>OW203770.1:11978524-12382035 GCA_934045905.1 Leuctra nigra
AACACCTAAAATGTGTGTCCCAATGACCATTCAAAGTTTGAATTTGATCGGTTGGTCAACGGGTTAAGTTTTAATTTTCTACCAATCACAGGATCGTATTCAAAAATTATACCTGGAACCGCTATTATGACATTAGTGTGTGTGCAAAATGTCAGATTGATTTGTTGAACGGTTTTGATAACGGAATTGTCTACAAAAACACAAACAAACAAACAGGCTTGAGTCCCGTAGAAATGCTCGCATGATTACGATGAGTTTCGGCAAAATAAAAATTTTAAAATGGATATTCCTGTGTTCAAAATGAAAGAGTGTTTGGAAAACCAAGCCATCTCCACTTCGCACAATTCGGCAAAGAAAATTAAAAACCACGAGTAAACTATACAATAGATAGGGAGATCAACTATCAATTAACATTTCGAAATATCAATATATTGTTTTGAGAATTATGTTGTAACGTAGAATATGGAAAGCAAAAGCAATATAGAATTACATCAAACTCAAAAACTATTTTTTGAAGGTGAGAGTTTTTCGTCTCTACCTCTCTAACATTAATTTCATACCAGGAAAGCTGTAACCTAAACAGAATGTAAAGGTAAATACTATAACAAAGAGAAAGGCAGCGTGTTTAGACTACAGATAGCACTACAAAAAGTACAGACAGAGCCACCTTATCTCTGGGAAGGAAGCTTACCTATGGCAAGGCGTCCAAGTCGCTGCAGTTATACGTTATGTTGCTGCACATATTACGCATTATAACTTCATAAAATTTAAACAAGTTTATATAATGTTTATTCGCCTACAATATATTGATAATAAAGTGTTCACAATTTCACTGAATCTGATCACAATATTAATTTGCGCGACTTAGTTCTGATTCCGAAATATTTTGAGTACATTTGTTGACATTTGATCGGTTGCTAGGTCACGGCCAATGAGAAATGAAACAGTTGAAGATCATTCCCACAAATGTTGCTTATTTCTCTCACTCGTGGCGAACACTCGGTGCCTATAGTCGAATAGAAACTTTTTAAAAGTTAGAATATTCGTGTTTTGCTTGGATAATATTATGACCCTAATATTATATCGTTTGTTTTCCAAAGTATGTTCCCAAAGCTTATGGAGCAAATAAGTACCTACCTACAAGAAAATATATAGTCTATGCAATTGGGCTCGGACAGTAACGCTTGGACTATAGTAATGTGAGAGGCAAGGGAATGGCAAGGAGTCCAGTCCAAATACACTCCCCGACTGAGATTATTCTTGGTCTTCCTCAGTCGAGAGCCAAATCCTGAGAAAGGTGCTGCAAGCGCGAGCGATTTTGCTGCTTTTTGTAGACACTTTTTGCGATACGATTAAAAACAAAATGGGTTGACCAAATTATTTGAAATTTTAATCGTGATTAGATAAAAGACAAACTTAGGGTTATCCCTTGGTACATTTTTAATTTTTTGTTTCGTTAATTAGTAATAATTAGTGGATTTTTGGTGAAAAATTAGCTATTTTTTTCTCTCCCTGGGCGCCGTATAAGACTAAATTTCAAAAATGTGCCAAGGGATAACGCTAAGTTTGTCTTTCATCTAATTATGATTAAAATTTGAGATCAATTGGTTTACGGGTTTGGTCTCCAATCGTATCGCAAATTTCATAGTTTTGCGCTGTTTTTTTTGAATAACCGGCGCCTAATTAACGATGCAATAAGCAAAAATGAAAAAGTGATACTAATATACAATCAGACTGATCATGTTAACATCCTGTAAAAGTTACACTCACTTATGAAACAATTTTTCTCTCTTAATTTTCTAAAACGGCCGAGCGCTAGTATCACCTTAACTATTCTTCTTCGTCATATTCTCCTATACTTACAATACAAAAAAGTAAGC
This sequence comes from Leuctra nigra, assembly GCA_934045905.1. Classification (NCBI taxonomy): domain Eukaryota; kingdom Metazoa; phylum Arthropoda; class Insecta; order Plecoptera; family Leuctridae; genus Leuctra; species Leuctra nigra. The sequence continues at coordinate 11,980,405 of OW203770.1, forward strand.
AAAAGCAAAAGTAGTAGTGAGGGCTGTAAGCACAAAAATAGTGAAAAATGTGATAGAAATGTTTCCTTTGGCAGTTTTATAGGAAATGTTCCGCTCTTACAAAATTTCGAGATCCTCAAAAAATCGGACGGCCATTTTGGGCTCCAGGGCTGTCCAAAGGGCTAAAACATTTGTATTTCAGTAAAATTATAAAACTTTTATCAATTTATTGTTTAAGTATAATAAACAATGTGTCAGGAAGGTACGATAAAAAAATTAAAATTCTAAGACTAACCAAAGTTGTATTTAATCAAGAAATTAAATATGTCGGCGGGTAAGCTCTAAAATGACTGCCATTTTCAGGGAATTTGTGTTTCAAGGTTGCAGTTGATTATGTAGGTTCATAATATGGACATTTAACTTAAAAATTGATGCATCACGAAATTAACCCTTTGGGGGATGGGGGGTGGAGACCTAAACGTTTCGATATCTGTAAAATAAAATAAACGACAGAATCTTGCACATACTAAAAAAAACTGTGCTCTGTTCGAAAAAAATCACGAGATCCCAAAATTATGCCGCCATCTTGGATTAGACTCGTTTATATTTCGTTATTTTGCGCACAGCAGTTGAAAAATTATGATAAATTGGCTACTTTGTTCATCCCTTGTTCACTGCAAAGGTAACGAGTCACCGCCTCCTGAACTAAAATTACATGATAAAATCCCTATCTACCGTCCTCAACACTTCCCCACCCAATGGAAAGTAGCCAAAGTCATTGTGTTCCCGAAAGCGGGAAAGAATCTTCGTGACCCTGCAAATTACCGGCCGATTAGTCTCCTCTCATCACTATCGAAGCTTTTTGAAAAGGTCCTTCATGCTCGAATTAGAGGCCACGCAAACGCTACAAAGCTGCTGATCAATGAGCAGTTTGGCTTTCGACAGAAGCATTCAACAACACATCAGCTTCCACGTGTGGTTGACAAGATAAACGATGGATTTAAAGAGCTGAAAAGAACTGGTCTAGTTTTCCTGGACGTTGCTAAAGCATTTGATAGAGTTTGGCATGAAGGCCTACTACATAAACTAATTAAATATCAATTCCCCAACTGCTAAATCAATATCATCCACTCCTATTTAAAGCAAAGAACCTTCGCCGTGTACATCAACGGTGCCTGTTCTTCAGCGAGGCCTATTCTGGCTGGAGTTCCTCAGGGATCTATCATTAGCCCCATCCTCTTCAACATCTTCACCAATGACATCCCAACTGACATTCCGGACACCGAAGTAGCTTTCTATGCTGACGATGCCGCAGTCATCTGCCAATCTATGGCACCTAATCAACTTGGCCCGCCTCTGCAAAAAGCATTAGACGTACTCATCCACTGGTATGCAGAGAACCGTATAGCCCTAAATTCATCTAAGACAGAGGCAACACTCTTCACCAAGCGACGGAAATTTCAACCACCTACCATCAACATCTCTGGTACAGATGTCTCCTGGTCTCCCAGCAATGTTTACCTGGGTTTCACCCTGGATGCCAAGCTCTCCTGGAAGGCCCACGCTGAGAAGATTGCCAGCAAGGCCAATGGGAAGACGGCGGTGCTGTTCCCACTGCTCAAAAGCAAATCCATGCCGCTCACCAGCAAGCTGCTTCTTATCCAGAGCGTCATCGTGCCCACACTGACGTACGCCTCGCCAGTGTGGTACGAGAGCACGTCAGCGGGAGCGAGAACAATGCTGCAGAGGGTGCAGAACAGGGCCCTCAAGATCGCTCTGCGCACTCCGATGTTCACCCGGACGAAGAGCATACACCAAGATATAGGATTTGCCTATCTCCACGAAGTCATGGAAAATCAGAGAGAGTCGTTCTACGCAGCACTCGGAGACCATGGAAATCCACTAATCAGCAGACTGGCTGATGTTACTTCCTGACTCTTGACTCCTATAGTCTAAATTTGTGTCAATTTTTACAATTTTTATAATTTCCAAATGTCATGTCAGAGTTATGTACAAACATTATGTGTACGGTATCTGAAAATTCAGGCACTACAAGTATGTAGTAGCCAACAAGAGCGAAGACAAAATCCCTATCTTGGGACGTTTTATCAACACACAAATGAAGTTTTAGGGAGAACGGTTGGAGATACAGAGAATATGTAAATTACAAATATCTTTACTATTATTAGGGCTATATTTTATGTCAAATAAACTTTTTCATATTGCATGCAAAACGTACTTAAATTTAAGAAATATGAAAAAGAAACACTTTTTATCCAAGATGGCGACCTAATTTTGAGTTCTCGTATTTTTTTTTAAGAGAGCATATTTTTTTAGTATGTGCAAGAAATCAATATTTTGTAGCTAGTATGGGCTATTGTACAGATATCGAAACCTTTAGGTCTCCACCCTCCACCCCTCAAAGGGTTAATTTCGTGACCCATCGATTTTTAAGATAAAGGTCCATAATTTGAACCTACATAAGCAATTGCAACCTTGAAACACAAATTCCCTGAAAATGGCGATCACTTTAGAACGTACCCGCCGACATCTTTAATTTCTTGATTAAATACAACTTTTGTTAGGCTTAGAATTTTTATTTTTTTATCGTACGTTCCTGAAACATGGTTTATTATACAAAAACAATAAAATTACAAAAGTTTTATAATTTCACTGAAATACAAATTTTTTGGCACTTTGGACAGCCCTGGGGCCCAAAATGGCCGGCCGAGTTTTTGAGGATCTCAAAATTATGAAAGAGCGGAAATCCTATAAAACTGCCAAAGGAAAAATTTCTATCACATTTTGCACTATTCTGCCAATATGATGTGCTAACAGCCCTCACTATAGGTACTTGACATCTTTTCAATTCAAATAATATGTTTTTATTTTTCAGCTCAAAAGATGACTGTAGGATGGTTTACAAACTCGTGCGAATAAGGATTCTGTACCTACGTGTAGGAAATTCATAAGAAGTGAGAATTTTATGCGAATGGAAGTAGATATTCTATCTGCATTACATAAATCAAACCCTCCGTCTCTTAGGGTTGTAAAACATTTTTTACTACTCTTCTTCATATTTGATGTTCAACGCCTTGACTGCATATTCTCGAGGAGATAACCTCTTCGCTAGATCAGACACTGTGAGTGAATGCTATTTACAATTCGAAAAGAAAATTGTTGATACTTTTAGTAATTTTACTTGGATGTTTTACTTTTCATATAATGTTATTAACAATATAAAAAATTGTGTTTTACTCTGTATTTTACTAAAACATATTACAGTTGACCACAAATGACAAAAGGTTTATGATCATAATTTTAAATTACTCAAGCAATTAATTCAATGTACAAAATCGTTTGACTATAAAACCATATTGACTGCATTTGCTAATTGACTATAAAGTTATGATTTAAAGATTCAAATTTAAAGATTTATTGAGAGAGTAATTTCTGAAATATTTAACGTTTGTTATCTCATAATTTTCATTTTATTAGTGGAAAACTGTATTTTTATGCTTTTCCTTACAATTATAAATAATTCCTAGGATATTAAAGGCAATCATCCAAGTAATTAACATGATGTTCCGAACAGTTGAATAATAAAATTAAAACAACAGTTGTATAACAGTTGTATAAAAGTTGAATAATAAAAATAAACCATTGAACAGTTGTTTTAATTTATTATTCAACTTTCGTAACATTTTGTTAATACTTGGATGATTGCCTTTATTATCCTAGGAATTTTTGAATCTATTGAATGTATCAATAAAGTTTTCTACCATGCAAAGTTATACCGGGTAACACAAAAAATGTTGCCCTGTTTGAGAGGTCACCATATCAATACTATTACAGATAGGGTTCTGAAATGTGTACCTGTTTTAGTAAACATCACAACATTTAATTTGTGCAAGTTTCAAATATATTTGTTGAATATGAAAGAAGTTACAAGGGATCAAATTTACAGTTGAAAAGAAAAAGATTAAACCAGACGACATTGACATGTTTGAAGTATTGATTTTGAGTTTCTGTAGAAATTAGGGATCTATGTTTGATTAATAATTCTATATGTGAATCTATCTTGAATGTTTTGAAGTGAGCACAATATGTGTGATTTTGTGTAATATTCGTATAACGACATGAACGGAGTAAAATTTCCAATTCATTGTGGGAAATTCAGCCACAATTCTCATCCCCTTCGTTTCTCTTCTTGAAACCACGTCTCAATAATTATACAGATTTGCCTTACAAATGGAATGTTTTTCAGTTAAATTGTCATCGTAAACTTACTTAGGTGCAAAACAGCTTCAAACTTCTGATTCTTGTTTAAATTCTAACTTTAAAATTTGTTTTAATTCGCGCGCAATTTTAACGCTGGTATAAATAGTTTTTTAACGTTTAATTCAAATGTATATATTTTTCTTCTCATCATTTAAATATTTCTGAAAATTACACAATAAAAGTGTCATATTTGCTCAATAATGTGTGAAAGTTTCAACTCATTATCCTTTACTATAATACGCTTAAAAGAGAAGAAAGTCGTCCCCGTAGCAACGTGGCTGAAAATTTGGTTCTTTATACAAATCTTGAATTTTCCACCGATCCAGTTGAAACTCGCCAGTAATGTACATAATTACGTGACTTGATTTATAGTAACAATTTCGCGACATTCTGTTCAGTATTTACCGAGTTATTCGTAAAAACATCGCTTTTTCTGACCTCTTAATTTTAAACGTCAATTTCAATTGAGCGGTGAAAATAAATTTTAGTAGGCAGTGAAACTAATTTTCACAAATCGACCTGAACAATATTTTGGCCATGGAATCCGCGCTCGGAAGTTGCGTTACGATTCGCGTCTATAGACATCGAGAATTTAGCACGATTTTCAACAACTGGACTTTTCCTGTACATAATTTCAAGCGAACTGCCAAGCAAAAAGTTTCGTTTGAATCCGATAAGTATTTAGAGAGATATTAAATAGAAACAAAATTGTCATTGAAATAGTCAATTTCTTCGAAACTTTCCAAGTGTAGGAAGCCGTGAATCCATTTGGCAGTGAAGAAAATAATGGAATTTCCACTGGAGACCTTGACTAGAATCACGGCAAACCAACATTTCATGTGAATAAATGCTGACTTTTTTGGGGTGGGTTATGCGGTGGGGAGGGGGGGGGCTCAAGGGAACATTTCTGTCCAGAGTGTATTTTATTGTTACCTTTTGATATTGGACCTAATTTCCAATATTACGTCTCTCATTTGATATGACTATATAAACAAATATCAAGCAAGCAAGAATATACATTTTCTGCTGACTTCACAACTTAGCATTTTATCAAAAGATTTTAGTTGGTACACCTACATAATATTATATTGTTCATTGATGTTTTCATGTGTGCAGAGAATATGCGAACGATTAAATAATCAGGATAAGTTATAAAGTGGAAACATGCATAACATTTTATATAGTAAATTTCGTAATTTTTTAAGATTACATAAAAAGTGACGAACTTCGATTAAATCTCGGATACTACTTTTCGTTCATCATAATTGCAAATCAAATCATATTTTATTTTATTATTAATCACGCCTATTTGTTTTAATTCAGTCTCAAATATATATTCTTATTTAGGACCCCCCCCCCCCCCCCGTAATGGACAAGGCCAGTCGGTTGCGGAGAAGAATACCCTAGACTATGATGTAACATCTCCTGACATGATAATTAAATTGTAAACAGGATTCGATTAAATAAAATTTTGGAACCTGAATTAGATCATCATGTTGGATACATTTTATTCTGTTGTGTTTCAAATATTATAAAAATCATTTTAATTCTATATACCATGCAACTGTAGTTTTTGTTTTTATTCTTCATTGAGTCGTATCTGTTCATATTATTTTATCATGCTTAAAATGTTTTAATAATATTGAGTTATTCACGATATATTTTAATAGTTTCAAAATAGTTTCACATGTTTTCTTTGTTTCAAATTTACGTATGTACACTACAGGTGTGCATTGGGGTTAGTGTGGGATTATAGTGAACCTTCCACAGATATAACTAAATAAGCCTTGATTTGCATTTATGATTGGTCATTCCGTGAGGTGAAAAACATTGTCACATTGTCAGAGTAGTTTTATTTTAATGGTGGTCCATCTTCAGTTATGCATTGCCTTGCCCAGAAAGAGAGCTTATTGGGTCATGTATTACTTGGCGGGGCTCTCTAGTATTTTATATTTCGTTTGTAGTGACCTCTCAAACAGGGGCAACTTTTTTTTGCGCCACACAGTCAATGATTAATAAATTATATAATAAAATGTTTATATATTAAATTAAGGAGACTGTTGTATACATTCAATCGATTTATCTCAATAGCACTTGTTTCAAATGAAAGTAAGATTGTTTCAAAGGTAGATGTAAAATGTTGAAATAAATGTTGTATGTCTTGTAAGGCGCACTAAGGCTATAAACTCCCCGTGTTGCTTCTCTTAAATCAAGCCATCGTCGAGGGAGTTAAGACATCCTCCTCCGAGTCCTCGCATTGAGCCTGTAAACTCAACGGTCTCAGAAGCGATACAAGAAACTTCAGCCCGTTGGACCGCTTGGGAGCTGCTACTTCTACCCATGTCACGTGATCGATGGGAAGTGACAGGTCACCTAACAACTGACACGAGAAGCGGAGAAGAAAAACATACTTGGAATAGTTTGGAGAAAAACAAGGAATCCGGATCCATGGCAATGCATCGGATTCCAGCTGAATCAGGGATTTTAACGCTCATTGTACCGCGTTGATGAGCGAGCACGGGTACGTGCAAATTCTCGAACCGGAAATGCGTACACACCGCACAGAAAACATATACATATATATTGAATTGAAATATGAGCCACTTAATCAACACAAAAGTATCGGCTTTTCATTGAAACGTGAAAATGGCATCTTAACACTCTGGTACCTAAAGCAAATCAGATTCAGTTGCAGTGGAAAAACAGTCATTTCGATACTTCATTTCGGACAGTTATTAAAATTTCAATAAGTGCATACGTTCTTAAGACGGCTGGGTAGTGAGTTTGACCTTGATGAGTTTTTTAATCGATTTTTATCAATATTTTTTTCCAGTGTAATTGTTAACAAAATAGGGCGATGTACGTGAATTCAGAACAGTTCAATGAAAATAATTTCATAGTTTGGAATAAATTATTAGTTTTATTTTGTCCAACAGGTGTTAAGAACCCGAAAATTAGTAATTTTCGGGTTTGAAGGGTCTTCAAACAGAAAAGGTTGTCTTTACATGTGTGTAAAATTTCAGATCGATCGGTGAAACGGTGCGACTTCTATTGCTCCAGCTATAGCTAAAAAATAATAAATAGAAAAATAAAATAGAGGTCCGTGTCAAAAAAGTCAAAATTTAAATGAGTCGCTCGCTCAATAATATTGATCAAGGATATTTAGATTAAATGATCTATGATTTTTTTTAAACGACATAATAAACAAGAATTTCCAATCGGAGTTACGTAGCGGAAAACATAATTTTTAAGGTGCTGCAAGCGCGAGCGATTTTGATGCTTTTTGTAGACACTTTTTGCGATACGATTGGAGACAAAATAAGTAGACTAAATTATTTGAAATTTTAATCGTGATTAGACAAAAGACAGACTTAGCGTTATCCCTTAGTAAATTTTTAATTTTTAGTTTCGTTAATTAGTAATAATTAGTGGATTTTTGGTGAAACATTTGCTATTTTCTTGTCTCCCTGGACGCCGTATAAAATTAAATTTCAAAAATGTGCCAAGGGATAACCCTAAGTTTGTCCTTCATATAATCATGATTCAAATTTGAGATCAATTGGTTTACGGGTTTGGTCTCCAATCGTATCGCAAATTTCATAGTTTTGTGAGGTTTTGTTGAATAACCGGCGCCTAATTAACGATGCAATAAGCAAAAATTAAAAAGTGCTACTAAAACATCCTGTAAAAGTTACACTCACTTATGAAACAATTTTTCTCTCTCAATTTTCTAAAACGGCCGAGCGCTCACCTTAAGAATTTTACGGCTGTATAATATAATTTAATGCATCTATCAATATTCATTTCTTCCTCATTGAAGTCTTGAATCACCTACCTAACCTACTCTTGAACCCCAAGAGGGGAACTGAAGTAGTTACAATGCATATTGTCGCAAGGAAATGAAATTGTAATAAATAATCAAGTTGAAAGGTGTAATGGTGAATGCAGTCTTCAAGCATCGCTTTTGCGTTCGGACGTTGTGCACTTTGACCCATTTTTCGAGAATAATGCCCTTAATCTCCTGGGGATGTCAGTATAAACCAATAAAGAATTTTTGTCCCGTGAATACGTAATTATGAAATATGTACTGGTGCTGTTTAACATTCTAGTTACTCATTTCTGAAAGAAAATAGGAAATTAAACAAACGAAGAAGATGAATTGGTATTTTTAATTTGTGTCATCGGCGCCATTTCCAACCCGCTTCTGTGCTGGACTTTTTCGTGGTTCGCCTCAGGCGAGAGACTAATTATGTGAAGGTTCCCTAATAATCGGCCATGACCGCCTCCTTCCAACACTCCAAGCATATAAATATCTTCATAATACATCCTTCCATAGCCTAGTTACTAAACGAACAAAACAACGTAATATCATGAGGAGCCTAGTTTCACATCGAAATTGTCCGTTAACACTTAGATCAACTCAATTATCTGTTATTAGCATGTAACCTGTGTTCATATGGTTCATTACTAGGAAAACGCTCCGTGAAACGCGTTGATGAGCGAGCACCGGACACGTGCGCAAACATAGAACCGAAGATGCGTTAACACATAGAAAACATTAATACACGTTTTAACGTTATTAAACCTATAGATTAAACGTTCTTACAGTTCTACCTACCTAGTTTAGAAACGGAATGAATCCAACGTTCCACAATTACAATAAGACAATGCAGTGTTTTGAACTGAATTAATCACACCTTTAAAAAAAATAGCACCCTTCAAGGAAATGTCAGGCTATAGACAGAAGCTCAGAAACGGAATGAATCCAACGTTTCCACAAGTAGGTACCTAACCCATAAAAAAACACTCCGTGTAAAAATACCAGCCAAGTCTCTTCAACTATAAAAAAATATAAGAAATCTAAAAATTCAGCACTGAAAAGTAGTGATATCAAAAAATGAGCCAAGTCAAAACTTAATTTTAAAAACCAAAATATACTTGGCGCATCGTGTATATAAATAGTATAGAAGCATATACCAAAAATCAAATGTACCTAAATATATATAATATACCTATAATGCCCTTAAAAACGATGCGCCAAGTATATTTTGGTTTTTAAAATTAAGTTTTGACTTGGCTCATTTTTTGATATCACTACTTTTCAGTGCTGAATTTTTAGATTTCTTATATTTTTTTATAGTTGAAGAGACTATGCTGGTATTTTTACACGGAGTGTTTTTTATGGGGATATCACTTATCTTTTTAGTTTATTTACACAACTTGTAACACACTTCGGAACAACAACGACTAAATTTACTTGAAAAAAATACGCTATTTCCGAATTGGTTAATACGAAACATTGTGTTTGGTGCTCAATATACCTAAGCTTTCAAGCCGTTTTCGAGATATGGTATCACTTCCGGTTTTCAAAATGGCGACTGAAATTACTGCCACCTAGAATTTATTTCTATAAATGTTATGTATCATTATAAGCCTTCTGAATATGTAGTTATTGTAGTAAGAGGCCATGTAAATCTAGTGCTTCATTTTCATGACGTCATTTCCTTTTTCAGTAATAGTACATCTCTACTTTAACTATTGATATTCCATATAGATGACCGTCTGAATCATTTGGCACTGATTTAATTCCTAACGGTCTAGCCGTTTTCGATATATGACGTCACTTCCGGTTTCAAAATGGCGGCTTCCTGTTGGTTTTATAAAAAGGCACCTCAGACGCCAAAAGTGCACATGTGGTGAAAATTTCAGATTGATCGGCTCAGCCGTTTAGGCTGTGGCGGTGATTGCGGTGTTTCCTGATATCATCATCATCATCATCATCAGATCAAGATGTTTTAAAAGGGGTGTAATTTCACGTTTTACACGGCCCTCTAGCTCGCAAACGGCATAACATATTGTTCCCTAATTTGGTATATGTAGTGGGGTGGGCCATAGCTCGAAATTAAGATATATCGCAACAATGTGAGATTTTCCAATTTTAAGATCCAGTAGTCCGAAAATGCCATGTTGATGCTTACAGTAAAAGTGGTTGGTCTGCTCCTCAGTTTATTATGCATTTTCGGTATGTTGAGTGAGTGTGAGTGTATAGTACGACTTGGCTGGGTGGAGCGACCGCTCCACTAGATTGGTAGAAGAAGACTATTAAGAAATTAAATATTAATGTTCTGACAAAAACTCTCCATAAATAATGTTCACCTGCTAGCTATAAAAGCGGGGAAACTTTACTAAAACCTTCACAAAGTACACCAAATTGCCAAACTTTTTAACGAAAATAAGCAAAATGCTGGAGAGATTTGAAATTACATGATCACAAGAAGAGAACAAACGCCACTCTATGAAACACACAGGAAGCACGGCCATCAGAACTACGAATTGCCAAAAGTTCACCAAGGTCCTTAGTTTTGCGACAACTTGAATTGATATGTTTGGAAATACGTTCTTTAATGAATTATTAAAATATTATCCACCCAATCAACATAAAAGTATCTGGTTTTCACTGAAAATTGTAAACAGCATCTGAACACACTGGTTCATAAAGCAAATCAGATTCAATTGTAGTGGAAAAACATTAATTTTCAATACTTAATTTCTGACAGCTATTTAAAATGTAAGTAAGTTCATACATTTTCAGCTGATTGGGATGAAAATTTGTAAAATAAGAGACAATGTTGGTCTTAATGGCCATGCAAAATATGAGTTTGATATCATTTATCGAAGACCATTTTCATTTTTCAACCTATCAGGAGATATTTATTTTACCAATGAACCAATGAACGGATTTAAAAAAAAAATTGGGTCTGCAAACAGAGAAGGTTGTCTCTACATATGTGCAAAATTTCAGGTCGCTCGGTGAAACGGTGCGACTTCTATTGCTCCAGTTAACAGACAAAAGTAAAAACAAAACAAAATAAAAAAAAAAAAAAAACGGAGGTCCGTGTCAAAAGAGTCAAAAGGAGACGCTCGCTTCGCTCGCTCAACAATGGGGTTGTATAATGATTTTTAACAGTTAAAAATGTATAAAGTTGGATAATCAAAGTGGCCATCATGTGTTTCCACCCTTAACAGAAAAATGTGCCCCTGACGCATTGTGAATTTCAAACTATGCTCCTCAAATCGGTTCAAGTTTGATTTTTTGTCAACCACACGTATTTCTTTTTCATTTTTTTTTTTAAATTCTATTAACTTCGTGATTTGATTATAGCATCTGTTTAAGGTAGCTCAGCTGTCAAGTCACATCTTCCAAATGAGCTTATTTTTGGCAGAGATATCAATAAGCACTGTTTACACGATACTGTGAAATATGAACAACTTCTCGTGTCTATATTTTGAGATATTGTAGTTATAAATTCCTATTTTTAACATGTAGTCTTATGGGGGCCATTAAAATCTTGACGATTTCCATGCTATTTTTGAGTTTTGAATTTAACTGAGGTTTAACGTTTTTTCAAAAAAAAAATGATTTCTGGATAGATAGTTGGACATAATATTAGGGAAAAAAATTGAAAACAATACCAACGTGTGCTATTTTAAAAGCTATCAACCAAAAACTAAATGATTCCCTATACCTGCTGTGTTACAGTTTTGTTCATTCTCGGAAGGCAATAAATTCAAATCTCACTATAAAACAGGAGTTGCAAGTTAAATGACATTTTATGATCTTTTTATACTTAAATATAGTTGAAATGTAGGAAAACGTTTTTGAACTTGTAATTTCAAGAAAAAATATTTTTGTATATGTATATCATGATGGAGCCGCCTTAATATGTGACTGAAAACAATCTCATCACCATCTTGTTTCACTGTGTGTCAGCAACAGATTCATGAACTGAAAACACTTTGATGCGATGCAATGATTGTGTTTTATCTCCGACCCGATGAGTCTGACCAATTAAACGCGTTTCAATGAAAATGTAATTTAACACATTCTTTGTGCGCTTTCACGCGAAATAATTGGAGCGTAACATTGATCATTAAAATCGCGCACAAAGAGTAAATTAGGGATTGTAGAATTTTCTTTGAAAATAAAATCTAGGGGCAATGCTGGCGCAACGCAAAACAGCTTTCAGTGTTGAGTATACATTTATTCCTGTGAGATGGAGATAGATGTTGTGGTTTATGGCGCTCAACAGCGAGGTTATCAGCGACATAACGATTTCATAGTCTTATATTTTTCGTCAAGATAGACTATTACAGTTTTCTCCAAGCCGATGCCGAGCCAGATATAGCCTTGGCCACTTGATTTCTATCCGGATTGTTATTGTTCCCTAATTGTTGAATGCCTTATTTGGCAAATACTTTTTCTTGGAAAAGCTTGTTTACAGGATGAGTGGTGACAAATTTTTCAGCACATATTTGTATTATTTTAAGGTGAGGTAGTACCACATTTTTTAAAAAATATAATATTTTTTTATTTCAAATTACCTATGTTTTTTAAATGTTTAAATATTACTATTATTACATACATTTACCTAAAATATGTCTTCAACTTACATTAAATAATTTTTGAAATCAGCTCTTGATGTGCTCTTGCATTGCTAAGATACTGGTTTATTGTGCACCATCTTTTTGTAATGTAATTATCTCAAAAACATTTTTTTCAGTACTTATGTACTTCCATTATCTCAGAAACAATTTGAGCTAGAGACCTAATTTGTTTACAGTTTTGTTCGGAAATTATTCCTTTACTCGTGCAAGCAGAATATAACTATTCTAAAAAAAATCCATTATTCTAGCAAGTAGAGAATTCCATAAAACGTGTACAAAATTGGTACATTTTTATTTTCTTTCTTGTTCAAACACACAATTTCTTTTTGTGAATAATGAATCTGCTTGCATATACTAGTTAAACCTCGTACATGACATACATAACAATTCAGAATGCTGCTTTGCACAGATACAGAGAAAAAGGTACACGAAGTTGCCAAATTTAACATAGGCAGTATAGGTGGTAATGCCTTATAGTCGTGTGTTACAGTGTTACCTCCCCCCCCCCCCCCCCTCCCCAACCAATTTTGGCAATCGTATTATATTCTATCTAAATTTCAAACCACTGTGCGCACATGTGTGTTTTTTCTCTCTTTTTTCGTGTGTTCCCGTGTTCATCAATTCTTCTACTGAGCGTGAATCCTTAAGTGTATTATCCCTTATTGACATGTGTGCCCCCCGCCCACAACATAATATCAATTTCATCTTTACTTTTCTCAGTGTACTTTGTATTATGCTTCGCGTACCATTAGTGGCCTTATTCTAATTTGCTTACCTATACCATTGCTTTGTGTTTGGCACTCGACTGTCTCTGAGTTCTTCACTGTTTAATATGTACCTACCGTTCATACCACCTGTGCCTAACTTTATGTTTCTACATATTGTCTACATACTTTGATCTGTACTGTTGTAACTCAAGTATGTTGTGACTCATAGGCTAAAGAGGGCGCTCTTGTTGCGCCCTACACTGGCCTCCTGCTTGCAGGTTAACTACTGAAAGACATCTAGGCTTGCTAACAATGTTTAGCGTTTTCCACAGCACATTGACATGCGGTTTGTGTAAGTTATTAGTTTTATTATTGGTTTTATTAGTTTTATTTTGTCCAACAGATGTTTAGTACCATAATTTAACTTATTTTCGGCCACTAAACATCTGTAGGACAAAGTAAATCTAATAAACTATCCCAAGCTATGAAATTATTTTCATTGAACAGTTCTGAAGACGCGTACAAAGCCTTATTTTGTTAACAATTACATTGGTAAAAGATATTGATCAAAATCGATTAAAAAACTGTTCAAGGTCAAATTCACTACCCAGCCGTCTTAACAATAGTCTTATAAACCGGGAGACCAATCTTGTTAAAAATCAATATGTTTTTTTAGTAGTGTTAAAAAGTTTCGAATGGATACACTAGTTACGACAAACATCAAAGTGAAAGCAATACTTTGAAAATAGATTCCACCTTTCCAATGCGACCACCCCCGTAAAGTAGCCCACCCGCTCTATCCGGCGCATCGGGGGTTGTCAGCCACCCCTACAGGTGGTTCACATCCAGCACAGCAGTCGCCTCAGTCGCGTCTTAACCCCCGTGCTGACAACACGTCACGTGACTCGCTCTCTCTCTCTCTCTCACTCTCGTGTATCGCGACTTTCACAGATCTAGTTACACATTATACTTAATCGTCCATTTATTCAAAATATAAACATCGTTTTTGTTTTTCTTTCTTTAGTATAATATAATAGTGTTTGTGTTAGAATATAATACAACTAAGACAACATTCGGTGTTTAATTAGTGTTTCATAGTGTGCGTATTCTAAATATTATTGACATAACTTCTCCAGTGGTTTAATCAAGTAGGATTCTTTGTCTAATAAAGAGCTAATTAGAAACGGTAAGTGATGGAATTCTGACTCTTTCTCTAGATTTTGTTTTTTGTGTATGTTTTTAAAGACAATGCCCCGGTTAAACCTATTGATTGATCTGAAATTGTGTACACAAATGCCATATGAGTGGTCTCGCGTAGGTATTCATAGCTTGCACGAACTTCATTTGTTTTATATCAGATATCCAATATTGCTAAAAGCACAGAATTACAGCTATTCTGAATCGTGTCATCAAGATTGTCGCCAACAATGAGATGATGTCACATGTAAACTATGAATAGTGTTTGAACGAGATCCTGTGATTTTTGCGATTAATTGAACATTTAAGATGAAATTGTTTGACTGACCAACTTCAAACATTTTTTACATTGTGCTAGCGCTAAGCACTGCCCTTTACGGTTTTGAAATTTGATTTTTTTAAGAGTTGACTGTAAAGTACTTTGGGGTTTACCCTGGTCAGCGTCGTCAGGCGTCGGCGTCGAAGTCAGTTAACGTCGCTGTCGCCGAGTTGGATAGCAGCATGGGTTAGCTGGAGAAGGAAAATGTTCCGCACTTGTTTGATGATCTATACTTGAAATGAACGAGAAATATCTTGAAGGTGATTTCGAACACTAAGTTGATTGCACATAATAATTTTATTTTTAATTGATGACTTATCTACAATACTTTTCAATTGAATGGCAGACTATAGTATTCAGTATATATACATGTTATTTATTTGTGATTTGTATTTACTATATTTATATGTAATTTTGACGATGCTCCATACAAATACATTGTATATGTCTTTTGAGATCGATAAAAATACAAAACAATACAATTTACTACCTGCATCAGCGAACAACGAGAATTAATAACTGGTAGTGCAAGGGAATGCAATGCACGAAATAAAACTTAACCAAAGAAACTAAGGGATGAAGATATCAACGAGCCAATATGTCACAAGGTAAAAAAGAAGGGCGGGAAAAACAAAGGAAATCATTGCCGATTGATTGGGACCAACATTCTACGTATTGTCATTATAGTCATAGGCGTGCGCAGAAGAAATCATTAGGGGGGGGGCCAACATGCGCGCCGGCAGGAATAATGACAGGGGGGTAAAGTCCAAGGAAAAAAATTGACATGGGTTAAGGGGGGTGTGGGGGGCGTGCCCCCCACCTTGCCCCGCAGGGCGTTTTTTGGTTTTGTAACACTTTGAAATCAATTTTGAGACATTGTGAAGAGCATTTTCTTTACATTTTTTTTTAATTTTACACACCTTTTCACTACAATCCCAAAACCTGGTCCGGCAGAGCGTTTTAGTATTTTGGGCACTTCAAAATGAATTTGAGACGTTTTAAGGTGCATTTTGTTCCCAAAACTTACTTTTTTAACGACATAAAAATATAAATAGATATGAAAGGGTGTTCGGGGGCGAAGCCCCCTAGAAAATATTCTCTGAAGGTCATACATCATATTAGAGCAATTTTGAGGCATATTAAAAAGAAATTTTTATGGGATAAACCTAGAAATTCATGAAATATCGTGTTTTTGGAAGGTACTTTATAGACATTGTTTTCCAAAATTTTGTGTTTTTGATCAACCCAGTACTTGAGTCCAGTGATTTGAGCAACTCCAGTCTGCCCCGCAGGGAGATTTTTTGGTTTAAACCCATTTAAAACAAAATTTTGACCCTATGAGAACCCCTTTTTGTAATTTTTTAGTTGAGGCTGACCCATTAGGGGGGGGGGGGGGGGCAAGGCCCCCCCGGCCCCCCCCGTGCGCACGATCCAAAGGTTATTGACATTATATAGACATTTTATGCATGTTGGAAATATTTTTAACATTTCTTGAATAACATTTCACTGCTTTATTAAACATTGCTATCATTTTATCACTATTTCATCACAGCTCTTTCCAAGGTCTGTAGAGCAGAAACATACACACACATGATGTCGTGGACGTTTTCGGAACCATCTTGTAATGACATGGCAGTGGTGACGGTTTGTTTCGTTGGAACGGAACAAACCGTCACCACTGCCATGTCATTACACACACATCTTAATTCGCATGTAATATGAAGGCTCGCTCATCAACGCGTTACCAATGACATATTTAAAAGCTTTGTCACTGATATCGATAAAATGTTATTTTTAATTTATTGTTAATATCAGATCATAGAGTCAGATATCCAAGAGTGACGTAATTTCCCATACACGAAACAAATCAAGTTCGAAACAATATATTTATGTATTCAACTTATTTCGTCCACTGTTGTAAATCTGTACCAAAAGGGACACTGGAATGAAGATGTAGCTGTTTACATGTTGGGCCGCTGCCAAGCATCCAGTTACTACTGAAGTCAAGCGATCTGTTACTCTAACTTAATACTACACAGTCCAAGTCAATAAATAACTCCATGAATTCTAATCTGTTATTTAATGGAAGATATACCAACGTCAAAGTTTCAGATTGAAAGATACATATAGGGAGCAAGTTGGTTCAGGCAGTTACGAATACGATGTCATCGAGGGTCTAGGGTTTGATTCCCGTAACCGTACTTCATGATCGAGGTATTTTAATTGTTACCCTCAGTCCAGGCAAATGATGGGAAGGTTCTTAACTATAGAGGTGGCTGAGAAACTGAATTTTCTCTCACGTCGTCGTACCAATTCACATTTTTTTTCATCACTCTCACGGGGCAATTGTATGTGTTCATGGGCGCCCGCAGGGGGGGGGGGGGGCAAGGGGGGGCGCTTGCCCCCCCTGGATGTCAGGAAAACATAAAAATTGTATTGGGTTTAACGTATAGTATCATTTTGTAACCAAAAGAACTAAAAAAAATTGATTTCACAGTGTAAACAATCCAAAAAATACCCTGCGGGGCAGTTTTTAACATGTCCCCCACCACCCCAAAGTGCAATAATTAAAAAATATTGAATATTTAAACAAAATACACCTCAAAACGTCTCAAAATTGATTTCAAGTGTCCAAAACCCAAAAAACGCCCTGCGGGGCACGGTGGGGGCCGCGCCCCCACACCCCCCTTAAACCCGTAAAATTTTGTTTTCCTTGACCTGCCCCCACCTGGCAGAAATCCTGCGGGCGCCCAAGTATGTGTTAATGCACACTCACGTAGTAGCAGCGAGCGACGGACGAGCGACGGAGCGTTTTCGTGCCCGACTAATACTGACCACAAAGTAGGAGCAAAGTTATGGCAGTAAGCAATGAAAATGTAGATAAAGGTTCAATACATGTCATCATTTCTTTCTTGCATTTTCGGTATTCATAATCGTTTGCCAAATAGGACAATTTATATTTCGTATCCCTCTGTTAGGAAAATGCTCAGTGCAACGCGTTGATGAGCGAGCACCGAAACGTGAAAATTCTCGAAACGGAATTCCGTACCAAACGCACAGAAAACATAATATACATCGATATTGATGTTAAATAATTATGTTCCACATTATTTAACAGTATCTGATTTTCAGTGAAACTTCAAAATAGCATCTAAATACTCTGGTACCTAAAGCAAATCAGATCCAATTGCACTGAAAAACAACCATTTCATACTTCATCTCTGACAGATATTAAAAATTTCAATAAGTGTACGTTCTTAACTGTTTGGGCTGAAAATGTGTACAAAATAAGAGACAACGTTGGCCTTAATGACTATGCAAAATAAAAGGTTGATCACATTTATCGAAGACTATTTTTTATTTTCAACCTATCAGGAGTTATTAATTTAAATTTTAACCAATGAAAGGATTTCTGGGGACTGCAACGCCCAGAGAATATCCGAACATGTGTGCAATATTTCAGCTCGATCGAAGAAAAACTGTGACCTATAAAGCCTCAGTAATAGAAAAAAAAAACACACAACAAAAAACAGAGGTCCGTGCCAAAAGAGCCAAAAGGAGTCGCTCGCTCAAAACCGCTCCAAACTGCTCGTTGGCGGGAAGAAATATATGACCGGCCTTAAGGCCAATACATATCACGTGACTTTATTTCTCTACATCCGATCAAAAGAAATAGTTACCTATGAGTACATACCTTACATCGTTCATGTTGAGTATTCCAAGGTGATTTATGAAGGAAATTCACTGCATACTGGAGCTTATCAATATTTGCAGTCAATATTATTTAATTTTGCAGTGATTTTTATAATAAAAACAACACAAATATCGTGTATACGTACGCGTGTGAAGACTGTCAAAACCAAGGGCTGTTCGTTTAAACATTACATTCATAATAGTGGATATAATTAATATCTCAACATTTCGTTGGAAAGATGAAGAAAGAGCGCATGTTTTGTTGGCAAAATTGTGTCAGGTTTGTGATGCATATGTGCCCTTTTATTAGATTAAAGTTTGCTGTTCTTGGCAACTCATAGGATTTCCTTAAACTTCAGGTCTTGATTTGAGAATATTTAGGTGCAAGGAAGTAAAATCATCTAATAAGTTATTTTCGCAGTTCTTTTCTGCGTAGATAAGTTCCAACAGATGTGTCCTAACTTATCTGATGAGTGAAAAGTATTTGCTAAACTGAACCCTTCCAAATGAAAATGTGTAGCTTTTTGGTTGAAAAGTCACGTGATATGCAGCCACCTTAAGTACCTAACTGAATTGACTTTCTTCAACGATTCAGTATTTTTCCTAATTTACCAGAACAGTTTACTAGATTTCGTACTGTGCCGATACAATTTTGTGTCTTCTTTTCTAAAAAGCTACCATTCTAAAAAAAATTAGAGATTCGAATTAATGTCGTCATCCGATTTTATATAGAACAAGTCATATTTTTATTTCATTGTAAACTCTACAACTGGAAGGTTTATCTATTGGTTTTGCTTTACAAAACGTAGAGAGAATAACGTTTCAGGTATCTGTTTTTTCCGACATTCTGCGCTCACTTCTCTGAACTAAATCAGCTGTGACATTCGATAAGAACGTTATGAATCCTTCTCATCGCTCGACATCTTGTCATCTCCAGACATTTCCATCTCGCCAATAGCGGGAGAATCTCTCGCGAATCACGACTAAATGAATCACAGCGCCAGCCGACTGGAAGCGACGGATGAAAAGTGAAATCACTGCAAGGTGGATTCATGACAGGTCGGTTCAAGATCACAGTTCTGCTTCAATGCGGTCTCGCGGAAATAACTTGGCACTTTCTCACTTTTTTGCTGCATTGCTTAAAAACCGCACTATACTAAAGTAAACTAAGCGGTATCTGGGATCGTTTTTCAATGGGATCCTGTGATTGTTTCAAATTAAAAAAAAAACTTCGATTGGTGGGTCCGATAAATTTCAAATTTTAAATAGTCATTGTAACCAACATTTTAGGTATTTGCAATTTTTTTGAAATTTTCAGACTATACTCAGTCGTTATATTTAAAAGTTTTTGTCATTTTAAGGACATTTTATTCTAGATGGTGAAGAGACTAGACCTACACTTCCCCCGCCCCACCACACGTAAAGAGCGTCATCTTCCAGATTTTCGCGGTCTGAAAATAGCCAATACGAATCGTTCTAAAATCTGAGTTACGAACCGTAGCGCTCCTGAAACACTGTGGTGGTGGGAACTGAGAGAACTATTCGTTACGTATATAATCTAAATATGTACATATTTATATAAATATATACGTATATATTTATAAATAAATATACAAATGCATAAACAAATGTATTTTTAATTACATTTTAAGTATTTAATGCGTTAACTATTCATAGTTTGCACGAGCTTCTTTTGTTTTCATCAACAATGTAAAAAAAGTATATTTTCGGCCATTTTGGGTACAGCTGTCAAGTCGATTTAAACTAATTATTATCGGTTAGTTGAAGATATAGTTTGTAAATGAGTGGTTTTATAGCTATAAGAATTTCTTCTGCAACCTGCAGTTGCACAGGTAACCATAAATACTATCAAAAATATACTGAGAAACAGATTGACAGCGGTTCTGACATGTTACCTCCTAAATGGCCGCACACGAATCATGACGATAATAATAATATATCGACTGAGCCATTAACTGTTTATTTACTTCCATTGTCACGTGGAAGATGGCCCTTACGGTAGTAACTCAGATGACTTTTTGTGCTTCAAGGATAAGCATTAGCAGCATTGGAAGTTGACGCTCTTCCCAGTGGTAGGGCGGGGGAAGTGTAGGTCCAGTCTCTTTTTATTCTCTAGGTAATCTTAAAAAGAAAATGCAAATTTATGCCAATAATTTTAATTTGTATATATCAGTGCTATCTTGAAGCTTCAGTTCCAAGGCCTGTAAAGCAGAGACTTGCAAACGCATATCAAATCGCATACACTACGAAGGCTCGCTTTTCAATACGGTACAAGGGCGGAAGTCTGTTTCAATGTTTCTTGAGGTGAACTCTACAGCCAGTCATCTGTCTTCAACCAATCATATGTGAAACAGTGACGTGAGTCATTGTGTAAGAGAATACTTCGATATAACTGTATTAGTTGATATTATTGAAATGTCAATTGATAGGGCGTGATTACATAATTCCAAATGTATGCAACGTAAAATCGAGAAAATGGACCTCCGCCCTTCTACCTCTGATCTACAGAAACAAAGTGTGGCTAGTTGATAGCAGTGCCAAACTAAAGCAACGCTAACATCATAGTAAGATAAGTATAGAGAATCCTACATCTGTCACCATTTGTAGACCCAACTCTCACCAAAACTACTTTTTGAAAGCTGAATCAAATAAGAATTGGACTTACATTTACTTATATGACGCTCGTAGAAGAATTTGATTTTTTTGTTGAGCGAGCGAAGCGGGCGTCTTCTTTTGGCTCATTTGGCACGGGCCTCTGTTTTGTGTGTGTGTGTGTGTGTTTTTCTGTTACTGACGATATACAGGTTAGAGTTTTTCTGCGATCGAGCTGAAATTTTGCACACGTGTTCGGACATTCTCTGGGCGTTGCTGACCTTAATGTTTTTGAAATCCATTTATTGGTTAATATTTAAATAAACATCTCCTGATAGGTTGGAAAATTAAAATGGTTTTCGATAAATCTGATCAAACTCATATTTTGGCTATACAGGTCAGAGTTTTTCTTCGATCGAGCTAAAATTTTGCACACATGTAGAGACAACTTTTCTGTTTGTAGATCATTATTTTTTGAAATCTATTAATTGGTTAAAATTTAAATAAACATATTCTCCTGATAGGTTGTAAAATGAAAAAGGTCTTCGATGAATGTGATCAAACTCATATTTTGCATGGTCATTAAGACCAACAATGTCTCTTATTTTACAAATTTTAAGCCCTATCAGTTAAGAACGTATGCACTTATTGAAATTTTTAATAGCTGTCACAGATGAAGTATCGAAATAACTGTTTTTCCACTACATGGATCTGATTTGCTTTAGGAACCACAGTGTTTAGATGCTATTTTCACGTTTCAATGAAAAGCAGACACATTATCATTTTTCAATTCAATATGGTTGTATTTGTTTTTTGTGCGTTCTGTACGCATTCTGGTTCGAGAGTTTGAACGTACCCGTGCTCGCTCATTAACGCGTTACACTGAGCGTTTTCCTAGTAATTGAGCGAGCGAAGTGAGCGACTCCTTTTGCTCTTTTGGCACCGACCTCTGCTTTTTTGTGTGTTTTTTTCTGCTACCTGAGGCTATACAAATCACAGTTTTACTTCGATCAAGTTGAAATTTTGCTCACATGTAGAGACAACCTTTTCTGTTTGCAGACTCAAGTTTTTTTGAAATCCATTCATTGGTTAAAATTTAAAACAACATCTCCTGATAGGTTGAAAAATGAAAATGGTCTTCGATAAATCTGATCAAACTTATATTTTGCATGGTCAGTAAGACCAACATTGTCTCTTATTTTACAAATTTTCATCCTAATTCGTTACGAACGAATGAACTTATTGACATTTTTAATAGCTGTCATAAATGAAGTATCGAAATGAATGTTTTCCAGTGCCAATTGAATTGAATCTGATTTGCTATATGTACCAGGGTGCTTAGATGCTATTTTCAAGTTTCGATGAAAAGCGTATACTTTTTTATTGATTGAGTGGCTCATCTTTCAATTCAATATGGATGTATATGTTTTATGTGCGGTGTGTACGCATTTCCGGTTCGAGAATTTGCACTTACTCGAGCTCGCTCATCAACGCGTTACGCTAAGCGTTTACTTAGTTTAATTGTTGATTACTCGATAGTCCTGGAATATTTTCACTATTAAATTCTTTCATATTGTAAAACATGATATGATTTGTTCAGTATTCTTTGTTATAGGTCTTAATTCCCATGGGAAACCGGTCGCAAACTTAAAAAATTCAATATACCTACCTGTACCTAGTTTATAAAAAATGTGTACTCTGAATATTTGCTGATATCTTTGGTATACACAATAACAAACTGAGTCGCCATATCGAAGTTTGGCGAAGTGCCCCGAGCTTTCTGTTATTCGAAGTGGAAGTTTGCGATCCGATATTTTCTCATTGTTAAGCTTCAACTTTCCCTTTCATCATTTTTCTTTTCTTTCTTCAATCATATCGAGTATCTGAATCGTTTCTTAGTTACGAAGGATATTCATTTTGCCCGAGAGCAGAAATAGGAACGGAGAAATTTGATGTCGGCGCTCGAAAATGAGATTCTAAAATTTCCCCTCAGATTGCAACGAGATTGATTATCAACTAGGAAAACGCTCTGTGTAATGCGTTGATGAGCGAGCACGAATACGCGGAACACCTCGACTAGAAATTGTATTTGTTTATTTATTTTGTATTTTATTGATTGCATAATGATACAGACAGAGTACAAACAATACGGCGAGGTTCCGCCTCGGTGAGTCCCTTACCTAACCATATAGTATAATCTAGTAGAGTGGTCGCTCCACGCCAGCCAAGTCGTATGGCGCGCGCACACTCTCATATAATGGCTGGAGCAAACCCACTTTTACTGTAAGCATCAAAGTGGCATTTTCGGCCTACTGGATCTCATAATTGGGAAATATCACATTGTTGCAAAATCTCTTAATTTCGAGCTATAGCCCAACCCACCCAATATACCAAATTTGGTAACAATAGAGTACTAGAGTGCCACGCCCACTAGGTACTTCCGGAGTCTTTTTCAAAACCCTCTTATGGAAAATAACATGGGGACTTACTTTGATTGCTGGTCATTTGTAAACGAAACAGAGTTAAGAAAATTCCAATACACCACCATTAACTTCAATCTTTCATTTATAACATTATGTCGACACATCTCTTCAAATATATACCAAATTAAAACTGTTTAAGTTATTAAACAGCTCCAAAGTGCGACGTTACAATCTACATCAATAATATATTGTCACACGAAGCAGCGCGATGTCCTGGGAAGCGAGTTGGCAACTGCGACTTTACAAAAATGAAAAACAAATGAAACAATTTTCAACAATGATGCCAGACCTTGCACGTCAATTTTCGATTGTTGACGAAAAGTAAACAAAACTGAAGTATTTCTGTGCTCCTCGAGTTTATACACTGAATCAAGTTCATATTATAGTTATTTTAATTTCAGGATACCATAATACGAGATGTAATGAGCTGTTGAAATGTAGACTGACAGTTCATTGAATTTACATCTTGCACCGGTGTACACTTTCGTGACGTCATACGCTGTGTAGTGTGTTGTTTAACTTGTAACAGTTTATATTTTGTATATATTTCAAGAGATGTGTCGACATAATGTTATAAATGAAAGATTGAAGTTAAAGGTGGTGAATTGGGATTTTCTTAACTCTGTTTCGTTTACAAATGACCAGCAATCAAAGGAAGTCCCCATGTTATTTTCCATAAGAGGGTTTTGAAAAAGACTCCGGAAGTACCTAGTGGGCGTGGCACTCTAGTACTCTATAGGATATGATGTTTGCGAGCTAGAGGGCCGTGAAAACAGTGAAATTGTACGGCTTTCTTCAGATAATGATTATTCATCTTCCAATAAATTCCACGGTCTCCGCCACAGCCTAAACGGCTGGGTCGATTGACCCGAAATTTTCACCATATATACAGCTCGTCTGCCTGATGATACCTTGCCCTTATGAATTTTTTGTGCCGCCATTTTGAAACCGGAAGTGACGTCAATTCTCAAAAACGGCTTGACCGATCGGAACGAAATTTGCGCCAATCGATTCAGACGGTCCTCTATACGAAATAACAATAGTGAAATTAAAGTTTTCTAATTACTGAAACCGGAAATGACATCATAGTTTAGCGAAATCTGCCTAAATTCACTTCCCCTTTATATAAAAACCAACTACATATTCAGAAGGCTTTAAATGAAATATTAGTATTTATATACATATTAATACAATGTGTAAGAGCTTTCAGCCGCCATTTTAAAAACCGGAAGTGATGCCATATCTCGAAAACGGCTGGACCTATTGGAATGATGCTTTCGCAATTCTTCATGGCATATAACTTTAAGTTTATATTTAGCTCTAAACAATATTTTTCTTAGTAACTAATTCGGAAATGGCGTATTTTTTTAAAGGAATTAGTCATTGTTGCCCCAATATGTTTTACAAGTTGTGTAAATAAACTAAAAAAATAAGTGATATCCCCATAAAAAACACTCCGTGTAAAAAAACAGCCAAGTCTCTTCAACTAAAAAAAAATTATGAAATCTAAAAATTCTGCACTGAAACGTAGTGATATCAAAAAATGAGCCAAGTCAAAACTTTATTTGAAAATTAAAAAATACTTGGCGCATCGTTCTTTTAGGGCATTGTAGGTATACTATAAGTATATGTATTTATATCTAGCCTATACTTCTAAGCTATTTATTTACACGATGCGCCAAGTATTTTTTAATTTTCAAATAAAGTTTTGACTTGGCTCATTTTTTGATATCACTACGTTTCAGTACAGAATTTTTAGATTTCATAATTTTTTTTAGTTGAAGAGACTTGGCTGTTTTTTTTACACGGAGTGTTTTTTATGGGGATCTAGTGGAGCGGTCGCTCCACCCAGCCAAGTCGTACTATACACTCACAGTCACTCAACATACCGTAAATGCCTAATAAACTGAGGAGCAGACCAAACACTTTTACTGTAAGCAACAACATGGCATTTTCGGCCTACTGGATCTCAAAATTGGTAAATCTCACATTGTTGCGAAATATCTTAATTTCGAGCTATGGCCCACCATACTACATATACCAAATTTGGGAACAATAGGTTATGCCATTTGCGCGCTAGAGGACCGAGAAAACAGTGAAATTACACCACTTTCTGATTCTGAAGATGATGATGATTCTGATGATATCACGAAACGTCGCTATCACCGCCACAGCCTAAACGGCTGAACCGATCGACCTGAAATTTTTACCACATGTGCACTTTTGGCGTCTGAGGTGCCTTTTTATAAAACCAACCGGAAGCCGCCATTTTGAAACCGGAAGTGACGTCATAACCCAAAAACGTCTGGACCGATTAGAACGAAATTAGCGCCATTCGATTTAGATGGTCATCTATATGAAGTATCAATAAAAAAAATATTATTTTCTTATTTTCTAAACCGGAAGTGACGTCATAAATACGCAATATTTAACTTATTTCAACAAATTATACTTAAAATACGTACATAATTAACTTACATTGTAACATAGACAATACAATTTATATATTCAAGGTAGCAGTGTTCTCGGCCGCCATTCCTGAAACCGGAAGTGACGTCATATATCTAAAACGCCTGTACCGATTGCAACTGAACTAGCTCCTGCGTATTCATTCTGCTATTTATTTGAAAAATCAATTGTGAAAAATGAATAAATAAATTAATGGTACCGGAAATGGCGGCAGGAACCACTAAATGAAACCGGAAGTGACGTCATATATTACAAACGGCATGACCGATTTTACGGAAATATAGGGATTAGGAATTCAGATGGTCGTTCATGAAGGTATCAACTAGATAAAACTAGATTGTTTTCTTATTACCTATACCGGAATTCGGCCGCTATTTCAAAACCGGAAGTGACGTCATGTATCGAAAACGGCTGGATCGATTATAACGAAACTTAAGCTATTCTTCTTGGATAATCATTTTCATCTTATACCAAACGCAACTTTTCATAGTAACCAAATCGGTTGAGGCGTATTTTTTTAAAGAAATTAGTCCCTGCTCGGACATGTGCTACAAGCTGTATGAATAAACTAACAAAAGAAGTGATATCCCAGAAAAAACACTCCGTGTAAAAATACCAGCCAAGTCTCTTTAACTATAAAAAAAAATAGACGAAATCTAAAAATTCAGCACTGAAAAGGAGTGATATCAAAAAAGGAGCCAAGTCAACGAATTTTCCAAATTTTAATCGTACCATTGAAATAAAAATATCAACCCCCGAGAAATACTTAAAAAAAAGGACTTGGCGCATCGTTTTTTTAAAGACATTTTTCTATTCTTAAGCTTATGCCACTCACATACTACGTAGGTCAGAAATGCCTAGAAAAATTGGGACAAAACTTTCAAATTAAATATTGAACATTCTGTAAAATATTTTAAATTTAAATATAAGTACGCAAAGAAACATAGCATTGTCTTACAAGCAATAAATACAGAACAGTTGTGTTTGTGATTGGTAGGTACCTATAGTTTTGTGGGTACATCAACATACCTACTACAGCATTATACTTTGAACCTTCTCGCCGTGTAATTAATTGCTATTAATTAACATTTTATACCAAAAAAATTCATAAATTACATAACGTATTACTTTAGATAAAAATCTAGTCAGTAATTATTTGAGCAGCATGGCTCAGTGCACTAGTCACTTATACAAATCTCATTGACGGCCTTCTTGTAATGAGCGCTTTCGCTATTTCCCTCAGTCACGATATTGAGAAGTATGATTGATTAATATGACCCTAGAAATAGTGGCAATAACGAATAGACTAGGCCGCTTCCGTTTATTCGTTATTCGTTTATCCGTTTATTTCCTCTGAATATTGACAAAATACCAAAACTGCCAGTAGGTAAGAGTACTAGTTATATTAAAACGTAGTATGATTCGTCGATAATGAATGTGATATACTCAGGAAAATATACTTGTAGAGTTCTTCCTATACTTTTAGGATAGAAAAGTGTCTTTAAAAAAACGATGCGCCAAGTCCTTTTTTTAAGTATTTCTCGGGGGTTGATATTTTTATTTCAATGGTACGATTAAAATTTGGAAAATTCGTTGACTTGGCTCCTTTTTTGATATCACTCCTTTTCAGTGCTGAATTTTTAGATTTCTTCTATTTTTTTTTATAGTTAAAGAGACTTGGCTGGTATTTTTACACGGAGTGTTTTTTCTGGTATTATATACCTTAATTATAACCATGATTATAATTCTGAAATTTTGGTCCCAATTACCATGCAAAGTTTTAAGTTGATCGATAGAACCTGAACCTTTATGATTGAATGGTTCCTTGTTAAATTCCAAAAATCACAGGATCTCATTCAAAAAATATACCTGGGACCACTCATATGATAAAGTGTGTGTACACAATATTAGATCGATCTGTTGAATGGTCATATCCAGTTACATAATATACGTTTGAAAGTTTCTGCTCTAAAAACCTTGAAGGAAAGATTCGAAGATGCCGTGAAATGTGAAATTCGAGAAATATGACAGCTAACACGCAAACTATCCGTAAACTGTCAATAACTTTTGAATTTAAACACAGTTTAGTCTGAAAATTGTCAAAAATACAGATAATGTTGGACCCAATGACCATGCAAAGTTTTAAGTAGATCGGTCAAACAGTACCGGTTTAAATTTCAAAAAGCACATGGAATATTTTTTTAAATTTTAACCAATGGGAGGATTTGGCTGAAAATTTGTAAAATAAGAGACAATGTTGGTTTTAATGATTATGCAAAATATGAGTTTGATGAGATTTATCGAAGACCATTTTAATTTTTTAACCTATCAGGAGATATTTATTTAAATTTTAACTAATAAATGGATTTTAAAAAAAAATAGGGTCAGCAAACAGAGAAGGTTGTATCTACATGTGTGCAAAATTTCAGTTCGATCGGTGAAACGGTGCGACTACCATTGCTCCAGATAGCAGACAAAAAAAAAACAAAACAGAGGTGTGTGTCAAACGAGTCAAAAGAAGACGCTCGCTTCGCTCGCTCAATTATTAAAAATTAATAAAAAATAAACACAACACGAGTCAATAGAAAGTTATAAAATACAATATCGAGTATCTCTGAATATCTTAATATCTCTGTCTATCGAAAATGTCATTAAAGCTAATAATTTTTAAATTTCATCTGCAGATTTGTATGCAAATCACCCAAAACTCCTAAATTTTGGTCATATTGGTTCAAAAACCACTTGTTCTAATTCAAAAAATATACCCGGGACCACTCATGGTAAGTGTGTGCACAAAAGTTCAAATCGATATGTTGAACTTATTTCATGCGATTTCAAATGCGTTTGCAAGTTTCTGTTCTAAGGACCAATTGCAAGTGACGCGTCGAAGAAGCACCGATAAAATATGTGAAATTTCCCTCTCGAAAATTGACAGCCAACACGCAAAATGTCCGTAATTGGTAATAATTTTCAAATAATCAAAAAATCTTAGGATATCGTTTAAAAACATACCTGGGACCGCTCATATGAAATTAATGTGTATACAAAATTTCATACCAATCGGTTAAACGGTTTAGCCAAAAAAAAATTTAAATATATTTTTGGAAAATCTACTTAAGCTGGGTTCCCATACTTCACATCGAATTCGCTTCCGGTTCGCTTCGCTTTCGCAAAATGGCTACCTTTTAACAAAGGAAATCGTCCATGTTTACATTCGCTTGTTCCCGTGTTTCGGTTTCGTTAAAGTTGAGCCAATTTTAACTTTGACGAAACCGAAACGAAACCGAAACAAGTGAACATGCGAATGTAAACATGGACGATTTCCTTTGTTAAAAGGTAGCCATTTTGCGAAAGCGAAGCGAACCGGAAGCGAATTCGATGCGAAGTATGTGAACCCAGCGTTAGACATACGCAGACCATTCTCTTTGTCCTATAATTTAACAATGCGCCGAATTTAATCCTGCGACGTGACCGAATGACGTGACATTATGTGATTAAAGCGTCGACTTACAGACGCTTGTTGTCGACGCTGGGAATGATTACATAGTAACATGATCGACATCGACACATCATCTGAAACCGGAGTGAGAGGATGTTAGCTCTCATGTGACAAGTTCTCATCTTGCTGGGGAATACATTGGATGACATTGATTCGATGTCGGGTGACATTAAACTGATTGAAGTTACATGATTTGACTATCAAGTGACAATTACATGTCTGAAACCAGACTCACACAGGGGGTGATGCGGGGGTGTCATAGGGATGGGGAATATATTGATAGTTCCATCCCCCCATGTCTGTGTCCACATCACCATCCCCGCATGAGAGATTTAAAAACAAACGACATAATGATATTATTTTCAGAGAATTTGTAGCGTAACCGTATACAATAAAGGCCGATGCACAATTGACGCGAACGCAACGACGCAAACGCGAATAGTTCAAGAATGCCGATTCAATGATGTTCAGGATTGACGCGAACGCGAGACGCAAAGAGTTGAACATGGTTCTAGTTTTGCGTTCGCGTTCGCGTCGTCGCGTTGGCGTATCGCGTCTTGCGTTCGCGTCAATTGTGCATCGGCCTTAAGGCAAACGTTTTAGTTTTTTGCTTCTAACAAGAAAAGTAAACACGGTAAAAAACATTTAGAATTTCAAAGGTATACCTTGAATGTATTCTTGTAAAAAATCATGAATTAAAATGTAATTGGGAGTAACAAATAAAAACATAAATGTTTGCCAATTGGCTATATTGCATCCAAGTGGATACAATATGGCATCCTAGTGGATACAATATGGCCAATAATGCTAAAATTAATGGAAAAATCTTTTCAAAATCACAATTCTTTAATTTTAAACAATAAAAATTAAGTCTATGTAGGTATAAGTCACGAGACAATGGATCTGTTATTCATCCAGAGTATTTATATGGAGATTGGAAAGTTGCAGAGAAAATCGTTATGTGCCGTATTGTGAATCGTGATTTGGAATGTTGCATGTTCTGTGCTCGCTCATCAACGCGTTACACTGAGCGTTTTCCTAGTATTATTAACGTTACAAAATATTCAATATACCTATGTGATGAGAAATTGACTTTCGATTTCTTGGCGGTAGTTGATGACTGAACGCGTCACAGAATTTGTAGTTTCCCAGCCTTCTCGTCCAAAACTTTTTACATTTGACGGGAAACCATCTTTCTTCACGCTACTACATGTATTATTTAGTGTGGTTAGTAAGCTTACTGTGGTAACAGGATTTTACATTGGATGATTTTAAACACTGTTGTTTTTAAATAAAACGAATTATATATGTTTGTATTGGAAGTTGGAAAACGTCAGTTTTTGAAGATCATTCCACACTTCAAAATTGCCGCTCGAAAACTGATGTTTCCGGAAAGAGTGGTATTTTCGATTTTCTGATCGTCAATGATAAGTGTTGTTAGTGTTTTATTCAATGTGTATCATTGTAAATATGACCATAAAAAACACTCCGTGTAAAAATACAAGCCAAGTCTCTAACTCTAAAAAAAACATAAGAAATCTAAAAATTCAGCACTGAAAAGTAGTGATATCAAAAAAATGGCCAAGTCAAAACTTTTAAAAAAATGCTTGGCGCATCGTACATATAAATAGTAGAGAAGTAGGCCGGAAATCAAATATACTCATATATACATAAAATATATCTATACTCCTCTAAAAAAACGATACGCCAAGTATTTTTTAAAAAGTTTTGACTTGGCCATTTTTTTGATATCACTACTTTTCAGTGCTGAATTTTTGGATTTCTTCGGCTTTTTTTAGAGTAAGGGACTTGGCTGGTATATTTACACGTTTTTTATTGGGATATCACTCCTTTTTTCAGTTCATTCTTACAACTTGTAACATTATATTGTGGCACTAACGACTATAATTCCTTTAAAAAATATGCCTGTGTGACTTGGTTGCTAAGAAGTTGTGCATGTTACTGTGTATGCTTAAAATAATATGCTATGAAGTATAGCGAAAGTTTCGTTCCAATCGGTCCAGCCGTTCTCGAGTTATGGCATCACTTCCGGTTTTAAAAATGGCGGTTGACATCACTGCCACCTAAAATTTGTATCTATAAATGTTATGTAACATTATGAGCCTTCTGAATATGATGTTATTGTTATAAGAGATGATTTTAGTCAGATTTGGCATTTTTATGGCGTCATTTCCGCTTTAGGTTATATAACATTTCTTCTTCCACTATTGGTATTCCTTATAGATGACCTTTTTAATCGAATGGCGCTAATTTCGCTCTAATCGATCCAGCCGTTTTTGATATATGATGTCACTTCCGGTTTAAAAATGGCGGCACAAAAAATTTATAAGAACAAATGTATCATCAGACGCCAAAAGTGCACGTGTGGTAAAATTTTCAGTTCAGTTCAGTTTTTGTTTATTGTCATTTTGCGAATTACATTGTAATTATAAATGACAGTCAAATGATAAACATGGTCATTATATAACTTATTACTACATCCTCAACAATTTAAAACAAAAACAAATTGAATATCGATCGGTTCAGCCGTTTAGGCTGTGGCGCTGATAGCAACGTTTCCTGATATCTGAATCTGAATCATCAGATAGCTTTTAAAAGGGGTGTAATTTCACTGTTTTCACGGCCCTCTAGCCCACAAACGGCATAACGTATAGTTCCCAAATTTGGTATATGTTGTCAGGTGGGCCATAGCTCGAAATTAAGTTATTTCGCAACAATGTGAGATTTCCAAATTTTGAGATCTAGTAGGCCGAAAATGCCATGTTATTGCTTACAGTAAAAGTGTTTGGTCTGCTCCTCAGTTTATTAGGCATTTTCGGTATGTTGAGTGAGTGTGAGTGTACAGTACGACTTGGCTGGGTGGAGCGACCGCTCCACTAGATAAGCTCGGTGATACCGAGGGAAATATTATGTATTAATTTCAATAAATATAGTTTTTGAAAGTCGAATTATTATTAAATATTAGAATACTATTCCAAACTAAATACCTAACTGAGAAGATTTGAACATTTTTAAGTTGTATACATTTTAGCCTCACTTTCAAGTGGTAAAGAAAGCAATTATTGACCTTGAGCCGCTCGCTTTATTATTAACGTTTTGAAGAAATTAATATTTCCAGGAACGGGCGTTTCATCGCACACATAAGAATAAAAATAATGATGACATTTTGTTGGAGGGACAACCGAAACGAGAACTAAATTAGAATTCCCAAATGTCTTTCTTATTTTATACCATAATTTACACTGTCACAATATCAGAGTTTTCACTCTGACATAACTCTGAAAGAGCATAAAGAGAGTTAAACCCATCACAGGATGTTAAGAAGAGATCTTGTTACTGCTCAGTGGAGTCTCTGAAGACGTCTTCTACGGCGCAGCATCCTGATGAAATGTGACTGCAATAAACCAGCTTACTATCATAATATACCAAAGCTCTTTCAAGAAAATACGTGCGGTGTTGAAGGGGCTGTGTGATGGGGAGGTCTAAGTAAGTATCTTAATAGAGAAGTAGCGCGAGGATATTTTCCTGACAATATTTATTTATTTATTATTACAGTTTATGTAACAAAAAATTATTTTTGTAACAAAAACGTCAATTTAAACATATAAAATATGGACAAAACAAAACAAAAGTATTTCATCCACAATCTAAATAAAATAATAAATACATGTTAAATACATTACGTCCATATTGAAATGAAAACATTCACAACTAATAAAACAAATAGGCTAATAAAATGTTCTTTACATGGCAGTCAGTTGGCACATATGTACTATTAAAAATTAATTTGTAACTCGCAAAACACTCAGTGTAACGCGTTCATGAGCGAGCACAGATACGAGCAACATCTCCAGCCAAATACGATACAATTTTCTTTGTAACTTTCCAATTTCCATATTCATATGCACTCTGGTTCTTGTAAAACTGCATTACAGATCGATGTGTCGTGACTGAGTAGGTACTTTACTAAAATTATCTCTTCTCACAACTCTTTCTATAAACACATAAATGGCAACAAGTCTGTAAATATTTGACCGATGTCAATGTGTAAAATAAGAGATTATGATGGTCTTGATCACCATGCCAAATTTTTATTTATTCGGAGCTTTATGATTTTCGACCAATCGATTTCTTTTTTAAATTTGAACCACTTTGAGGATTATGTCAAATGATCGGACATAATGTTTTTAAAATTCAAATCAATCAACGGAAATGAAATAAATTTCAGCCTGCAAACTTTTGAGGTGGTCTTTACATGTATGCAACATTTCAGCTTGATATGAGACATGGTGTGACCACGTTGCGAACAAAGTGAAACAAATCAAAAAATAAACAGAGGTCTGTGTCAAAAGAGTCAAAAGAAGTCACTTGCTCATATTGAGAATATTCTCAATCTGGAATATTATCCATAAATTATGCTCTAATCATATTCAAATTATCATTCACATTCTATGGTGTTGGATATATTCAGACATGCACTGTATCTAGATACTTGTATCTTAAAATACGTATCTTAGATACATTTGTATCTTGTATCTATTATTTTAAATACCAATTATTAAAG
Organism: Leuctra nigra; assembly: GCA_934045905.1. Taxonomy (NCBI): domain Eukaryota; kingdom Metazoa; phylum Arthropoda; class Insecta; order Plecoptera; family Leuctridae; genus Leuctra; species Leuctra nigra. The sequence goes on from OW203770.1 coordinate 12,014,675, forward strand.
TATTTTGTATCCTTTCTGAAGATTTAAAATACAGGATATATTTTACGCACCTAGAATTTCAAAGAGAGAAGAGAAGCATAAAATAATACACGTTTCTATATTGAATCTATATTTCTATATAATATATAATATAATATAATATATATATTATATATAAATATATAAATATAAATATATATATAAACGTTAGCTTTTGTCTGCTGGGAGTTTTTTGATTTTGTAAAGTTTTGGCAATCTGATGATGACAGTTGCAATACTGTCGAAACGTTATTGCACTATTAAATATCGCTTGGCATAATACCGAAAATGAGTTTTCTTATATATATATCAAATAATACATTGTACGGTATTGCACGGTATTGTACGGTATTGTACGGTTTGAGTTTTTTTAAAACTCAAACCTCAGAAATCTTCATCAAAAGCTGCCATCTCTATATTACATAAAGCTAGCATGCTACTTCTTCGAGACGCTTTATCAAACACCTACCGACTCTTGGACTATGTTTCACGCAAAATGTATGCTCTTCACCTGGAACATAGTCACATTCTACATCCAACAATATTCCAGAAGATTGATGAATTTACGTACAGGGCAGCTGAAGATAAAGCTTTCAATAAAACGATTAAACAGCAACGTAAGTTCGAATCTTTACGTTCCAATCATCTGCTTAATAACAATCAACTGCTAAAAAACAACCATCGTTCAGCACCAATGTTAGACAATACTAAAGTGGTTATTAACAACTCAAACCGGGAACTAAATGACGCTGCATTGAGTGCGCTAATGAAAGGCCATAACTTTGCAATTGCACCAACACGAATACCGTATGAAAAGATAATGTGTGGAGTGGAGTCTAGCATCGTTCATCTGCCATCTGAGATATCGGAGAGGATTCGACAAGACACAGCATACATTCTTCGCAAAGCAAAGCCACCTGCTCCAAATATCACTAAAGAAGATATTGTTGCTTTGAAAGAATTAAGGGAAGACACCAGTGTTGTCATAGTTCCAGCAGATAAAGGTAATGCAACCGTGGTAATGAACAGCGAGGAATATAAGAACTAAATGGACACACTCTTGAGAGACCCTGCTTATGTCCGAACGAAAAATGATCCAACAGTTTATTTGGAGAAGACTACTCGATCTCTTATTTTGGAAATAAAATCCATCAGTGATTATGATAAAAAACGTGTCATACCACGAGAAAAATCTTCGCGAGTGCCACGACTGTACGGACTACCAAAAATTCACAAGAAAGATGTTCCACTTCGACCTATAGGCACCGAGTGTTCGCCACGAGTGAGAGAAATAAGCAACACTTGTGGGAATGATCGTCAACTGTTTCATTTCTCATTGGCCGTGACCTAGCAACCGATCAGATGTCAACAAATGTACTCAAAATATTTCGGAATCAGAACTAAGTCGCGCAAATTAATATTGTGATCAGATTCAGTGAAATTGTGAACACTTTATTATCAATATTTTGTATGTGAATAAACATGAGATAAACTTGTGTAAATTTTAAGGAGTGATAATGCGTAATATGTGCAGCAACATAACGTATAACTGCAGCGACTTGGACGCCTTGCCAAAGGTAAACTTCCTTCCCACAGATTAGGTGGCTCTGTCTGTACTTTTTGCAGCGCTATCTGTAGTCTATTCACGCTGCCTATAGTGAGTGCTGTTAAGTCACGTACTCAGGCTCTTGCTAGGTATCTGGCTAAAATTATGCAGCCGCTGACATAAGAAGCCGCTTCTTATGTTAAAAATTCTACGCATTTCGTTCAACTGATCCATGACATTCACATAGAACCAGATGACATTATGGTCAGTTTCGATGTTACATCTCTCTTTACGAAAGTTCCCGTAGAAGAAGTAATGACACATTTAGAAAAAAATAAGTTGGTTTCTCAAGATGTAATCAAGCTATCTCGACACTGCATGGAATCAACATACTTCGTTTATGATGGTTATTTCTACAGGCAAGTAATAGGAGCTCCAATGGGTTCGCCCATGTCGCCTGTCGTCGCAAACATTTTTATGCAAGAATTTGAAATGAAAGCCATCTCCACATCTGAGCTAAAACCGAAATGTTGGCTGCGATATGTGGATGACGTGTTCGTCATATGGCAACATGGAAGAGACCGATTACCTGACTTCTTAGGTCACCTAAACAGCATTCATACAGAGATACAGTTTACAATGGAAATTGAAACGGACCATCGTTTACCTTTCTTAGATGTTTTAGTCATGAAGAAGCAAGATGACACTCTGGGTCATACGGTATATAGGAAACCGACACACACCAACAGATATTTGCACGCAACTTCACACCATCATCCATCACAAATACGATCTGTTGCCCATACACTTGCTACCCGATCACGTCGTATCGCAGACGAAGATAACATCAAGGATGAATTGAAATCACTTGAAGACGCTCTCCTGCTGAATGGATTCGCCCCAAATGTCATCAAAAAGGCAATTATGAGAAAAACTAACGCAGAAAGACAGCGAGAAATTGAAAAGGAAAGAGAGGACCAACAAGAGACTGATAAATCGGAAGATCAAGTTGTAGAACGAGAAAAGTCATATCTAGCATTTATGCCCTATGTGTGCGGTGTCACTGATAGAATTAGTAAACTCTTGAAAGAAGTAAACGTAAAAAGAGTATTTGATACTGACAGAAAGCTGGCAAGTCTTATTAGAAACTGTAAAGATTCAAGGCATCTTGAAGGATGGGGCGTGTACCAGGTCCCGTGTGAGAATTGTGACAAAGTATATGTCGGGCAAACTAATCGCAATGTCTCTCAACGTATCCAAGAGCATCGTTTGGACGTAAGACAGGACAAAACTACATCATCACTTGCGGGTCACGTGAGAGAAAGCGGGCACAGAATAGATTATGATGGAGCAACGGTCTTTGTCCGATCAGAAAAGTTGCTTCCAAGATTGATAAGAGAGGCAATAGAAATCGAGAGACGGCCGACTTTCTGCTTAAACAAGCAAGTTGATAGCCGAAAACTTTCTCAATCCTGGACGCCATTAGCACCACTCATCAACATCAAGCCACGTGAGAAAGCAAAAGTCATATCAAGGAGATCAAGGAGATCAGTGAGGACAAGGAGATCCGATGTCCAATTTTCAGACTCAGATGAAAAGCCTCTAAGTGTCATCACAACCATACTGAGAAATAAGGAGAAACAAAAGGATGATACAAGAACAAACATCTCAGCGAAAACCCAAACAAAGTCCAGGACCAAACACAAAGATGGCGCAAGAAAAAGTAGTACATCATATGAAGCAACTACAAGCACGCCCAGAGTCACTAGATCAATGGCAAAGAAGAGAAACTTAAGATGAGCCAGCTGGATACAAAATATTCTTGTACTGTTTTTGTAAAATTTGATTTGTTTTTTGTGAAATAATTTGACAGTAGTGTGTTTTAGATTTTTCAATAATTTAATTACCTGTTTTACTTGCGCCTTGAAAAGGCCAACTGGAGTGTTGGCGAAACGTCGGCGATTAAACTATATTACGTGGCAATACCGTACAATGTATTATTTGAAAAATAGAGGCTACGAAACCATACATGAACATATATATATATATATATATATTTTAAAATTACTATTGGGTAGACAAACGTGAACAGAAATACTTTATTTGCAACGTTTCAGCTAGATTCACTAGCCATCTTCAGGCACACACATAGAAAGGAAATATTTATGTGTGTACCTTTCTATGTGTGTGCCTGAAGATGGCTAGTGAATCTAGCTGAAACGTTGCAAATAAAGTATTTCTGTTCACGTTTGTCTACCCAATAGTAATTTTCAAATGAATTATGCACGTAAAAACATACGCAGTAACATATATATATATATATATATATATATATATATATATATGTGAAATATGTTTTTCGCTGATAACCTCAGATAGGTAGATGTAAATAAATACCAACTGCAATGAGAAAAGATTTTCCTCGAGTGGGACTCGAACCCACGACCTTCCGATATCCAGTCAGATGCTCTACCATCTGAGCTATCGAGGCAGTTAACATTGCAGCGGCTGTGTTCCAATATAAGCTGTATATATATATATATATATATATATTACATCATGTAGAGTCTCGCAGCCAGTAGGTTTTAATAACATCATTTAACGGTTTATGCTACGTATATTTATTACACACCAACGTTTCGGCAAGCATCCACCCGCCTTTCTCAAGGTAACAAACGAAAATCAACGAAAAAACTATAAAATACAGCAAAATCAATTCATGAAATGTCAAATGTAGAAAACAGTGAAACGTGAAAAGAAATAATTGTGAATTCTTCTGGCGCTGGAAAATGTGCTTCCTTGATATCCAAAAGATGGCCGTCATACACCAGGGTGTCGATAGTGACTTGAGGTCGTCGCTCAAACTTCCTTTTCTTGTCGCAATTTTAATGCTAAAGCAGCTAGTGGAATATCCTCGTCGTGGTCTTTTGACATCTGTGTTAGGTGGTATTCTCGGCGTCTTCTCTTGTCTATTCTGGGGGTCGGATGTCTTGATACCCATCTATCTAGCTCTGATGGCATTCTAGGTGTAACATGAATATCATTTGTTACAGGTTTCCACGCCGAGGGAAAATTCCTGTTTTCTAATTGGGTGTTCATACAATGTGGTCGTTTCTCTATCTCAATAGATTATCGAACTAAACGCTGCCTCAATCTCCTCTCTTTAGCTAAACACTTCATCCCTTGCAAATTCATAACATGGTCATTTGTGTTGCAGTGTTGCACCAGCGCTGAGGTTTTAGAGCCATCATTTAAAGCTATTCGATGTTCATCTTGTCGTTGAAACATGTTTCTACCAGTCTGGCCAATGTACGTCGATGGACAATCACTACAGGGTATCTCATATACACCATCTCCCTCAAGGTGAATCGGATCCTTTACACTTCTGAGGAGACTTCCAATTTTTTTATCCGTATCATACACAGGAATGATATTTTCTTTCCTCATAATTTTTCCAATTCTATCCGTAACGCCTTTCACATATGGCAGGAAAACTTTGGTTGGAGGTTTCTTAAACTCCGCTACCTCTATAGTTGCTTTGTCTTCCTTTGTGGTCTCAGCATTAGTTTTTCGGTATATGGCTTTCTTGATGACACTCAGAGGAAATCCGTTTTTTTGCAGAGCATCTCGGAGCAGTTGAAGTTCGGTATTTACGTTGTTGGCATCTGCTATTCGTTTAGACCTGGTTGCTAGGGTGTATGCGACAGAACGAATCTGTGAGGGATGATGATGTGAGAGTGCATGGAGATAGCGATCTGTGTGGGTTTCTTTTCTAAACACAGTGTGCCCTAGGGTATTATCAGGATTCTTGATCACGAGTACGTCCAGAAAGGAAAGTCTGTCATCTTTCTCTACTTCCATAGTGAATTGAATGTCTTCATGAATGCTGTTTATGTGATCCAGGAACTCTTGCAGTTTTTCTCGTCCATGAGGCCAGATAGTGAATGTGTCATCCACGTATCTGTACCAACATCGCGGCTTCAGTGGGGCTGTAGCAAGAGCTTTTTCTTCGAACACTTGCATGAAGATGTTTGCAATTACTGGAGAGAGAGGGGATCCCATGGGTGCTCCTGACACTTGTTTATAAAACTGTTTTTCATACACGAAATACGTGGAATTCAGGCAAAAACGTGATAAGTCCAGAACATATTTCTTGATCACCCTATCTTTTACCATCGCTTTTAAATGGTCCAGTGCTTCGTTAATTGGCACTCTGGTGAATAAGTTTATAACATCAAAACTCACAAGTAGATCGTGTGGCTCTGTCTTTAAGTCTTTAAGCAACTCAACAAAATGTGTTGAGTTCACCTACGCAGGCTCTCGCTCGTCACCTAGCCCGTCAGATCCAACCTTTCACAGAAGAAGTCAGTTCTTATGTAAAGAATTTTATAGTTTTTTCGTTGATTTTCGTTTGTTACCTTGAGAAAGGCGGGTGGATGCTTGCCGAAACGTTGGTGTGTAATAAATATACGTAGCATAAACCGTTAAATGATGTTATTAATATATATATATATATATATATATATGATGTGTTAGATTTTCGCAGTTGCTATTATTTGATTGCATTTTATCTAGTGGAGCGGTCGCTCCACCCAGCCAAGTCGTACGGTACACTCACACTCACTCAACATACTGTAAATGCCTAATAAACTGAGGAGCAGACCAAACACTTTTACTGTAAGCAACAACATGGCATTTTCGGCCTACTGGATCTCAACATTGGAAAATCTCACATTGTTGCGAAATATCTTAATTTCGAGCTTTGGCCCACCCCACCCCCTATACCAAATTTGGGAACAACAGGTTATGTCATTTGCGAGCAAGATGGCCGTGAAAACAGTGAAATTACACCCCTTTTTAAAGCTATCTGATGATGATGATGATGATGATGATGATGATGATGATGATGATGATGATGATGATTCAGATATCAGGAAACACTGTTGACAGGGCCACAGCCTAAACGGGTTAACCGATCGATCTGAAATTTTTACCACGTGTGCACTTTTGGCGTCTAAGGTGCCTTTTGCTATAACCGGTTTTATGCCGCCATTTTGAAACCGGAAGTGACGTCATATCTCGAAAACGGCTGAACCGATCGAAACGAAATTTGCGCCAAACGATTCAGACGGTCATCTTTATGAAACATCAATAGTCGAAATAGAAATGCACTATTACTAAAACCGGAAATGACGCCATAACAATGCCAAATCTGACTAAAACCATCTCTTATAACAATAAATACATATTCAGCAGGCTTATAATGTTACATAACATTTAAGATACAGATATTAGGTGGCAGTGATGTCAGCCGCCATTTTGAAAACTGGAAGTGATGCGATAACTCGAGAACAGTTGGACCGATTGGAACGATGCTTTCGCAATTCATCATGGAATATTATATTAAGCTTACATTTAGCACCAAACACAATTCTTTATAGCAACCAAACCACAAAGGCGTATTTTTTTAAAGGAATTATAGTCATTGGTGAAACAATGTTACAAGTTATAAGAATAAACTGAAAAAATGAGTGATATCCCCATAAAAAACACTCCGTGTAATAATACCAGCCAAGTCTCTTCAACTAAAAAAAAATAGAAGAAATCTGAAAATTCAGCACTGAAAAGTAGTGATATCAAAAAATGGCCAAGTCAAAACTTTTCAAAAAATACTTGGCGCATCGTTTTTTTAGGACATGTGTAGATGAGTACATTTCATTTCCTGCCTACTTCTATACTATTTATATGCACGATGCGCCAAGTATTTTTTGAAAAGTTTTGACTTGGCCATTTTTTGATATCACTACTTTTCAGTGCTGAATTTTCAGATTTCTTCTATTTTTTTTTAGTTGAAGAGACTTGGCTGGTATTTTTACACGGAGTGTTTTTTATGGGTAAGGTATTACTGCGTGAAAGAAATAAAACTGATTAACTCCGACGTTTCGGTTTTATTTTAAAAACCTTCCTCAGGGAGCAAATACAGGAATAAAATGTAACAAAATCTATGAAAGTCAATCTGACATTTGAAAAAAAAAATCAAATGTCAGATTGACTTTCATAGATTTTGTTACATTTTATTCATGTATTTGCTCCCTGAGAAAGGTTTTTAAAATAAAACCGAAACGTCGGAGTTAATCAGTTTCATTTCTTTCACGCAGTAATACCTTATAAAATGCAATCAAATATATATATATTTATATTATATATATAATATATAATCTATATTGAATGTTTCTATTTGAATATATTGAATACGTTTACTGACATTGTTTAACTCACCGTTTAGGTCTAACCCATCGTCCTAGGTCTAACTGTCTGATCTTCTTATTGACTCTATGAATATATCGCCATTTTCATAACTTTCCATCACTTTATCTTCTATTTCAAATGCTTCTCAACTTGTTATAATGGCTTTCAGCCTTCTCAATATTGTCAGCGGCCTCCCCACTCCGTTCCATGGTTCTAATAATTTCATCACCACCCCATTTGCCATAATTAATGCGTTTATAAGAAAATGATCAGAAAATACTCGTGCTCTAGAATATCCTGCTCTTTACAACACTGCATTCATAAGTAAACCTCTGACCATAACTCGCATACTCCCTGTAGAATGATTCATAAGCAACTTAATTCAGTCAATTGAAAATAATTCGGGAACAAATGGTAAAATTCCCCTGAAGTATACCATAAACAATGACCTACTTATATTACTCCCGTTTTATCTTTTACGTAATGGCGATATTCCGTAATGGTGCAGCTAATGTTAATGGTACACAGAATAATATAATAATGTCACTATTTGTATAACACAATTCTACATTTTATATGGCTCTAAAACGTAAAATAAACCATGTAAACAAATGCATTTTATAGCAAGAATCACGGGATAGTAAAAGAATAAAAAGTATTTTATATCATTAGACCAGATATATAACTGTGCTATTAAATTATTTCATATGGATATAAATCATAAAGTACGTGCTGTATTTCATTTTTAAAATATAAAAAGTATATTAAAAGTAAATCAGCGATTGGGTAATGTTTGTTCAGAAGTTTTATGTTTGAAATTTTAACTTCAAATAGATATAAAATGTTTTTGTTATGAGAATGGAATACAGACAACGTCCTCGGTTCTATAACCACAAGTAATGTAATTATATTTAAATCTTCAAAGTATCTACGTCATTACGTCACGTCATCACGCAGTACGAACGATGATTGCTGATGCTCTGCGTCGTCAACCACGCTGGGAGGTGCATGAAGAGGTGTCATGTCTAGCAGTGGATGGCTCGACACGTCGTGCTGACATCATCGCCATTAGCAATGACAAGAAACAAGCCCTCATATTGGACCCTACAATTCGCTTCGAACAAGGAATGAGGCATGCGGAGGATGTCGATGAGGAAAAGAAGAGGATTTACGAGCCCTGTATTGAAGATCTAGCCAGACGCTATAAAGTCCCTGCTGTCAGATGGGAAGTTGTTGGCCTGTTGGTTGGAGCCCGAGCAGCGATCCCTTCATTCTTCACCGACTTCCTCAAGCGCGTAGGCATTTCATTATCATTGTTAGATTTAATTGTTCCATCTGTTTTAAAATCTTCTATTTGCATTCTTCATAATCACCTTTATAATAATAGTTTTTAGTATTGTATAGAAAGTAATTGTAAATATCCATATTTTTATTTTAAAACCAATTAACTTCATTCATAAATATTTCATTAGTTATTCATTTTAATGTATTTTATATTTATAAGTAAGCTGGATCTCAATGGTCAACCATGTATTGTGGACAGCAGTCAATAAAATTTGAATTTCTCTAGCCATATGAATAATGATGACCCGCTTGTGGGTATATACCTACCGCTCAGTGGCGGCCGGTGCCTTGTCTAGTAGGTGGGGCGCAATACCGAAGTTTTCCTCGACCCCAGGGGGGGTCTGGGGGGAACCCCCAGCCGGCGGAGCCAACCCGCCGGAGGCGGAAATTTTTGAAATAATGAACACTATCAAGTCATAAGTTAATGATTTGGGAGCGTTCCATTTAAGTTTAGAGTAGTTGAGAAATCGCACATATTACGTCGTGCAGTAAGTAGTTTCTTCTGTCATCAAAAGCATAGCCGGGTTTTCTCTGATTCCGCACCAAGTATAGGCTGTTCAATTTACGCTTACAACGCCGTTAGGGTGTAAATAAGCAGCACCATCCAGACCTTCCACCTGAATTCACACTTTGCCAACCTAAACTCTCCAAAGTGAATCCGCTAACTTGAATGTGCCACCTAGTTCTAGCTGATTTTAATTTTGTTGTGTTGGTTCTAGCGTAGTACATCATTTTCGTTGCCATCTTCACCACCATAATCATTGTATACAGAAGATTTGAACAAACTGTAGAGGCGCGCTTTTTTTATCAGGTTTCCCCGTAGCCGTCTCATTTTCATCTTGCATATGATTCCATTTTATTTTTCCATACTAATATTGTTGTTGATTCTTATATTGTTGCCTAGATATAATATTGTTCCATGAATTCATTAAAGCATTGTTGAGTTGACACTCAACTCAACAATGAGTCTGGTAGCGATTGGACGAGTTTTCCTATTGTTGTTAAAAATTCGTTCTTAGTGCGCATACGATACGGCATTTTCGACGATTTTGGAAAACATTAATTGGCTTATATTTCTATTAGGTAAATAAAGAGCAAGCAGTGAAACAAAATAACGCGTTTATAGTTCACAACCACACATTCATGTGTGCCATTCCATCCAAAGATAAAAACATTGGTTTGAGAATTTTGTCGACAAAGTTGATGCGCCACTTACATTATGAGTCTAGTAGCGTAGGAGACAATGATGTACCGATAGGTACTGATGAACAAAACATAATTTACACTGATAATTATTTAATTTATCTGAAGAAATCCATAAGAAAAACATTAACGCTTCAAAACGATTAGCGGGAACGTTGAGTGATGGACGAGAAGTATGATCCACGAGCTAAAAGCATCAAGCCCGATGATTGCCGAATGCCGTCGGCACAAAGATTCTTTGTGCCCCAAACCCGCGGTTCGGCTCAAACTCTGCTATGGCGAGAACGCAAGAGCGCATGCGTCAACTTCTAGAATGACGTCACGAGTGGGGCACGGTATTTGCTGTGCCCCTGGTTGCCTACCCAGCCAGGTGCCGCTAAGATTTCAAGCGGGCGACGGAATATACAGTAATTTCATTGATTTGGAGAGCGTATGGATGGGACTTTCAACATTTTACATTACAAATTGAACATTTAAATTGTTCAAATTGAACATTTAATTTGTTCTCAGAATAATTATTGGTTGTTATTTGCAGAATATTATAATAAATCATTGATGAATTAAATTATATTTTTTTTTAGGTATAACCTGATATTTTAGGTAGGGCACGTGCCCCTGTGCCCCAATGCACCAGCCGCCACTGCTACCGCTAGTTTACAGTGGGGGAAAAAATACATATATTTTATGCTTCGATTAAGATGCTTTCAAGTAGATGTGAAACTGCAACAAAACATTGATAAAAAAAATACGCTACGACCAATCACGAGCGTAGGTATGTATAGTAGAGTGTGCGCTAAATGAATTAAAATTCAGATTTCATATTTCGTCTAATATCATCTGATTTCACAGCTGACCAAAATATCACTGGGTGACAGATGCTTGTAAATAAGTAATAAGTAATCATTATCTTTCTCGATATTATATCTTACTTTTCATAGATCTGTTCTATTTTAAATGTCAAAAATCACATGAACAATGGTTTTAAATTTAAACCAATAGGAGGATTTGGCTGAAACTTTTTATAATTTTGTACAATGTTGGTTGCAATGTTTTTGTTAAATTTCAAATTGATCGAAGCAACCAATCGAAAGATAATTTTATTACAATTTGAACCAATCACGGGAGCCCCAGGGACCGCATAGAGTACGTTAGTATGTGTACAAAATTTCAGATCGATTGCTTGAGCGGTTTGACCTGGGCTGTGACCACAAAAAAAGAAAAAAAAAGAAAAGAAAAAAAACACACAGAGAAAGTGCCATAAGAGTACCGTAGTGACGCTCGCTACGCTCGCTCAATAAATATCACTTGGCACATTTTTAAAATTAAATTTCATACGGAACCCATTGAGTCAAGAAAATATACCATTTTTAAACAAAAATCAACTAATTATTACTATTTAACGAAGCAAAAAATTATAAAGGTATCAAGTGATAACCCTAAGTTTGTCTATCTTATCTTGACCAAAAAATTCAAATCATTTCGTCAACGCATTTTGTCTCCAATCGTATCCAAAAAAAAAGTGTCTGCAACACGCGGCAAAACCGCTCTCGCTTGCTGCACTTACCATAGCAACTAGGGTGAAATAACTACCATTGTTTCATCTGGGAAACACACTGGTTCCTGTATTAAGGTGCTGCTTTTTTGATTTTGCTACTTTTTGTAGACACTTTTTGCGATACGATTGGAGACGAAATGGGTAGACCAAATTATTTGAAATTTTAATCGTGATTAGATAAAAGACAAACTTAGGGTTATCCCTTGGTACATTTTTTAATTTTTTGTTTCGTTAATTAGTAATAATTAGTGGATTTTTAGTGAAAAATTATCTATTTTCTCGTTTCCCTGGGCGCCGTATAAAATTAAATTTCAAAAATATGCCAAGGGATAACCCTAAGTTTGTCTTTCATCTAATCATGATTAAAATTTGAGATCAATTGGTTTTCGGGTTTAGTCTCCAATCGTATCGCAAATTTCATCGTTTTGCGCGGTTTTGTTGAATAACCGGCGCCTAATTAACGATGCAATAAGCAAAAATTAAAAAGTTCTACTAATATACAATTAAACTGATCATGTGAACATCCTGTAAAAGTTACACTCACTTATGAAACAATTTTTCTCTCTCAATTTTCTAAAACGGCCGAGCGCAAGTTACGTGGCTCAACCGACCGAACATTCCAAAATATTCATTTTTTGAAATAACTATCATGAATTATTTTTTCCAACATTAAAAGAATCATAAAATGTCATTTAACTTACAACTCCTGTCTTACAGCGAGGTTTCAATTTATTGCCTTTAGAGATTAAACAAAACTTTACCACAGGAGGTATAGGGAAATTATTTCGTTTTTTGGTTTATAACTTTTAAAATAGCACACGCTGGTATTGTTTTAAATTTTTTTCCTAATAGAATGTCCAACTATCTATCAGAAAACAAGTTTTTTGTTCAAAGTTGGGACAACATAAAAATTAGATCTTCATTATAAGCCTAAATGTGACACGATTTTACCTGTCTGCCATTTAAGATAACATGGGGAAGAAAATTTAATTTATATCAGAAACTAGACACGAGAAGTGTTTAGTTTTTTCAAGGATTGTGTATGGCATGATTATCAATAAGTAGAAAAAAAATTATGAAAATCTGAGACCATGCCCGATTGGATGAGCCACCTTAAGAATCTATCAAGCCTCGAGTTCTACGTCACTGTCGTGTCTAATTGTCCGACTGTCAGTGTCCCCAGACACGGTCACGTGACGCGTCGATCACGTGATGGATGGCATCATTCATTGGGGACACGCAGCGACATTAGCGGGAGAAACGAGGACTTAGCCAGGTGATTGATGAAGATCGAGATCGAATTTCAGACATACGTCTAGAGGTATTCAGAATGTCTATCAGACGTTGAACATCATTTTACAGATGAAGTGTACAGACAAAGAACGCTATCAGTCACATTCAGATGAAACTGAGATAAACGAAATCTAATGTTCAAACTTGTATCTATCTTCCATACAGATAGATATTTCAATTGCGTTTTTCAAGACTTTGTGGCAATATTTTGTGTATATTTTGAAAGCTCATAAAAATCACAGTAAGATAACACCTCTTAAACAAATTTTTTTTAAATGGACTTAAAACAGTCTTTCCCTGTTCCCTTCAAATAAAAAGATATATAATTGTTCATTATATTTAACCATCACTTTGAATTCCTATATTCATTACATGAAATGAATTATTTCATAAAACACATTTTTAAGTTTAAAACAATATAACTAGGAAAACACTCTGTGTAACGCGTTGATGAGCGAGCACGAACACGCACAACACCTCGAACCGAAATTATGTCTATCGAAAATATCATTAAAAGCCAATAATTCTTGAAATTCGACCGACTTGTAGGTATAAAAATTTCCAAATATTCCTAAAGTATTAAGCCCCATTTACACAGGACAATATCTTGAACAACTTCTGTCACATTCCCATTTTTCATACAATTTTGTGTTTAAACAACGCAACTTTCTGTCACAGAACATAAAACATGTTCTAATTTCCATTCAAGAAGTGTGACACAGAAGTGTGGTACAGAAGTTGTACAAGAAATTGCTCTGTGTAAATGGGGCTTTAGTCCCAATGACCATGCAAAGTTTTAAGTTGATCGATTGAACCTTTATGATTAAAATGTTCCTAGTCAATATTCAAAAATCATAGTTAAAAAAATTTACCTGGTACCACTCATATGATAAAAGTGTGTGTACTTACACAATATTAGACGATCTGTTGAACGGTCATATCAGTATCATACGTTTGAAAGTTTCTGCTCTAACTACCTTGGAACTATAAAGAGTCGAAGTAGCCGTGATCAACATTTTCGAGAAATTTGACAGCCAACACGCAAAATGTCCGTAAAATGTCAATAACTTTTGGATTTAAACACATACAAGTCTGAAAATTGTCAAAAATACAGATAATGTAGGTCCCAATGACCATGCAAAGTTTTAAGTTGATCGGTCATACGGTTCTAGTTTAAATTTCAAAAATCATATGAAAGATTTTTTTAAATTTTAACCAATGGGAGGATTTGGCTGAAACTTTGTAAGATTGGGTATAATGTTGGTCGTAATGACTTGTCAAAATTTGAAATTGATCGGAACAACCAATCGAAAGATAATTGTTTTTAAATTTGAACCAATCACATGAGCCCGTTCAAAAACGATCCCAGGGACCGCATAGATTACGTTAGTATATGTGCAAAATTTCAGATCGATTGGTTGTGCCGTTTAACCTGGGCTGTGAACACAAAATAACAAAAAAACCAAAAAAAAACACACAGAGAAAGTGCCATAAGAGTACCGTGGTGACGCTCGCTACGCTCGCTCAAAAATATGTGCATGAATAATACTCTCTGAGTAAATACATTATTTTATTTAAAAAAAAAACGATAAATAAAGAAAAAAAATCAATGGGTTGGTGCATTTTAACTATTCAATGTATTCAATTATTCAAGGAATATGACTACTTTCTATTGAAATTGTTGAATCTGAAAAAAATAAATAACAGCAATGTAGGGAAAAGCATACCTCTACATGGTTAAAGAATATTACTCTTTTACGCTAAGATACCTCCCTCATAAGAGCTTATGTCAAAACTTCACAATGAAAATTGTTTTACTTAAATATTAGATTGGAACGTTATTCATTGTTCTGAATATATATAACCCAGAAAAAAACACTCCGTGTAAAAAATTCAGCCAAGTCTCTTTACTTTAAAAAATCAACACCGAAAAGGAGTGATATCAAAAAAGGAGCCAAGTCAATGACATTTCCAAATATTTAATCTTATTTTTTAAATAAAAGAATAAACACCGAGAAAAACTTTACAAAAGGACTTGGCGCATCGTTTTTTTAAAGAAATAATTCTATCCTAAAAGAGGAAAGAAATTAACAAGTAGGTACATTTTCCTCTTTCTATTAGAGCCAGAATCTATGAATCAAGCTACTTTTAGTAATGCTATACAAAAACAAAAACTTGTAAAAAAAACTGCCAAGCACCTTCACACTTAAAACAATTGAGATCTAAAAGAAGGGCCAAGCAATAATATATTGTTTAAACATTTTCGCACTTAAAATTCGTGAAATCATTTCGCCCAGTTACTGCCGCCAAGCACAACACTAAAACCCTAATGTTGTGTCCAAATTTGAAGAATACAATCTAAGTGAACCATCATTGTAAACTTTAACAAAATTATAAAAAATAAAAATGACTTAAAGTAAATTTAAAATCGAAATTAAAAAAATTAAAAATAAAGCTAGGCGCATTGTGTCAAGAAGAAGGCAACATAAGAAAGAAGATGACGATAAAGGAGCCGAAGAAAGACAGAAAGTAGGAAGAAGATAGAGGAAGTCTACAATATGGTCGGTGCAAATTCAATGCGCCAAGCTTTATTTTTAATTTTTTTAATTTCGATTTTAAATTTACTTTAAGTCATTTTTATTTTTTATAATTTTGTTAAAGTTTACAATGATGGTTCACTTAGATTGTATTCTTCAAATTTGGACACAACATTAGGTTTTTAGTGTTGTGCTTGGCGGCAGTAACTGGGCGAAATGATTTCGCGAATTTTAAGTGCGAAAATGTTTAAACAATATATTATTGCTTGGCCCTTCTTTTAGATCTCAATTGTTTTAAGTGGGAAGGTGCTTGGCAGTTTTTTTTACAAGTTTTTGTTTTTGTACAACATGTCATATGGGGTATAAGTTTATAGCAGCTTTCACTGATCATTAAGTGTTACCTATCATTACAGTTAACGCCAACAACGTCACTTCTTGTCTAAAGTTTTCTGTTTTTATTTCAATAGTTCCGAAGTTAGTATAACGAAAGGGTCCATTTCTTTTGGTTGAATTTGAGTTATATCAAATAATAATTTGTTAAAAGTTCACAGCTTTGAGTCATGTGAATAACGTAAATTGTAGGTGTATTGTTCCGGTGTAAACCGGAATTTGTGCGTTCATCTCGTAAAACGCGTATTTGTCGCCACTAGGTAAACTGAAAGGTACACGAAAGATGATTGCAAATGCGTTTCCTCATTTTTAAATTCTCCCATGTTCACTCTTTTATGTCAAAGTTCCGAAGTATAAGCTCAATTGGTAAAGCGTGCAGGCTTACAGATGTTTACAACACATTTTAAATAAAATCCGGATGGTTTTTGGAAGGCAATGTAAATTAAAAGGAACTTAGTTAAGATTAACTAGCTGAGCCACCTGGTGTTTATAGTGCTGGTGGGAAGGAGTATGACGGGTGATGAAATTTACGCTACCCGCCTTACTCGCCTATGTATGTACACGGATAGCATGGGCCGGCCTATACCTGGCATCTCCACCTCTCTGCCTCTCCCTGTCAGGTCAACTTAATGTTTACATTTGTTTGTTCATGGCAAATACGATCGATGCCCATTTAGTATTGTTGTCTTCTTCTATAGGTACTTGTAAACAGTTATCGAGCTTGCTGCATTTTAATTAGTCCACTGATCTTATTTAGTGATTATTATATTGTTTTGAGATGTTGCTGTGGAAGATAATATTTTCATATTTTCAAACCAGGAAACAACTTCGTGCTATTGCCTAGATACTTGAAGAATATTATTGTATTGCCGATGTAAACAAGCCAGATCACTTTCGTATATAACGTTCGCATCAAAACCAATGTTTTTTTTATTAGTGTCAGATTAGGAGGAACATCAGTTTCAGTTTCATTTATTTCCATTAAACAATGTCACTTGATGAGACTTTGACTCACAGTTTGGAAATAAATCATGACAATTTAAAAGCGTTTTATTATTCTTACTTTTTAACGTAAGCATTGTTGGATGATGAAATGAAATTTAAATCTCTCATACCCACAGATTTCCATTAATTTACACACCTATAAATACACCTTGCATGGACCCTTTAGTGTAGTTTCTTGTTTATTGTAACCGAGCTTCTAAGATTGACAGATTACAACATCTGAAATAATGAAATAATTTTGACTAAGTTGTAAACACCTTATATACCTAGTAATGGAGCCATTTTGTGTGGTTTCTTGTTTCGTAACTGAACCATCAAGATTGACAAATTAGCATAATTAAAATATTAAATTTATTTTAGAAACTTAAAGTTGTGATCACGTAATGGATGCACGTAATGGAGCCTTTTTGTGTGGTTTCTTGTTTCGTGTTGTTCTTGTTTCTTGTTGAGCCACCAATATTGACAAATTAACTCTATTTTAAATAATTAAATAAGTGTGACAAATGAAAAGTTGTATATACTGAATATTGGTAATGGAGCCTTTACTGTATTTTACTATTTACTTAATTAACTGAATTTTACATAATTAAATTATTCGAATAAATTAAAAGCTGGGACAACCTTGTGCACCCAGTAATGGAGCCTTGTTTGTGTGGTTTCTAGTTTAGTAACCGAGCCACCAAGATTCTGTTGATTAGCATGACCACGAATTGTTTTATTGCACAACTTTACGTACAACGTATACATTGACAATCATTATTAGAGTCCAATGAGAATAATATTAAAAAGAGTAGCTATGTAATCGTTGAATGTATTCGGATTAACATTTTGAATATATACACAAGAAGGTTAAACATTTTTTAATTAAATAAAAAGATAAAAAATAAAACGTTTGTTACGGGGATCGAACCCGGCAACGCCGTGATCGAAGTCACT
Organism: Leuctra nigra; assembly: GCA_934045905.1. NCBI lineage: Eukaryota > Metazoa > Arthropoda > Insecta > Plecoptera > Leuctridae > Leuctra > Leuctra nigra. The sequence continues at coordinate 12,032,751 of OW203770.1, forward strand.
TGCCTCATGTGACCGAGCCAATTCGCCACACTGATTTATAAACCTGTGTAGTATATCAAAGAAGAAAGGTGGAGCGTAAAACGACGTGCGCAATTCCTGATTCCCTGATATCTTCAGTGTTCACGATGGCAACTGGCGTGCCGCGATTGCGATGTTTCGGTCTATTGATGATCTTCACAGCATCCCTGGACCTCTCATTTGAATATATATCCATGAAGGTATCATCGCTTATACAAATTAAAAAATAATATATGAAAAAAAAAGTTTTCCGGGATCGGGAATCGAACGTGTTATGCAGATGTCGAAGCCAGCTGCCTTCCTAACATGAGCTATCAGTCCGATGGGAATTAGAGCCGCTGTTTAGTGTATCAAAGAAGAAGGGCGGAACGTAAATATTGATAATTTTCCCACTTCCGGTTTAAATTTATTTATTTTTCTTGAAGTGGAGTGTCTAGCAATACATTGTCTTTATTGTTGCCAAATTTCAAAACTCTCGATGGACCTGTTTGACTTTTAAAATATTTAAAATTTAAAATTGTAATAACTTCACTTCCGGTCAAAATGTTTCAGATTTTCTTTCAAAGGGCACTGCTATTCGCGGTTACCACCTCCGCTAGTAGCGCTGAGATCGCCTGCGAATGGCGGACCGGGTGCGGATAAGCAGGTGGAGATTTCACGCGCTGTGTGCTATTCTTATACCGGGTGGCGCAAAACATCCCCTTGTTTGAGAGGTCACTACATCAACACTATTAAAGATAGGGGTTTGAAACTTGAACATATTTTAGAAAACATACTGGCATATAATATATGTAAGTTTCAAACATATTTATTGAATGGGAAAAATGGGAAAAATTACCGAAGTTGTTTTTGAAAAAACAGAATAAACCATACAAAATTACGTGTTTGAAGGATTTGTTTGCAGTTACTTTGTAGGAAGTAGGTGATTTTATGTTTACTTATGAACATGAAATAACTTTTAATACATCTATGTGAATTTATGCTTGGTTTATTGAGTTATGTGTGAGAATGTATTTAACTTTCGTCCACTGACATTAACGGGAGTTTAAATACCCAGATTGTCTAAATCTTCGCTGAAAACACATACACAATTATTTTCTTCCCTCTCAATTTCTATTCTTGAAACCACAATTATCAATAAGATACTTTATACTAAATGGAGACACCTTTATGGCAAATTATGACAACAATGGAAACTTCTTTGCAAAACAGAGCTGATTCTTTATAACAAGCTACCAAATTGTTTAATCTCTAACGTGTGCTTTTCGAACGCTAGGTATATAAACTGTTGATCAAAGGCTCAATTCAAATGTATGTAACTCTTTTCTCATAACTCAAATATTTCTACAAATCGCATGCAATAAATTATCATATGTGTCCTATAACGTGTACAAATTTCAGCTCCTTATCATTTGTAATTCTGTCGGAGTGAACTCGCAAACGGCGGGATTTTTTCGGCGAGTTTTGGGGGAGTTTTATTTTATTTACGAATTAATATGGATACCTCGGACATTTAATTATATAAAATCATGAAGTACGTGGGAAATTTTCAGCAACCTATTATAGAGTGGCAGCAATTTAAATGCGTAATGATGTATGATCACATAGATTTTGTACCCGAGTAACAAATTCGCTTTTCATTCATAAGTTCTGTTCTCATTTCGATTTTTGTGTCAATTAATTAATTAATCATAAGCTAAAGAAGAGATTATGAAGGTTTTATATTTCACTATAGAACTACAATAGTTTTAATCAACCGAACCATCAAGATTGTATGAAATTTCCACTGGTTTCGCCCAATTTGCCCGCATTAATGGTTCATTTGGAAATGTATGAAAGGAATTTATTCCCGCTCTATTTTACATTGTGGCACTGAAAAGTATCTATTACTAACGGTACTCTTTGTTCCTAACGCATATCCGTGCTTTGACACTATTTCCATAATTATATTTAAGAAAAATCAAATAGATAGCAGTGGCCAGCGTCAATGACTAATAGCGTGCATAGCAGCCATGTTGGGTTCTTCAATCCACACCTAGCGAGTTCAGCGTTTCGCCGCCAGATGTCACTGAACTTTGCTGGTAATCGCCAATAAATATGACTCTATGTCTCTGCCAAATTTCAACTCTCTAGACCAAACCGTGTAACCTGTGGAGATGGGCAAACCAACCGGCCGTGCCTAACTAACTAACTAACTAACTAACTAACTAACTAACATGAAAGTCAATCCTTGCATGTTTGAGGCCCAAAATTCACCCCGAAGGGATGATCGCAGCACTTTGATATTTGGTTAGGTGTTGTCAGGTGGCTAAATATACCCGATAACCATGGTTTTCAACTTTCATTTCTAAATGCTTGCATGCGTACTGACACCCCGAAATCGGGCCCGAAGCGCTTGCAGTATAAGTCTGGTAGTAGCTCGCACGTTGTATTAGAGCGGTGCTTGGCAGCGTCGAGCTAGCGCCCGACTAGATTTTATAGTTTTGTCAATAGCGACAGAAGAAAGATTTCATGCTGTAATATATAAGTAATATAAGGATGGAAGAATTAAATAACAATTGGAAGTGAGCTCATACATATTCTTGCAATATTGTTAATATGGTGACTTCCGGTTTTAAAAATGGCGGCCGAGAACCCTGCAACCTTAAATTTATAATTATTTACCAAGTACTTTTGCTAATATCTATTTAAAAGTATAAAGTGGGGAATTTAGTGTCATTTAGCATATTGATGACGTAATTTAGCATATTTATGACGTCATTTCCGGTATTGGTAATAAGAAAACAATCTAGTTAAAACTTCATGAACGACCATCTGAATTCATAATCCCTAGAATTCATAATCCCTATATTTCCGTAAAATTGGTCATGCCGTTTGTAATATATGACGTCACTTCCGGTTTCATTTAGTGGTTCCAGCCGCCATTTTCGGTACCGTTAATTGGTTTATGCATTTATCACAATTGATTTTTCAAATAAATTGCAGAATGAATACGCAGGAGATAGTTCAGTTGCAATCGGTACAGGCGTTTTAGATATATGACGTCACTTCCGGTTTCAGGAATGGCGGCCGAGAACACTGCAACCTTGAATTTATAAATTGTATTGTCTATGTTACAATGTAAGTTAATTATGTATGTATTTAAGTATAATTTGTTGAAATAAGATAAATAATGCGTATTTATGACGTCACTTCCGGTTTAGTAAATAAGAAAATAATTATTTTTTTATTGATACTTCATATAGATGACCATCTTAATCGAATGGCGCTAATTTCGTTCTAATCGGTCCAGACGTTTGTGAGATATGACGTCACTTCCGGTTTAAAAATGGCGGCACAAAAAATCACAAGATGCAAGGTATCATCAGACGCCAAAAGTGCATATGTGGTACAAATTTCAGGTTGATCGGTTCAGCCGTTTAGGCTGTGGCGGTGATAGCAACGTTTCCTGATATCTGAATCTGAATCTGAATCATCATCATCATCATCATCATCATCAGATAGCTTTTAAAAGGGGTGTAATTTTACTATTTTCACGGCCCTCTAGCACGCAAACGGCATAACGTATTGTTCCCAAATTTGGTATATGTTGTCAGGTGGGCCATAGCTCGAAATTAAGATATATTGCAACAATGTGAGATTTCCCAATTTTAAGATCCAGTAGGCCGAAAATGCCACTTTGATGCTTACAGTAAAAGTGGGTTTGCTCCAGCCTTTATATGAGAGTGTGCGCGCGCCGTACGACTTGGCTGGCGTGGAGCGACCGCTCCACTAGATAGATAGTAAGTACTGCAAATAAAAAAATGGAATGGGTTGCATTTTGCAAACATTTTCTTGGCAGTTGAGAGCGCTGGTTAAAATTATTTTTTGAGTTTGTAATATTCCTATGGATAATATTCGGAGGATGTAGAAACAATATGTACTAGATACCTACATTATTCCTTTGCAGTGCATTTGGGAACAGAATATTGTATACGTATGTTGTAGTATGTTGGTATAGGTATAGGAAGTAGGTATGTTAGTATTTGCATTTTTTTTTTATAGTTACATGATTAAAGTTTGATTTTGCAGAGCTAAAGATAAAAATACTTGACACTTACTAGAAAAGCGTAATAAAACTACAAATCATAATACTCTGCCATGATAAGAAATAACTTGTATAGGTCGTGAGCCTTGAAGGATGACAACGTGTAATCGAAAAAAGTAATTACAAAATATTGATTGAAGATCGATTGAAAGATTCTGCCATCGATGTAGCCGAAGTCTGTGACATTTTCAGACGAAATATGTCAGATGAAGATACCGACACAAGACTTCTTGAGACACTACAAAATACGTTTGAAAACTCTCTGTGAACACGTAGAAAAGCGAGCCCTCAATATGAGTGTGAAAGTTTCTGCTCCACAATAAACCTTGGAAATTCAGGAAGACACACTAATCAAATGCGTCAATGGAGCAGTGATAATTAATATGAAATTTCTTGGAATAATTTCGGCACATTTTTTAAAACATGCATAATTCTAAAATTACCATAATTCCCATAACTCTTGACAGATATGTCCGATCATTTTCAATAACTTCCTAAAATGTTGGTCCCAACTACCACGCGAAATTTGAGGTTGATTGTTAACACGGTTCCGCAGTTTCATTTTTCAACAAATAAAACGAATTGTTAGAAATTATTTACGTGCGACAACTCAATATTTTCAGCTCAATTTGTTGAACGGTGTTACCTGGACAGTGCAGGCAAAAAACTAACAAACACAATTTTTTATTTATTTATTTATTTATTATTGTAAACACACAAAAATACATACATTCCGTTTTCCACAAAGCCAAAACGGCTTTTCTGTGGATTAATTTAAAGAAAATTAGTGGATACAAAAATGTTTAAACAATATACAAGAAAAGAGAGAAAAATACATAATAAACTGATTAACAAAGAAGAAAAAAATAATATTTTATACATCATCAGAGTATTCATACAACCAAGATTTCACTTCTTTCTTAATACTACTATAATTATCTAAAGACTTAATTTCTTGAGGCAACTGATTGAAAATAAAAGGGACAGAGTAATTTAAACATCGCTTTCCATACTTATTAGTAAATCGGGGGAGTATTAAAGAAACTGGATTCACCATTGATCTAGTGGCCCTGGAATGATTGTAGATAATTTTAAGTTCGTTCGAATAAAAATATTTGATTATGAATTTATATTTATACAAATCAGATATTGGAAGGAAGTTAAGATGATCGTACATTAAGAGAGTGTTATTGTTACATTTGAGCTTAACGGCATCAGGGGTCAAATTCTTGATCATTCTATCCTGTATAGATCGAATGACTTGAAGGTGAACATTGGATGTGCTGCCCCAAGCAAGTAAACCGTAAGAAATTACAGATTCCACTAAAGCAGAATATATTAATTTTAAAATTCTAACAGGTAAAAAAGATTTTACATGAAACAATTGAAACGAGCAAGAACGTAATTTGGAAGCTAAGCTATTTATATGAGGTCTCCAGGAAAAGTATTTATCAATTGTTATACCTAAATATAAACAAGTATCAACCTCCTCAATCAGATCAGTACAAGTACACAAAGCAAAATCTAATGTATGTAAACAATTAAAACTATGACACAATAATGTTACAGGGTCTAACCTACTTGCAATTGAAGGTGAACAAATGTGAATTAACTTAGTTTTTGTACTATTTACTAACAAATCATTATCATGAGTCCACATCAACAATGTATTGAAATCAGACTGAAGAATTATCTGAGCCTGTCAATATACACAATCAATATACACAGTATATAAGTAAGTAAGAAAGAAGTAAGTGAGTAAGTATAAGTAGGAACAAGTATATTTAGGACTTTTAATAGAATCAGTTTAAGTGGAATAAGCATATTGATAAGGTGTGTGGGAAGTTAAGATCGGGAATGTACAGTTGCGTATATTAAAGCCTATTGTAAATCATAACACGTTACTTACAGTTTCTTTTGCGTAAGCCGAGTCTATTATTAGATATGGGGTTTTACAACTGATACACACCTCAGTAAAATTGATTCAATACAAAAAAGAATGTTTAAAATCATCTAGCCGGATAGGGATTTGCGTGAGAGGGAATGTAAATTGCTGTCTGTGAGGCAGATTCATTTTTATGTTTTAATTTTAACGAATTATTTTGAACAAGAGTTCAAGATTCCGGTGCAGCATTCTTATCAGACTAGAAATAGAGATAGGTATGTTGCTCCGGGTCTGCATTACAATGCCTATGGGTTGTGAAATAGAAAATCTTTGATCCCAGCTTTATCTAGTGGAGCGGTCGCTCCACACAGCCAAGTCGTACCGTACACTCACAGTATCTCAACATACCATGTAAATGCCTATATAAACCGAGGAGCAGACCAACTACTTTTACTGTAAGCAACAACATGGCATTTTCGGCCTATTGGATCTCAAAATTGGTAAATCTCACATTGTTGCGAAATATCTTAATTTCGAGCTATGGCCCACCCCACTACACATACCAAATTTGGGAACAATAGGTTATGCCATTTGCGCGCTAGAGGACCGAGAAAACAGTGAAATTACATCACTTTCTGATTCTGAAGATGATGATGATGATGATGATGATGATATCAGGAAACGTTGCTATCACCGCCACAGCCTAAACGGCTAAACCGATCAACCTGAAATTTTTACCACATATGCACTTTTGGCGTCTGATGATACCTTGCTTCTTGTGATTTTTTGTGCCGCCATTTTTAAACAGGAAGTGACGTCATATATGAAAAACGGCTGGACCGATTAGAACGAAATTAGCGCCATTCGATTTAGATGGTCATCTATATGAAGAATGTTACTTAAAAATATAATTTTCTTATATTCTAAACCGGAAGTGGCGTCATAAATTTGCAATATTTAGCTTATTTCATCAAATTATACTTTAAACACACATATCATTATCTTACATTGTAACAAAGACAATACAAAATTATAATTTCAATACACAGTGTTCTCGGCCGCCATTCCTGAAACCGGAAGTGACGTCATACATCGAAAACGCCTGTACCGATTGCCACTGAACTAGCTCCTGTATATTCATTCTGCAATCTATTTGAAAAATCAATTGGGATAAATGAATATACAAATTAACGGTACCGGAATTGGCGGCAGGAACCACTAAATGAAACCGGAAGTGACGTCATATATTGAAAACGGCATGAGCGATTTGACGGAAATTAGCGCTATTGAATTCAGAAGGTCATTCATGAAGTATCAACTAGATAAAACTAAATTGTTTTCTTATTACCTATACCGGAAATGACGTCATAAAAATGCTAAATGGCGTCATTAATATTCTAAAGGACACTAAATTTACCACTTTATACTTTTAAATAGATATTTAGTAAACATACATTGTAAATAATTATAAATTTAAGGTTGCAGTGCTCTCGGCCGCCATTTTCTAAAACCGGAAGTGACGTCATATAACGAAAACGGCTGTACCGATTGCAACTAAATTTTGGAATTGTGTAGGACTTATAATTATGAATTCAATACGACATTAATTTCGGCCGCCATTGTTAAAACCGGAAGTGACGTCATATATCGAAAACGGATGTACCGATTGCAACCAAATTTTAGAATTATGTCGGACTAATATAATTATGAAATAAAGACGACATTATTTTCGGCCGCCATTGTCAAAACCGGAAGTGACGTCATATATCGAAAACGGCTGTACCAATTGCAACCAAATTTCGGAAATGTGTAGGACTAATAATTATGAATTAAAGACGACATTATTTTCGGCCGCCATTGTTAAAACCGAAGTGACGTCATTATCGAAAGCGGCTGTACCGATTGCAACCAAATTTTGGAAATAGTATGACTAATAATTATGAATTCAAGACGACATTATTTTCGGCCGCCATTTCAAAACCGGAAGGGACGTTATAATATATCGAAAACGGCTGGACCGATTGTAATTTCTTAGTACCTATCCTAATCGGTTGAGGCGTATTTTTTTAAAGAAATTAGTCCTTGCTCGGACATGTGCTACAAGCTGTATGAATAAACTAACAAAAGAAGTGATATCCCAGAAAAAAACACTCTGTGTAAAAAAGGCAGCCAAGTCTCTTTACTTAAAAAAAAATCAACACCGAAAAGGAGAGATATCAAAAAAGGAGCCAAGTCAATGACATTTCCAAATATTTAATCGTATCTTTGAAATAAAAGTATAAACACCGAGAAATACTTTACAAAAGGACTTGGCGCATCGTTTTTTTAAAGACATTTTTCTATTCATAAGCATGTGCCATTTATATACAACCGTCATTTTGAATGTTTAGAATAATAGGGAAACATCTTTCAATTAGGTACATATTATACATACCTTCTGTAAAATATTTTCTATATGAATATATACGCTATGAAACTTGTTGTCTATGCTTTCTATAAATATACACAATAGTTATCTTCGTAATATTGTTTCGTGGTCAACATAATTAAGTCTCATGCGTTACACCTTCTCACAATGAAATACATTTCTATTAATCCACATTTTATAACAATACATTTCACAAAGTACACAGTGAAGTCACATTGAACAACTATTAAAACCATAATAATATATACCATATAATGGTATAATATATACCATAATAATATACTTCCATAATATAATAGTGTTCTATAAATAGTTAGTAATTATTTGACAACTTTTCATGATTTCCCTCAGTCATGATCAAATTATGAAAAGATATCCTTCTAATATCACCATATTAACAGTGCTATAAGAATATATATGAGCCCACTTCCTTGTTATTTAATTCTACCTCCCTTATTATTACTTCTATTACAGCATGACATCTTTCTTCTATCGCCATTACAAAATTATAAAATAGCCATTACCAAAAGTAGCTTGATTCATAGATACTGGCTCAAATAAAAAGAGGAATATGTACCTACTTGTTAATAATCTTTCCACTTTTAGGATAGAATGATGTCTTTAAAAAAACGATGCGCCAAGTCCTTTTGTAAAGTATTTCTCGGTGTTTATACTTTTATTTCAAAGATACGAATAAATATTTGGAAATGTCATTGACTTGGCTCCTTTTTTGATATCACTCCTTTTCGGTGTTGATTTTTTTTTAAGTAAAGAGACTTGGCTGCCTTTTTTACACGGAGTGTTTTTTTCTGGGATGTAATTTACCTCCTGAATTAAGACATTTTAAAAAAATATCAGATGTTAAAACTATAATAAAAAAATGGGTTGTAGAAAATTTGGATTAAGTGTTAACTGGTGTCCAATTCTGTGGAATCAGATGCGCCTTTTCATGTTTTTTTCTCTTTTGCGTAATTAAAATTATTATATTATTTGTGTATTTACTTTATATTACTTTAAATTGTATAACAGTCACGAGTGTGATGATCTGAGAGTATTTTATCATTATTATTGTAAATTGTTATTGAATTTACTAGCCCTGCCGACAAGCCATTGATGGTTTAGCGGGGCTACGCTAAAATTGCTAAAATGTATTTAATTTATTATAAATAAAAATTAATTTAAAAAAAACATAGAAAGTAGCATCAAAGCTACTTAAATCAGTCTATAAGTCACTTTCAGTGAATCAACTTGGTTCTGCTCGTGGCAGTCACTGTATGACTTTAGTAACGACAATGTAACTCTGCCCATGCGCAGAACAAAGTTGATCATGACGTAAAAGTTGCTTGTCTTACAGCGGTGACACACGATACGCTCGCTCCAGCCATGGTGCTTAGAATTTGCCGTAATCCATACAAATCTCCGATGAAATAATACCTCAAACAACAGCATAAAACTATTTTATCTTACCGTATGCTACAATTATATGTTCCTCATGGAAGTTCCAATTAAAATATCCCAAAATAATTCATATTTGTAGTGCAACGTTGTCAGATTTATGGTAAATTTCTCACATTATACACATTTTCTTTCTTATTTGGCCGGTGACCCTATATTTTAGAGCGTCGATCTTATTCTAAAAATTATCATCTTCAATATGAGACTATTTTCAATTTTTGTCATTCCTCTTGCGGTTTTAGGAGCAATTCTTAAACCTTTATTACTGGTCGATTTGAAGTCTCCCTGTGTTATCTTATGGGGGAAAAGTGATCTTCAATCAAGAATATTTAACAAGATCATACGGTACGGTGTAAACATTTTTTGCTAGTTGTATGTAATATGGTTTCACTAATCTTTGGTATGAATTACAACAAATTCTCGTTCCTATGACGTAACCACGGCAGAGAGATATATATAGATATACACTTACACTATAGCAGAGGTATTCTCACTCCACCAATGAACGTGAAGCCTTTTCGACATGAGAAATTATTGGGGTACCCGGCATCGTTAGCGCATATATCAGCACTAGTGGTAAAAATATGAACTAACTGCTAAATTTACCCATTGAGCCGTCGTTGCATTTATATGCTATGCACGATCTTCTTTTGTTTTATATCAGCAATTTACAATTAAACTATAAAACCATTAAATATCGTCAAATAACAGCTATTCTGCGTGCCAGCAGGCACATCAAGTGTAAACTATGAATTAGCGGTTGAGCCATCGTCAGGGATTGGTCATCAAGTAGTTTACTCTTCACGCTATAGAAGTCGCTTAAATCACCGGGGCCACCCAGATTTCCCCAATCACAGGGTCTGAAAAGGCTTCACTGCGGTCAATGTTATCGGTATAGGAGTGAGACAACCGTCTCTACTAGTATGAATGTAGTAATGATGTCCATTAATCTTGACGTAACCCTGGAACCCCTTAAAATATTTTCATACATTTCAAGTTTGACCATTGAATCATCTAGAATTCCCCGAGGCTACGTATGTACATGCCTCCCTCAGAACTTCTACCCACCCACTTTCACTTTATCATCTTGGACTCATTTCATTTTGATACTTTTGCAATCAGGATTTCTTTTTGTCCGCACGGAACGACTTAGTTTTTCATTCGCTGACGACGACGACGACGACGAGTCTTGACGGCATTGGAAATCTTATAACCAATCTTCGATCAATATTTTGTCAATTACGAATTGCGATCGCCCGGAGACTGCTTCAAGATTGAAGATGAACACAATCTTGATCGCGGCCGAAGGAACGTGGGTTGACATGGAAGTATACACACTGTTTTTATCTCAAATACTCCACAATTTGTTGCCTAGAGTGATGTTCGTCAGGTTCACAGCATGACTATTTTCAACATGCTGGTTATCGAAAATGTTCTTGATTATCGGGACGACTACACAGGTATAAACGCAGATGGCGAGCATGAAATGTTGAAAGGTTTCATCATAAGAACAAACCAACCACCTCATCTCTAATAATTAATTATGCAATCGAGCTGCAATTTAGCGATTTTTCTGACCGAGGATGTGCATTGGGTGAGCGTAACCATTTCATGCTCTATAATCTGTTAATAAATACCAACTGCAATATGAAAAGATTTTCCTCGAGTGGGACTCGAACCCACGACGTTGTGTTTTTTCCTATGTGCTTCTGCATTAATGGTGACCTATTCTATAACTTTAAAATGTCCGATTCGGTGCAATGATTATCCATATGGTCGTGAATCGGATCCCGCCAGAATTGGGAAGTTAAATGTTATGGAATAATGACCCAGGTCTAATAAAATGACAGATCATTGACTTTTTTCTTCTTAGATTAATTAGTATCAAGTACATCTCCCTATTAATTTCTAGCACTATCCGCTTCTTTTCATCTTAGGTTCTTGGTTTTATCAGATATAAACACTGAAAGAATTGTCCGTTCTTTTGAAACATTAGATTATTTCTATGCATTTGGAACGCTTGCTTTTCAACGCGTTCCATGAGCTTTTTCATAGTTTTAATAACTGCGGTCAGCGTCTCCGTTTTTTATTATATAATTTGTTTTCGCCTACATTGCCCAGGTTCCACATATCTTACAATCGAACTGACACGTAGGCACACACACTAATGTCATACCAGGTTACTCACGAAAATCCTTTGATTGGCTGTACTATGAAAATTAACCGCTTGTCCGATCAAGTACACATTTTGAAATTATTATTATGCACCGCATTTTGATCACTTGCAATAATACAATCAATAATGTACTTTCACACAGCCTATTAATTTGCATAAAATTAATTCTTGTTTATTAAACCGTTACAAAGCGTAGTATAGTATAGGTATAGTTGAATTTTCTTGTTTGTTTATGTACATAATAAACTGTGTTACCAACCAGTTATTACTTTATTATGTGATTGGCCACAGGTTAATTGCTGTACGTTGGTGAATATATCGTATTTAATATGGTTCCTAATTTCTAAAATTAAAAATAATAATATTATTAACTGAACGCGTTTTAGTTCAATTAGGTAGGTATATTAATAAATTCTGTGACCAAAGTCATTGCAGGTAATTCATTTAAATTCTGCGTTGAGCGTCATATAAATGTAGTTAAATTTAAACATATCCCTGTAGGCAATGTGTATAGGTCCAATCGCATGTACTAAGTGAATCCGCATTCAAAAGATAGTTTTGGCGACAGTGAGGTCTACAAATGGTGACAGATGAGGGATTCTTCATACTATTCATTAGTTTGGTTCTGCTTTCAACAAGGCATTTAAAATTAGATTCCATTACATTTGTTGTAAGTCCGTCATGATATTAAAGACTTTCCCTAAAAATACGTATTGAATTGATTTATATTTTTAGATTCGAATTCCCATTATATTTTTAATAGAGGTTTGCACATTAGTTAACTCAAATATTCAATTTGTATAGAATGTGTTGTAAAACTTTGATAATTCAATTCGAAGAAAGTATACGAAGCAAGTTGGCTCAGTCGAGTGACAAATCCTGGCAATGTCTACCACTAGTAGGCCACCACGGCCGCACCCTCCCACAGTCCATCCCTACCACTTCGTCATCTCCCGATCATCATCATAATCATGTACCCGTCACCAACAGCCCAGTTGCGGGACAGTGCGCCGTTAAACACAGGAAAAGGGATATAAACTACGATTATATTCAGTGTTGTGACTTCTAGATAAAATTATCTTGATCATTTTCTAGATAGTTATTTGTATCTATTATCTTATCTAGATAATTAATTTGGTTATCTTTATCTAGATAAACATATTGCTATCTATTAGCAATTATCTAGATAAAAATAAAATAATTTCATTGTGTGTATGAACATGCACGAACCTAAATGTCAGATTATATGAAAAAGGCAAATCAACTCCTAGTTTAATTGCATAAGTTCGCTTGCTTAGAAGGCCCATTTTTTAAAACTCGTGTTCCGAATTTAGGATTCGAAAATAATTAAGGAACAGTAGTATTTGGTTAAACAAATTATCTATTATCTATTACAATTATCTAGATAATTATTTATTATCTTCATCTATTATCTTATATAGATACATTTTTGGTAGATTATCTATATCTTTATAAAAATAGAAATCATAACACTGATTAAAATTGACTGTATACGGCTTTGAATTGGAATCATAATTATTACGAATTGTCGGCAATCGACACTTCGTTTTTAATGATATAATGTTTTTTGAATATCGCAAGAAATATTAACGTGCGGAAAATTGTATACTCGACTTATCTTTACAGAATAACAAGGTGTCCTCATTAGGGCTGATGTTAAAATAAGATAGAATTGCGTGAGGTATTCGTTGATGTGTGAATATTAATTCTCAATTTCCTTCATCAAGCTAGAGTTCCTCCCCTCCTCCTTCGCCGTCAACATCGGAATCAGGAGCATGTCATGCTTGATGGTAGAAGTTAATTAAAAGCCGTTATATTTAGAACTGACAATTGTATTTCGGATCACGTGACAGGGTTAAGTGATGCTTAAAGACGACGTCGCATTAGTTGTTCATCCTGGATGTCTTCGTACTTTGAACAGTGATCGGAGATTTTATCTGAGAATCTTTTATCTCAGCATGCTGCTCTTAATAAGCCAATTATGTTTTATAAGACTTTAATAAATATTAAGAAGCAATTTAATTTAAGAAACAATGCCTTGTTTATATGAAGTTGTGGAAACGAACAAAAATAATTGAAATTGTTCGAAAAATTCACAATCTGTTATCGTTTTATTCGGATTCAAGGTTAATGAAAAAGATAGCCAAACCTATCACTAAATATGCCTTATATGTATCACTATTTATTGACAATATTTTTACCTAATAGTGCAATACTCCATAATTGAACATTCACAAATATAAAAAAAATGCAATTCAATGTGAAACAATACAATAATTTTAACAGTTTTATGCGTGAACAATACCACACATTTATCTATAATAGGTTTTGAGTCCTATTAGAGTAACCGTCAGTCAATCAATTTGCCAGTGAAGTGAACAAATCTAAAATATGCCAGAAATCTGAAGACCGAACTGTATAGTACCATGCACCTTTTGTAAAAACTTGTGGTATTCGTTACATAGTTTTAAAAACCAGACATTCGAGAACAGTTTCAAATAGTGGCGATCACTTTTTATTTTTATATACCTTATTACTTTGTTACTTTCGGGTTTAATTTTCTGCTTTGGTGAACATAAGTCTGTTCATGATGCTTGATTTCATTTTTTTAAGCTATTGTGCTTTGGAGGAAAACATTTTTGATATGAAAGAAGAACCTTCAACTATAATCTCCAACTTCGCCATGGTTTTTTTAATTGTCTTGGTCTCGTGGGTTTTTCCAATACTTGATCTTATTTGATATTTTCGCGAGTGAAACGCAAGCAAGCAACTCTCCCTGATTGTAGCTCGCAGACGAAGTAACTTGAAGTGAAACTTACGACTAACAAATCCGACCCAGTTGTCTGCAATCATCGTAGCCAAGTTGACTGCTTCACTGCTCCTTTGTCACGCGGGAAAATAATACCAACGCCAAAACTAACTTTTATTTCGAATTTACATTTATAGGTTTCAAACTTATAAACTTTTCCGCAGTATACTTAAAACTTGTCAAAAGAAAATTAGCTAAAATTGAGCTTTCCACTTTAAATTGACAAATAAAATGCATTAACAATCGTTTGAAAAGGAAGTAACCCGAACGAATTATGAATTTTACATTCAGCATATTTTTTGTTGTGCCTTTTCAAGAACTTTAAAATCTGTGTAGGAAAATGTGACTTTTTCCACACACCATCAAATGAAGGGTACAGGGAAAGAACGCTATGAGTCACATTTGGCTGCAACTGAGATAAACGAATTTTTATGTTGAAACTTGTATCTATCTTCCATACAAATCGATATTTCAATCGCTTCTTTCAAGACTTGACACCCAAAACACTTGCACATGGCAATATTTTCTAAAAACCGAGGGAATATATTTAAAGATCATAAAATAACTACAAGATTGCACCTTATAAACTCGTATATATTTTTTAAAACTGGACTGATAACGTTCTTCCCCTGTACCCTTCAAATGACAATTCCTGCAAAAATAATTCTCATGTATCTTTGTATGTAATTGACGGGTACAGGGAAAGAATGCTCTGAGTCACATTCGGATGAAACTGAGATAAACGAGGTTTAATGTTGAAACTTTTATTTATCTTCCATACAAATCGATATTACAATTGCGATTTCAAGACTTTGTGGCAATTTATTCTAGAAACCGAGGGTAAATTATGAAAGCTCATAAAAATCACTGCAAGATTACACCTTAAATTAATGTTTTCTAAAAATTGACTCATAGCGTTTTTTCCCTGTACCCTCAACTGCTTATGTGCTAATCGCAGTAAGTGGCATAGGTATTGCTAATACGCATATCATATTTTATTATTTAGATGGAAAATGTGATAAGGCTATTTACACACAAAAATATATACACAATTTCTCTTGGTCCTCATCCTCATCAGTAGGACTAGGATTTTATGACCTATGATATGAAACGTCCAAAAAGGGAGGTAAATAGTACCTTAGAACTATTAAAAAGGACCACAAAATCCCGAAAAAGGTTCAATGAAATTTTATGGTATCTAGTGGAGCGCTCGCTCCACTCAGCCAAGTCGTACCGTACACTCACAGTCACTCAACATACCGTAAATGCCTATATAAACTGAGGAGCAGACCAACTACTTTTACTGTAAGCAACAACATAGCATTTTCGGCCTACTGGATCTCAACAATGGAAAATCTCTCATTGTTGTGAAATGTCTTAATTTTGAGCTATGGCCCACCTGACAACATATACATTACGCGACAACGACCAGTCCTGCCGTTTACGACCTAGAGGGCAGTAAAAATCGTGAAATTACACCGCTCTCTTCTTCTTCTTCTTCTTCTTCTTCTTCTTCTTCTTCTTCTTCTTCTTCTTCTTCTTCTTCTTCTTCAGATGATGATGATGATTCCCGAAAAAGTTGCTATCACCGCCACAGCCTAAACGGCTGAACCGATCGACCTGAAATTTTTACCACACATGCACTTTTGACGTCTGATGATACCTTGTCTCTTGGGATTTTTTGTGCCGCCATTTTTAAACCGGAAGTGACGGCATATCTCAAAAACGTCTAGACCGATTAGAACGAAATTAGCGCCATTCGATTAAGATGGTCATCTATATGAAGTATCAATAATAAAATAATTATTTTCTTATTTTCTAAACCGGAAGTGACGTCATAAATACGCAATATTTAACTTATTTCAACCAATTATACTTAAAATACATACATAATTAACTTACATTGTAACATAGACAATACAAATAATAAATTTAAGGTTGCAGTGTACTCGGCCGCCATTCCTGAAACCGGAAGTGACGTCATAATTATATCTAAAACGCCTGTTCCGATTGCAACTGAACTAGCTCCTACGTATTCATTCTGCAATTTATTTGAAAATCAATTGTGAAATATTAATAAACTAATTAACGGTACCGGAAATAGCGGCAGGAACCACTATATGAAACCGGAAGTGACGTCATATATTACAAACGGCATGGCCGATTTTACGGAAATAAATGGATTATGAATTAAGATGGTCGGTCATGAAATATCAACTAGATTGTTTTCCTATTACCTATACCGGAAATGACGTCATAAATATGCTAAATGACGTCATAAATATGATCAATGACACTAAAATCACCACTTTATACTTTTAAATAGATATTTAGTAAACTAACTTTAAAAATAATTATAAATTCAAGGTTGCAGTGTGCTTGACCGCCAATTTTAAAACCGGAAGTGACGTCATATATCGAAAACGGCTGTACCGATTGCAACCAAATTTTGGAAATGTGTAGGACTAAAAGTTATGAATGAAAGACGACATTATTTTCGGCCGCCATTGTTAAAACCGGAAGTGACGTTATATATCGAAAACGGCTGTACCGATTGCAACCAAATTTTGGAAATAAGTAGGACAAATAATTTTGAATTAAAGACGACATTATTTTCGGCCGCCATTGTTAAAACCGGAAGTGACGTCATATATCGAAAACGGCTGTACCGATTGCAACCAAATTTTGGAAATATGTAGGACATGCAATTATGGATTAAAGACGTCATTATTTTCGGCCGCCATTGTTAAAACCGGAAGTAACGTCATATATAAAAAACGGCTGTACCGATAGCAACCAAATTTTGAAAATGTGTAGGACTTATAATTATGAATTAAAGACGACATTATTTTCGGCCGCCATTGTTAAATCCGTAAGTGACGTCATATATCGAAAACGGCTGTACCGATTGCAACCAAATTTTGGACTAATGGAGGACTAATAATTAAAATTAAAGACGACATTATTTTCGGCAGCCATTGTTAAAACCGGAAGTGACGTCATATATCGAAAAAGGCTGTGCCGATTGCAACCAAATTTTGGAAATATGTAGGACTTATAATTATGGATTAAAAACGACATTATTTTCGGCTTCCATTGTTAAAACCGGAAGTGACGTCATATATCGAAATCGTATGTACCGATTGCAACCAAATTGTGCAATTATGTAGGACTTGACTTACAATTATGAATTCAAGACGACATTATTTGCGGCCGCTATTTCAAAACCGGAAGTGACGTCATATATCGAAAACGGCTGGATCGATTATAACGAAACAAAAGCTATTCTTCTTAGATAATCATTTTCATCATATACCAAACGCAACTTTTCTTAGTAACCAAATCGGTTGAGGCGTATTTTTTTAAAGAAATTAGTCCCTGCTCGGACATGTGCTACAAGCTGTATGAATAAACTAACAAAAGAAGTGATATCCCAGAAAAAAAACACTCCGTGTAAAAAAGGCAGCCAAGTCTCTTTACTTTAAAAAAATTCAACACCTAAAAGGAGTGATATCAAAAAAGGAGCCAAGTCAATGACATTTCCAAATATTTAATCGTATTTTTGAAATAAAAGTATAAACACCGAGAAATACTTTACAAAAGGACTTGGCGCATCGTTTTTTAACGACATTTTTCGATTCATAAGCATATGCCATTTATATACAACCGTCATTAAGAATTGTTAGAATAATAGGGAAACATCTTTCAATTACATATTATACATACCTACTGTAAAATATTTTCTATTAGAATGTGTACATACGCGATGAAACTTGTTGCCTATGTTTTCTATAAATACACAATAGTTAGTTATCTTCGTAATATTGTTTCGTGGTTAACATAATTTAGTCTCATGCGTTAAACCTTCTCATCATGAAATACATTTCTATTAATCCACATTTTATAACAAAACATTTCAGAAAGTACATAGTCACATTGAATTTCTATTAAAAATTTTACTTTGTACACTTGAAACTTTAAAAATAAATAATAGTGTTCCAAAGATAGTTATTAATTATTTGACAACTTTTCATGATTTCCTCTTTCAGTCAAGATCAAATTATGAAAAGATACCCTTTTAATATCACCATACTCGTATTAACAGTGCTATAAGAATTTGTATGAGCCCACTTCCAATTGTTATTTAATTATTTCACCCTTATATTACTTATTGAGCGAGCGAAGCGAGCGTCTACTTTTGACTCTTTTGACACGGACCTCTGTTTTTTTGTTTTTTTTTGTTTTTACTTTTATCTGTTAACTGGAGCAATAGAAGTCGCACCGTTTCACCGAGCGACCTGAAATTTTGCACACATGTAGAGACAACCTTCTCTGTTTGCAGACCCAATTTTTTTTTGAAATCCATTCATTGGTCATTGGTAAAATAAATATCTCCTGATAGGTTGAAAAATTAAAATGGTCTTCGATAAATGTTATCAAACTCATATTTTGCATGGTCATTAAGACCAACATTGTCTCTTATTTTACACATTTTCATCCTAATCAGCTGAGAATGAACGAACTTACTTACATTTTAAATAGCTGTCAGAAATTAAGTATTGATTGAATCAGATTTGCTGTATGTAGCAGTGTGTTTAGATGCTGTTTACAATTTTCAGTGAAAACCAGATACTTTTATGTTGATTGGTAGATAATATTTTAATAATTCAATATAGAACGTATTTCCAAACAGATCATTTCAAGTTTTCGCAAAACTAAGGACCTTGATGAACTTTTGGCAATTCGTAGTTCTGATGGCCGTGCTTCCTGTGTGTTTCATAGAGTGGCGTTTGTTCTCTTTTTGTGATCATGTCATTTCAAATCTCTCCAGCATTTTGCTTATTTTCGTTAAAAATGTTGGCAATTTGGTGTTCTTTGTGAAGGTTTTAGTAAAGTTTCCCCGCTTTTATAGCAGGTTTTATTTATTTATCGTATGGATTTTATTGGAATACAAAGTCTTATTAAATATTAATCACATATACTTAAAATAAAATAAATTGTTCTAAAAAATCTAAATTTTAACAATAAATTACAAATTTAAAGAGGTCAGCCAATCAATAGCTTCGCCTTTGAGGTCGGCAATATCCTGGATGTCACCAGGATATTTCAGGACAGCGCATTCCATCATAATATGATTGGTAGTTTGTTCCTGCTGCCCGCAGATGCAACTTGCGCTGTCAACGAACCCCCATTTGTGCATAAGGTAGTTGCATCGGCCTTGTTCTGTTCGCAAGCGATTTAGGTTGCACCAAGCCTTCCTTGGTAACTGAAACTGCAGGTGATCCGATGGTCGACCTGTACTTGAGAAGCTGAAGATGGGACTGCTCCTGTTTCCTTGAATCCACTGAGAATCCCATGTGCCACTGACCTCAAAGTTCTCGTCCAGCAATCTCTGAGCCAGAGCTAATGGAGGCTTTCTTGATTTTAGTCTAAAAAGCGGAGGATTATATAGGTCAGCCCTAATAGGTATATCAGGGTTGTTCACAATCTTCTCGTGCTCCTTCAGTAAAGCTTGTTTCCTCCGCAAGTCAGGTGGTGCAATATTGCTGAGTGCCGGTAACCAAGCAAGTGGAGTTGAGCGTAATGTGCCTGTTATCCGTCTCATGGTTGCGTTCAACTGCACATCAACTTTGCTGGTGTGGCAGCTAGTAAGCCAAACAGGAGCGCAATACTCAGCAGCCGAATACACCAGAGCAAGTGCAGATATGCGAATACAGCTTGCGGACGCTCCCCATGATGTATATGACAGCTTTTGAATGATATTGTTTCGAGTACGAAGTTTGGCGGCCGTGTTTGTTAGATGAGCATCGTATGTGAGAGTTCAGGTGAACATTATTTATCGAGAGTTTTTGTCAGAACATTGATATTACATTTCTTAATAGTCTTCTTCTACCAATAGGTACCTACTTGTGAAAACGTTGGATTCATTCCGTATCTGAGCTTCTGTCTAGCCTGACATTTCCTTGAAGGATGCTAATTTTTTTTAAAGGTTTGATTCATTCAGTTTAAAACACTACATTGTCTTATTGTAATTGTGGAACGTTGGATTCATTCCGTTTCTAAACTAGGTAGAACTGTTGAACGTTTAATCTATAGGTTTAATAACGTTAAAACGTGTATTAGTTTTCTATGTGTTAACGCATCTTCGGTTCTATGTTTGCGCACGTGTCGGTGCTCGCTCATCAACGCGTTTCACGGAGCGTTTTCCTAGTATATTACAGCATGAAATCTTTCTACTATCGCCATTGACAAAACTATAATATCGCCATTGACAAAACTATAATATAGCCATTATTAAAAGTAGCTTGATTCATAGATTTTGGCTCTAATAGAAAGAGGATAATGCACCTACTTTAAATTTCTTTCCACTTTTAGTATTGAATGAGGTCTTTAAAAAAACGATGCGCCAAGTCCTTTTGTAAAGTATTTCTCGGTGTTTATACTTTTATTTCAAAAGTACGATTAAATATTTGGAAATGTCATAGACTTGGCTCCTTTTTTGATATCACTCCTTTTCGGTGTTGAATTTATTTAAAGTAAAGAGACTTGGCTGCCTTTTTTACACGGAGTGTTTTTTTTCTGGGATATGTAATATTCGTCAACATATTATTCAATTTATCGGTTTAGGAGTTGGACTTGGAGAAATATATTAAAATTAACTTAAATTATTGTATGTATGTGTCAATGTATCAAGTGTCAATTGTTGATGGCCATCCAAATGGTGGATGGAAATGGTATGAATTGTGGTCTAGACCAAAATTCATAAAAAAATATTATTTTCATTTAACATTTCATATTATTTTCCACAATATTTAAAAAAGGACAAAAACACATTAAAAATCAAGAAAAAGACTGAATTCATAAAAATTTGAGAAAAAGGCATTTTTAGGCAAAATGAAACAAATAGTTTTTAAATCAGGAACACATAAAACATATTTATATATTATGTAAATTCTTCTAATAGTTAATTTTTATTAATCCAGTAATAATTATTGTTAGACTTTCACAGACTTGGTTCTTGATATGGGGAATAGTCAATTTTGTGTAAATGTTTTATCTGTTGTTTTTATCAAGTGCTTGAGGAAGCTCGGAGAGTTTTTAGCGAAATATTGCATTTGAATTTATTAATAAAATAGTTTTTGAAAGTCTAACAATAATTATTACTGGATATTTATACATCATTTTAGACGTGTCTGAACAAAAAACGAAAATAGGATATGTCCTAACATCCTAGCCACACAACATAATAACATCCTATAGCTAAACATACTTATCAGTCAAACGCCGCTTGGAGCTAGTTGGAGAACAGTGTGGTGTTAAACCCTCACAATAACAAAGCACACACGAGAATATTAGTCGAGTAGTTCGCTTGACATGGTCTGAAACTTGTCAAGATTAGAGAATTATCCAACACAAACATCTACTTGAGCATGGAACTACACAATGTGCCGCCGGCGACGCGTCGACTAGCAAGATCCATCGTGTTAGATTGCTTCAGTCTTTGGAGACTCAGGGACATAATGAGAGGGTGAATATTAGTTTGCTTTTTGTAACGGAATGTGTCCAGTAATTAGGACTTAAACTTCAAATCGATCTTATGGTTTGAACGTAAATGATTTTACAAAGTTTGTAAACGATTTCGCTATAAAGCGAAAAATATGATGACTAGGACCTATAAAACATCCAAGAAGGGAGGTAAATAGTACATTAAAACTATTTTAAAAGGACCACAACATCCCGAATAAGGTCCAATGAAATTGTATGGTATTGTAATATTCGTCAACATATTATTCAATTTATCGGTTTAGGAGTTGGACTTGGAGTAATATATTAAAGTTAACTTAAAATCATTGTATGAATGTGTCAATGTGTCAAGTGTCCATTGTTGATGGCCATCCAAATAGTGGATGGAAATGGTATGAATTGTGGTCTGAAAATGGTTGCAACTTGCAACAAACATTTCAGATTATTTTACCCATTAATTTAAAAAAAGGACAAAAATACTTTAAAATAGCAAGAAAAGGACTGAATTCATCAAAAATTGAGAAAATTACTTTTTTAGGCAAAATGAAACACATATTTTGAAATCAGGAACCCATGAAACATATTTATTGAGCGAGCGAAGCGAGCGTCTCCTTTTGACTCTTTTGAGTTTTTTTTTTTTTTTTACTTTTGGCTGTTAACTGGAGCAATAGAAGTTGTACAGCACCGAGCGACCTGAAATTTTGCACACATGTAGAGACAACCTTCTTTGTTTGCAGACCCTAATGTTTTTGAAATCCATTTATTGGTTAAAGTTTAAATAAATATCCCCTGATAGGTTGAAAAATGGAAATGGTCTTCGATAAATGTGATCAACCTTATATTTTGCATGGTCATTAGGACCAACATTGTCTCTTATTTTGCAAATTTTCAGACAAATCCATCAATGGGCTTCCAAACTCCAAGCTAGAATAGAGCGCGCCACCGACGACCATACCTGGGCCCTGATTCTATAACTCCATTGCGACCGCTTAGCAATTATTTCAATGTTAATCCTTATGGAAGAAATTGCTAAGCGATCGCAATGGAGTTATAGAATCCCACCTCTGGTTATATTATGGCCACAGTCAAATAATTGTTGACAGGTTGCTTCTTTGTCAGAATTGAAAACAAAAGAAGTTATTTAACATAAAGTGATCTTCCAGTATAAAAAGTACGTAATTGAAACTATTTCTTTATTTAATAAGTATCCCAGAAAAAAACACTCCGTGTAAAAAAGGCAGCCAAGTCTTTTTACTTAAAAAAAAATCAACACCGAAAAGGAGTGATATCAAAAAAGGAGCCAAGTCAATGACATTTCCAAATATTTAATCGTATCTTTGAAATAAAAGTATAAACACCGAGAAATACTTTACAAAAGGACTTGACGCATCGTTTTTTTAAAGACATCATTCTATCCTAAAAGTGGAAAGATTATTAACAAGTAGGTACATATTCCTCTTTTTATTTGAGCCAGTATCTATGAATCAAGCTACTTTTGGTAATGGCTATTTTATAATTTTGTAATGGCGATAGAAGAAAGATGTCATGCTGTAATAGAAGTAATAATAAGGGAGGTAGAATTAAATAACAAGGAAGTGGGCTCATTGAGCGAGCGAAGCGAGCGTCTCCTTTTGGCTCTTTTGGCACGGACCTCTGTTTTTTTTTTTGTTTGTTTGTTTTTTTTCTGTTACTGACGATATACAGGTCAGAGTTTTTCTTCGATCGAGCTGAAATTTTGCACACATGTACGTAACATTTCTGATTGTTGCAGACCCTAATTTTTTTGAAATCCATTGATTGGTTCAAATTTAAAAAAAAATAACTTTCGATTGGTTGTTTTGATCAAATTGAAATTTTAACAAGTCATTACCCCCAACATTGTACCCAATCAAACAAAGTTTCAGCCAAATCCTCCCATTGGTTAAAAATTAAAACCATCTTTCCTGTGTTTTTAGAAATTTAAACTATAACCGATTGAACGATCAACTTATAACTTCGCATGATGGTTGGGACCAACATTATCTGCATTTTTGACAATTTTCATACAAATTTGTGTTTAAATCCAAACGTTATTGACATTTTACGGACTATTTGCGTGTTGGCTGTCAAATTCACGGCGACTTCGACTCTTCAGTTCAAGGCAAGGTAGTTAGAGCAGAAACTTTCAAACGCAAATGAAACTGATAATGACCGTTCAACAGTCGATCTGATATTGTGTAGACACACTTATATCATATGAGAGGTCTCAGGTATATTTTTTGAAGGAGATCCTGTGATTTTTGAAAATTAACACGGAACAGTTCAATCATAAAGGTTCAATCGATCAACTTAAAGCTTTGCATGGTTATTTGGACCAATATTTTAGGAATGTTTTGAGATTTCTATACAAATCTGTGGCGAAATTTTAGAATTATTGGCTTTTAATGACATTTTCGATAGACAAAATTTCGGTTCGAGGTGTTGCGCGTATCCGTGCTCGCTCATCAACGCGTTACTCAGATTCATTGGTTAAAATTTAAATAAATATCTCCTGATAGGCTGAAAAATGAAAACGGTCTTCGATAATTCTGATCAAACTCATATTTTGCATGATCATTAAGACCAATATTGTCTCTTATTTTACAAAATTTCATCCCAATCAGTTAAGAACGTATGAACTTATTGACATTTTTAATATCTGTCAGTAATGAAGTATCGAAATGAATGTTTTCCAGTGCCAATAGGCCATTTTAAATATTATCTCGGTGGCTCTGCTTTCTAGGAAAAATCATATGCAGTATTATTTCCAGACACCTTAGTCCCTGTTTTACCTATTGTTGAAACAGGGACTAAGGTGTCTGGAAATCAAACTGCATATGATTTTTCTTAGAAAGCAGAGCCACGGAGATAATATTTAAAATGGTCTATTGAAAATTGATTCTGATTTGCTTTATGAACCAGGTGCTTAGATGCTATTTTAAAGTTTCGATGAAAAGCATACACTTTTAAGTTGATATCATAATCAATTCAATATGGATGTATATGTTTTCTGTGCGTTGTGTACGCATTTCCGGTTCGAGAATTTGCACGTACCCGTGCTCGCTCATCAACGCGTTACACTGAGCGTTTTCCTAGTATATATTCTTATAGCACTGTTAATATGGTGATATTAGAAGGATATCTTTTCATAATTTGATCATGACTGAAGGAAATCATGAAAAGTTGTCAAATAATTTCTAACTATTTATAGAACACTATTATATTATGGCAGTAAATTATTATGGTATATATTATACCATTATATGGTTTATATTATTATGGTTTTAATAGTTGTTCAATGTGACTTCACTGTGTACTTTGTGAAATGTATTGTTATAAAATGTGGATTAATAGAAATGTATTTCATTGTTATTATTATTATTATTATTATTAAGTCTATATTCTCAACAGAACCGAGGCTCCACTAGTGAGAATGTAATATAGAGAAGGGAGGAGAGGAAACCCGGTACCGGCATGTAGCCTACTCCTGACGAATGATACCAAGGGGACCAACGGCTTAACGTCCCTTCCGAAGGACGGTGTAACATTCACAGCACGAGCCTCCACAACCCGCGCCGTCGAGAGACTGATAACAGGTGGAGGGAGGTCGTCACACTAACCCCCAAACACCCCAGTCTCTCTGGCCCAACGGCAGCAACCTGGCAAGGCAGAGTTGAATGGTCACCCATCCAATCGCTGACCGCGCTCAATGTTGCTTAACCTCGGTGATCTAACGAGAACCGAGGTATCCAACACACCAGCCGTTGGCTGGTGTGTGAGAAGGTATAACGCATGAGACTTAATTATGTTGACCACGAAACAATAATATGAAGATAACTATTGTATATTTATTACAAATATAGGCAACAAGTTTCATCGCGTACATATTCAAATAGAAAATATTTTACAGTAGGTATGTAGGTATAATATGTAATTGAAAGTTGTGTCCCTATTATTCTAAAATTTCTAAATTACGGTTGTATATAAATGGCATATGCTTATGAATAGAAAAATGTCTTTAAAAAAACGATGCGCCAAGTCCTTTTGTAAAGTATTTCTCGGTGTTTATACTTTTATTTCAAAGATACGATTAAATATTTGGAAATGTCATTGACTTGGCTCCTTTTTTGATATCACTCCTTTTCGGTGTTGATTTTTTTTTAAGTAAAGAGACTTGGCTGCCTTTTTTACACGGAGTGTTTTTTTCTGGGATATCACTTCTTTTGTTAGTTTATTCATACAGCTTGTAGCACATGTCCGAGCAAGGACTAATTTCTTTAAAAAAATACGCCTCAACCGATTAGGATAGGTACTAAGAAATTACAATCGGTCCAGCCGTTTTCGATATATTATAACGTCCCTTCCGGTTTTGAAATGGCGGCCGAAATTAATGTCGTCTTGAATTCATAATTATTAGTCCTACAAAATTGCATAATTTGATTGCAATCGGTACAGCCGTTTTCGATATTATAACGTTTCTTCCGGTTTTGAAATGGCGGCCGAAAATAATGTCGTCTTGAATTCATAATTATTAGTCATACTATTTCCAAAATTTGGTTGCAATCGGTACATCCGCTTTCGATAATGACGTCACTTCGGTTTTAACAATGGCGGCCGAAAATAATGTCGTCTTTAATTCATAATTATTAGTCCTACACATTTCCAAAATTTGGTTGCAATTGGTACAGCCGTTTTCGATATATGACGTCACTTCCGGTTTTGACAATGGCGGCCGAAAATAATGTCGTCTTTAGTTCATAATTATATTAGTCCGACATAATTCTAAAATTTGGTTGCAATCGGTACATCCGTTTTCGATATATGACGTCACTTCCGGTTTTAACAATGGCGGCCGAAATTAATGTCGTATTGAATTCATAATTATAAGTCCTACACAATTCCAAAATTTAGTTGCAATCGGTACAGCCGTTTTCGTTATATGACGTCACTTCCGGTTTTAGAAAATGGTGGCCGAGAGCACTGCAACCTTGAATTTATAATTATTTACAATGTATGTTTACTAAATATCTATTTAAAAGTATAAAGTGGTGAATTTAGTGTCCTTTAGAATATTAATGACGTCATTTAGCATTTTTATGACGTCATTTCCGGTATAGGTAATAAGAAAACAATTTAGTTTTATCTAGTTGATACTTCATGAATGACCTTCTGAATTCAATAGCGCTAATTTCCGTCAAATCGCTCATGCCGTTTTCAATATATGACGTCACTTCCGGTTTCATTTAGTGG
This sequence comes from Leuctra nigra, assembly GCA_934045905.1. Classification (NCBI taxonomy): domain Eukaryota; kingdom Metazoa; phylum Arthropoda; class Insecta; order Plecoptera; family Leuctridae; genus Leuctra; species Leuctra nigra. The sequence continues at coordinate 12,060,422 of OW203770.1, forward strand.
TTCCTGCCGCCATTTCCGGTACCGTTAATTTGTATATTCATTTATCCCAATTGATTTTTCAAATAGATTGCAGAATGAATATACAGGAGCTAGTTCAGTGGCAATCGGTACAGGCGTTTTCGATGTATGACGTCACTTCCGGTTTCAGGAATGGCGGCCGAGAACACTGTGTATTGAAATTATAATTTTGTATTGTCTTTGTTACAATGTAAGATAATGATATGTGTATTTAAAGTATAATTTGATGAAATAAGCTAAATATTGCAAATTTATGACGCCACTTCCGGTTTAGAATATAAGAAAATTATATTTTTAAGTAACATACTTTATATAGATGACCATCTCAACCGAATGGCGCTAATTTCGTTCTAATCGGTCCAGCCGTTTTTCATATATGACGTCACTTCCGGTTTAAAAATGGCGGCACAAAAAATCACAAGAGGCAAGGTATCATCAGACGCCAAAAGTGCATATGTGGTAAAAATTTCAGGTTGATCGGTTCAGCTGTTTAGGCTGTGGCGGTGATAGCAACGTTTCCTGATATCATCATCAGAATCAGAAAGTGATGTAATTTCACTGTTTTCTCGGTCCTCTAGCGCGCAAATGGCATAACCTATTGTTCCCAAATTTGGTATATGTAGTGGGGTGGGCCATAGCTCGAAATTAAGATATTTTGCAACAATGTGAGATTTACCAATTTTGAGATCCAGTAGGCCGAAAATGCCATGTTGTTGCTTACAGTAAAAGTAGTTGGTCTGCTCCTCAGTTTATATAGGCATTTACGGTATGTTGAGTTTGTGTGAGTGTACGGTACGACTTGGCTGTGTGGAGCGACCGCTCCACTAGATATATTACATTTAAAAACAATTACCTTCACTCCGAACACAACAGTTTGGCATTACATTTCAAATACAAGAAGTTATAAGTGAGCTGTCATCTATCTGTTATTTTGTACAGACGCATGCGTGGAAGGAAAAAGGAACAATTCTCCCTAGCGCTCCATAGTGAGAGCAAATGGCAGCGTGGAAGCCCATTGGTTAAAATGTAAAAAAAATATTTCATTTGATTATTGAAATTTAAACTAGAACCATTTGACCTAGTTACTTAAAACTTTGCATGGTAGTTGAGACCAACATTATCTGTACTTTTAACAATTTTCAGACTAATCTGTGTTTAAATCTAAAAGTTATTGACAGTTTCGGAACATTTTGCGTTTGGTTGTCAAATTTCTCGAATTTCATATTTCACGGCATCTTCGAATCTTCAGTTCCAAGGTAGTTAGAGCGAAACTTTCAAACATATGAAACATGACCGTTCAACAGATCGATCTTATATTGTGTTCACACACTTATATCATAATGAGTAATCCCAGGTATATATTTGGACGAGATCCTGTGATTTTTGAAAATTAACAAGGAACCGTTCAATCATAAAGGTTCAATCGATCAACTTAAAACTTTGCATGGTCATTAGGATCAATATTGTAGGAATTGTTGGAGATTTTCTTACAAGTCGGTGACGAAATTCAGGAATTATTGGCTTTTCAAGGACATTTTCGATAGACAATTAATTTCGGTTCGAGGTTTGCGCGTATCCGTGCTCGCTCATCAACGCGTTACTCAGAGCGTTTCGCTAGTATATCATTCTTAGACGTGTCTGAACAAAAAACGAAAAAAGGATATCAAAACATCCCAGCCCTAATGATGACCTTTATGTCCTTGCAATGTTTCAACTTTATCGTTTTACATTTTTTTCAATTAACCCAGACGATATATTCAACGACAACCAAGAAGACACTTGAAGGTAAACATTGGAGATACTATTTAATAAAATTCTTTTTATTTAGCCCAGCGGCTGGTGTACCTTGCTGCCGTTGGGCCAGAGAGACTGGGATGGTTGGGGGTTAGTGTAACGACCTCCCTCCACCTGTTATCAGTCTCTCGACGGGCGTTACACCGTCCTTGGGATGGGACGTTAAATCCAGCAGAGCGCAGGGAGCTAACGACTCACTCGCTTGACATCCCCAGTTACGAATCCTCAACCAACTTCACCTCCGATATAATGGCGCATCGTCATAGGAGTAGAGTTGTTGAGGCGGCAGTAGGACTACCAGTCCTGTAACGCCATAACAACAAAATATGAAATTTGATCTAAAATATGAAATTTGATCTCCAATGCTTACCTTTGAGTGCAGCAGACTCTAAACTAGACGGTAATCCAAACTGTCGGTAGTTACAGTGGCGTCGGAACCGGGGGGGCAGCAGGGGCACGTGCCCCCCCTAGACGTCTGAAGGGGGGGCAAGAGTATCAATCTGCCCCCCCTGGTAACGCATTATATCTTTAAAAAATTACTTGATAAGGGCTGAATTTCAAAAAAATTCGCTGCGCGGCATTCTTAGGCATTGTTTGCGGCATTGTCATGTGAAAGTCTTCTGACGGAATTCAATTGATTTTGTTATTTTACACCAAAATCATTCACTACCTAGAGTACCTATTAAAATTTGAGTAAATCGCTGCGGGGCTTATTTATATGAACATTCCTTATGAGTGAATGATTAACTTTTGTTTTCTTACAATTAAAATAAAATGCACCATAATCATTCGAAATTCAAAAAAATCCGCTGCGCGGCATTTTAATGTGTAATGTCTAAAATGTCTATGTCTATGTCTATGTCTAAAAATGTCTGAAATTCATAATGCATTTCAAATTGGACCTATTGTGAATGTGAATAAATGCGGAGATATCATCCAAAACTAATCACTTTTCAAGTGCATATAATTTAGATAAAGATAGGTTTAAAAAGTGTGAAATCATGTAGAACGCTCCAAATTCATTCCTGAAATTCAAAATTTTTCCGGGGCTATGCGCCCCGGACCCGCATGGTGCTGGAGGGCCTTCCCCCCAGACCCCCCATTGTTTCTCTTCGCAATCGTGTTTCCCACACACATCGTCATTAACTGAATTATGTTCTCCCTTACAATTTAGTTCCTAACCTACCTAGATCCCAAGCAAAATGTGCCCCCCCTAAGAAAATAGACTTCCGACGCCACTGGGTAGTTATAAATCCCCATAAAAAACACTCCGTGTAAAAATACCAGCCAAGTCTCTTCAACTTAAAAAAAAAAATGAAATCTTAAAATTCTGCACTGAAAAGTAGTGATATCAAAAAATTAGCCAAGTCAAATCTTTATTTGAAAATCAAAAAATACTTGGCGCATCGTGTACATAAATAGCTTGGAAGTATAGGCCAATCATAAATTATACATGAAATATACATATACATAGTATACCTATAATGCCTTAAAAAAACGATGCGCCAAGTATTTTTTGATTTTCAAATAAAGATTTGACTTGGCTAATTTTTTGATATCACTACTTTTTAGTGCAGAATTTTAAGATTTCATTATTTTTTTTTTAAGTTGAAGAGACTTGGCTGGTATTTTTACACGGAGTGTTTTTATGGGGATATCACTCCTTTTTTTAGTTTATTCCTACAACTTGTGACAATCGAATGAACAATTACTAAATCCTTTAAAAAAAATACCCTTTACAATTTGGTTATTCTCATGAAAAAAACAAAGGTTTCATTCCAATCGGTCAACCCAGTTCCGAGATATGGCAACACTTCGGTTTTCAAAATGGCCGCTGAACTTTCTGCACTGCCACATAGAATTTATAACTATGAATTATGTGTATCATTTTTAGCTTTCTGAATATGTATTTATTGTACCTATAGGAGGGGATTTTAATGATTTATAAATTTGAATGACGTCATTTCCGGCCTCATAAATAGGAAAATTCTAGTTTGACTGTTCATATTCCATAGAGATGGCCTTCCGAATCGTTTGGCACTAGTTTCATACCGATTTGTCAACCAGTTTTCGAGATATTACGTTTCTTCCGGTTTCAAAATGGCTGCTGAAATCACTGACCTCTTGAATTATAATTTAAACATGATTACATTTTATTAAAAGCAGTCTCAAATAGTATATTTATTGCATCAAAATGTAAATTTGTGAGATTTTTAAAATGTGTGACGTCATTTCCGGTTTCAGTATGGGAAACTGCAAATATTATTGATGATAATACATAAAGTTTACCGTCTAAATTGTTTAGCGCTGATTTCTTTTAAATCTATTAAGACGTTATTAAGATATGATGTCATTTCTGGTTTCAAAATGGCGGCTTCCGGTTGGTTTTATATCAAGTCAAATGAGATATCAAAAGAACATACGTTACATAAATATCAAAATAATTGGATCAAATTTGTTGCCGAAATGCCAATTGATGAATTAAATTTCATGACGTCATTTCCGGTTTCGTTAACATAAATTTTAGTCTGTTGTTGCAAAAAATTCATGGGGTGAAGGTTAAATCAGACGCCAAAAGTGCACACGTGGTAAAAATGTGAGATCAATCGGTTCAGCCGTTTAGGCTGTGGCCTGTTTACCGGATTTGAATTCCAGGAGACTACTACTACTACTACTACTACTACTGAGATTATTATTATTATTATTATAATGAAAACCGCCCTAAAACACTGTTTTCACGGCCATCTAGCGTGCAAAGGGCGTAACCTATTGTTCCCAAATTTGGTATATGTTGTAGGGTGGGCCATAGCTCGAAATTAAGATATTTCGCAACAATGTGAGATTTTCCAATTTTGAGATCCAGGAGGCCGAAAATGCCACTTTGATGCTTACAGTAAAAGTGGGTTGCTCCAGCCTTTTTAAATGAGAGTGTGCGCGCGCTGTACGACTTGGCTGGCGTGGAGCGACCGCTCCATTAGATATGCAAAATCTCTGCTCAGAGAACCCTATGTGACAAAAAACAGAAAAAATAGAAGCCCGAATTGAGAGTAAAAATAGACATTTTGGCTATTGTTTTGAACGAGAGCTAAATATAAGACTGGTTGACTGAATATACGGAAGCCTTTCTTATGATTTGATATTGCTTGGTGAACTGTACAAACCATTTGGTTTAAAACTTATATATAAAATCGAGGTTATTTTCCCGGGTCTTAAAGCAGTTGGCTCTGAGCAAGTTTCAGCAAATGTTTTCACAATTTAATAAAATATCAACATTGTGTAAAGAAGCTGCTTCATAAAGCACAATAGTCGGGGAAAGTTTTGTCACAACAAAAACACGACACTGCGGCTCACGAAATATATTCACCCCGTTTTACACGAGGAAAAGAGCAATCTGAATATGAAATGTTAACAAATTTATTACATTGCTCGCGGCGAGTCCTCCCTTTTTAGCAACACTTTCACAAGTTTCAGAACAAGCATTTTCATTCTGTCCAGGGGCTGGCACACAAATAAACAGCGGTTCAAATTTCGGTTCCAAGTTTTAAAAAAAAGTGGTTCCGATTCCGGTTTTGGTTCTAGCAAAAAATAAAATAACGGTTCCGATTCCGGTTCAGGTTTCAATTTCGGTTCCAAAAGGGTTCCAATCGGTTCCATTAAATTCAGAAACTTTTTTTTAAAATCGACTTTTGGGAACTTACATCCTTAGAAATGTCTAACATTAATTTGACTCGGTGATCATATATTTGAAAAACTTTAAATTGAAACAAAAAATTTCAGATTTGAAAGGTAATGAAGTAAGAATTAATTAAAATTAATTATTTAAAGAATTCTTATGGAACCGTTATGGAACCCAAATAATATTTAACATTAATAAGGGTTCCGGTTCCACCTAAAAATGTATATGGGTTCCGGTTCCGGTACCGGTTCCAGGCCCTGATTCTGTATTTTTTTCAATAAGTCAAGAGTTCTAGAACTCTCGAGTATAGAGTAGATTTGGACTCTAAGGAAACCAATAAAATTACCAAAATACATCTAAATCGAATGGGGAAATTAGTATATCAGCTATATACTCGTATATCTCAGAGGTCTGAAAGTGCATTCGGAAATATTCTGAAGTAGCCGTAAGTACATTTTGATTCTTGAGGTGAGCTCAAACACCAGACATTTTGCTTTCATTCAATCATATTTGTAATGCGGTGACATGCGTCATGGTGTACGAGAATATTCAATATAACTGTATTTGTTGGCCTCTGTCAAGTGATCATTGATTCCACCATCATGATTCCGCCATTACAAATGTGCGCGACGCAAAATCGAGAAAATGGACTTCCAGCCTTCTACCACTTAGGCACGTGGTTTATATACATGAGTATACTCATGGAAACAAGACGTAAAATATATCGACCTTATTGCGAATCGTCATATAGGTCGAAATTGCTATACAAATTAGTAGTTTGAAACTCACCCTTAGTGAGAACCATCCATACAGGTCAAGTAACCCGTCTTCCTGAAATGTATCGTGATGAACTTGCAATTCGGTCCGCCACTTCCCGGCCGCATTCATCACCGCGTCAAGCCTCCTGGGTGCGATCGCACTCGGCACTCCAGGCGGCCGTGGAGTCATGCAAATCACGGTGGAAACCGTGGAGTCATGCAAATCACGGTGGAAACACGCGTCGCCGGCCAGACGCCTGGGTGCGATCGCACTCGGCACTCCAGGCGGCCGTGGAGTCATGCAAATCACGGTGGAAACACGCGTCGCCGGCCAGACGCCTGGGTGCGATCGCACTCGGCACTTTAGACGGCCGTGGAGTCATGCAAATCACGGTGGAAACACGCGTCGCCGGCCAGACGCCTGGGTGCGATCGCACTCGGCACTCCAGACGGCCGTGGAGCCATGCAAATCACGGTGGAAACACGCGTCGCCGGCCAGACGCCTGGGTGCGATCGCACTCGGCACTCCAGGCGGCCGTGGAGACATGCAAATCACGGTGGAAACACACGTCGCCGGCCAGACGCCTGGGTGCGATCGCACTCGGCACTTCAGACGGCCGTGGAGTCATGCAAATCACGGTGGAAACACGCGTCGCCGGACAGACGCCTGGGTGCGATCGCACTCGGCACTCCAGGCGGCCGTGGAGTCATGCAAATCACGGTGGAAACACGCGTCGCCGGCCAGACGCCTGGGTGCGATCGCACTCGGCACTCCAGACGGCCGTGGAGCCATGCAAATCACGGTGGAAACACGCGTCGCCGGCCAGACGCCTGGGTGCGATCGCACTCGGCACTCCAGGCGGCCGTGGAGTCATGCAAATCACGGTGGAAACACGCGTCGCCGGCCAGACGCCTGGGTGCGATCGCACTCGGCACTTCAGACGGCCGTGGAGTCATGCAAATCACGGTGGAAACACGCGTCGCCGGCCAGACGCCTGGGTGCGATCGCACTCGGCACTTCAGACGGCCGTGGAGTCATGCAAATCACGGTGGAAACACGCGTCGCCGGCCAGACGCCTGGGTGCGATCGCACTCGGCACTCCAGGCGGCCGTGGAGTCATGCAAATCACGGTGGAAACACGCGTCGCCGGCCAGACGCTTGGGTTAGATCGCACTCGGCACTTCAGACGGCCGTGGAGTCATGCAAATCACGGTGGAAACACGCGTCACCGGCCAGACGCCTGGGTGCGATCGCACTCGGCACTCCAGGCGGCCGTGGAGTCATGCAAATCACGGTGGAAACACGCGTCGCCGGCCAGACGCCTGGGTGCGATCGCACTCGGCACTCCAGGCGGCCGTGGAGTCATGCAAATCACGGTGGAAACACGCGTCGCCGGCCAGACGCCTGGGTGCGATCGCACTCGGCACTCCAAGCGGCCGTGGAGTCATGCAAATCACGGTGGAAAAACGCGTCGCCGGCCAGACGCCTGGGTGCGATCGCACTCGGCACTCCAGACGGCCGTGGAGTCATGCAAATCACGGTGGAAACACGCGTCGCCGGCCAGACGCCTGGGTGCGATCGCACTCGGCACTCCAGACGGCCGTGGAGTCATGCAAATCACGGTGGAAACACGCGTCGCCGGCCAGACGCCTGGGTGCGATCGCACTCGGCACTCCAGACGGCCGTGGAGTCATGCAAATCACGGTGGAAACACGCGTCGCCGGCCAGACGCCTGGGTGCGATCGCACTCGGCACTCCAGACGGCCGTGGAGTCATGCAAATCACGGTGGAAACACGCGTCGCCGGCCAGACGCCTGGGTGCGATCGCACTCGGCACTCCAGACGGCCGTGGAGTCATGCAAATCACGGTGGAAACACGCGTCGCCGCCCAGACGCCTGGCGGAAGACCAAAACCAACGCGAAACGATTTATTCGGGAAGTTTGCGGTTGGCGCGTAAATTTGTAGCGAGGGATGTTTCACTTTTTTTAGGCGAAGGAGGTTTTTTCTTTGGAATTTATTGTTGACGGTCTATAACTCGGATGAATGGGATAGTTGTAACATTGACTACCGCTCAGTATGGGCATTGGTATGGGACTCGTGACTGCTATAGCTGCAGCACTGAATGCTTCCGCCGATGTCTGAGGCCGCACTACAAACCACGATTCTGGCAATATAAAGACATTATTATTAATTTTGTTCAATGCTACAATATGCCTTCATATTTATAACATAGGCCTAAATTAAGCTTATTGTTGTGATTCGTCAGCTTTCCCTGCAATCTTTCCAAATGTAAGACGATCTCAGCCGGACGAGTGAAGAATTTGACTTTGGTCTGTACGTAAGAACGGGGCGGTTCCGTTTGTCACTAGACATCGACGACAGATGACTGACTGGCCAGTCGCATGTCCCCACCCCCAGTGTATACGTCAATGGTTGTAAGAGTAATTTAACTGATTTTTTTTTTATTGGAAATGAGTTAAATTGTTGTTGGCTATTAGTGGTTGATGATTGGGGGGGGGGGGGGGGGGGGGAAGTATGATGTATGCTATATTCACGATGCGAATTGTCCATTTTGCAGAGACGTTGATATGAAAATAAATATCTTGTGAATGACGGTGGAAAATTGCTTCCACATGATCTATAGTATTGTCTGAAACAAGGAACACTTGGCAACCGCGCTGCAAAGTGGGATGCAATGTGATAGTTGCTCCCCCCCCCCCCTCCCCCTCCCAGGACATAAAGTCAGGCGTGCAGAAGGCCAATCCTTGAGTTTTCATGTTTTGAAACCATGTGTTTTCATTGTTTAAAACGTAAAAAAGTTGAAGGCTAAGCAATAGTTAGTTGTCAACTGTTTCATGTTTTATACAAATCAAAATGGTTTCAAAACAAGAAAACTCAAGAGTTGGCCTCCATAGGGCTATTCTAAATTCCCGTGTCGTCTCGTTTCACGTGATACGGGCTCACTGCACACTGAAGTGCTATCTATGTAACACGGTAGTGACGCCTTATCAATTGATATGAGACGACAAGGAAATTTAGAATATCCCTCCAGGGGTAAAATGTTGTAAATTTCATTTACTAGGAAAACGCTCTGGGTAACGCGTTGATGAGCGAGCACTGATACGCGCAACACCTCGAACCGAAATTCTGTCTATTGAAAATGTCATTAAAAGCAAAGCAAATAATTCTTGAGTTTCGTCACTGACTTGTTTGAAAATCTTCAAAAATTCCAAAATAACCATGCAAAGTTTTAAGCTGATTGATTGAACCTGATTGAACGGTTCCGTGTTAATTTTCAAAAATCACAGATCTCCTTAAAAAAATATACCTGGGACCACTCATATGATATTAGTGTGTGTACACAATATCAAATCGATCTGTTGATTATTGAGCGAGCGAAGCGAGCGTCTCCTTTTGGCTCTTTTGGCACGGACCTCTGTTTTTTTTTTTTTTTTTTTTTTTCTGTTACTGACGATATACAGGTCAGAGATTTTCTTCGATCGAGCTGAAATTTTGCACACATGTACGTAACATTTCTGATTGTTGCTTGCAGACCCTAATTTTTTTGAAATCCATTGATTGGTTCAAATTTAAAAAAAAATAACTTTTGATTGGTTGTCTCGATCAAATTGAAATTTTGACAAGTCTTTACCCCCAACATTGTACCCAATCAAACAAAGTTTCAGCCAAATCCTCCCATTGGTTAAAATTTAAAACCATCTTTCCTGTGTTTTTAGAAATTTAAACTAGAACCGATTGAACGATCAACTTATAACTTCGCATGATGGTTGGGACCAACATTATCTTCATTTTTGACAATTTTCATACTAATCTGTGTTTAAATCCAAATGTTATTGACATTTTACGGACTTTTTGCGTGTTGGCTGTCAAATTCACGGCGACTTCGAATCTTCAGTTCAAGGCAAGGTAGTTATAGCAGAAACTTTCAAACGCATAATGAATCTGATAATGACCGTTCAACAGTCGATCTGATATTGTGTAGACACACTTATATCATGTGAGTGGTCTCAGGTATATTTTTTGAAGGAGATCCTGTGATTTTTGAAAATTAACACGGAACCGTTCAATCATAAAGGTTCAATCGATCAACTTACAGCTTTGCATGGTTATTTGGACCAATGTTTTAGGAATTTTTTGAGATTTTTATACAAATCTGTGGCGAATTTTAGAATTATTGGCTTTTAATGACATTTTCGATAGACAGAATTTCGGTTCGAGGTGTTGCGCGTATCCGTGCTCGCTCATCAACGCGTTACCCAGAGCGTTTTCCTAGTTAGTGTCATGCATTTGAAAGTTTCTGTCCTAACTACCTTGGAACATTGGAACTGAGGCGTCAATGTCGCCGTGATCCATAGCAACAAGCAATATGTCCGTAAAATGTCAATAACTTTTGGATTTAAACACAGATCTGTCTGAAAATTGTCAAAAACACAGATAATGTTGGTCCTAATGACCATGCAAAGTTTTAAATTGATCGGTAAAACGGTTCTAGTTTAAATTTAAAAAATAACAGTAAAGATGGTTTTAAATTTTAACCAATTAGAGGACTTGGCTGAAACTTTGTATGATTGGGTAAAATGTTAGTGGTAATGACTGGTCAAAATTTTAAATTGATCAAAACAACCAATCAAAAGATAATTTTTTTAAAATTTGAACCAATCAATGGATTTCAAAAAAATTAGGGTCTGCAACAATCGGAAATGTTACGTACATGTGTGCAAAATTTCAGCTCGATCGAAGAAAAGCTCTGACCTGTATATCGTCAGGCACAGAAAAAAAACAGAGGTCCGTGCCAAAAAAGCCAAAAGGAGACGCTCGCTTCGCTCGCTCAAAGAGGAAGCATTTTGTTACGTTTTGGCCATCAAGCTTAAGGTGATACTAGCGCTCGGCCGTTTTAGAAAATTGAGAGAGAAAAATTGTTTCATAAGTGAGTGTAACTTTTACAGGGTGTTCACATGATCAGTCTGATGGTATATTAGTAGCACTTTTTCATGTTTGCTTTTTGCAGCCTTAATTAGGCACCGGTTATTCAACAAAACCGCGCAAAACTATGAAATTTGCGATACGATTGGAGACCAAACCCGTAAACCAATTGATCTCAAATTTTAATCGTGATTAGATGAAAGGCAAACTTAGGGTTATCCCTTGGCACATTTTTGAAATTAAATTTTTAACGGCGCCCAGGGAGACATGAAAATAGCTAATTTTTCACCAAAAATCCACTAATTATTACTAATCAACGAAGCAAAAAATTAAAAATGTACCAAGGGATAACCCTAAGTTTGTCTTTTATCTAATCACAATTAAAATTTCAAATAATTTGGTCTACCCATTTCGTCTCCAATCGTATCGCAAAAAGTGTCTACAAAAAGCAGCAAAATCGCTCGCGCTTGCAGCACCTTAAACTGATGTGTTATACGGAGCAAAGAGTCTAAATTGTATATTTTCTTTTAAATTGAGCCTTTTCCATACGTTTTTTAAAACATTCTGAAAATAGGAAAGAGTAGGTAAGGTAAAATAAATATTCGTTGCGGGAGTTTTTTTTAAATATTACAGTGTGGTGGGGTGGGGGGGGGGATACATCCCCGCCTGAGACACTTTATTGGGAAGCAGCCAGGGGTGGGAAACCCCCAACCCCCACCCCCTTTCATTCGCATCGTGGATGATGCTCTCTCTCTCTACTCTAGACCATCACTACTTTGTGACCTAGTACCATAATAGTTAATATTAATATTTTGGGAAGTCTAGTTATTTTATTAAGGCACAAAATTTAATAAAAATAACAAATACGCATCACCCGCATACCTATAGTGCATTATTTAAATTATAAATATAAAATTTAAATTTCATGTGACATTTTGTCGGGGAAAACTATGTGTGAAGTATGACTTGGTTGTGATGTAATTTGTAAGTCCACAACAATGTGATACCACGGTGAAGGCTTTGTTGCCTTGGATGCACCGGTTTATGATGTCAATGCCATGCCTGTTTTGGAACAAGAATATTTTAAAATTTGGAGATTTCTATTAATCTTTCTAAATCAAATACTTGAAAACGTTTCATCCCAATGAAAGAGTTAGCAAGATTTCAACAATCACAAGAACAATTATTCTGAAATCTGATTGATGAGACTTCCCAATTACTGATGTGCTCAATTTGTTGCATTTTTATTCTTGTCCTTGATTTGTTCATATTTTTTTTCAAAGAACAGATGATATTCAAGGAAGCTTTCCTTGAATTGGCTCGAAATAAGATTTGAAGTGAAATGGAAAAGAATTGATTGTGACTCGGAAAGGACTTGATGCAAATCCGGGGCATTTTGAGATCTCTTTTATTGGACTCAATTTGGAGCAGGAATCTTTTGGCGAAAGATCAAAACAACTTGAGACTTACCTTTCAAGGCTTAGCTAATCGTCGCGAAATCGCCTCGCGATGTTGCCATGTTTCATGTCTCATCCGCTTTGCGACCACATTGCGTTGTTAATTCGCGTAACTTGGCAACCACTGAGTTGGGGCTAGTTTTCGCTTCCATATGACATGATTATATACACGTTTTAACAATTTAAGTCTCTTAGACAATTTTTTTATCCTATGATGTCGATTCAAAAGACGTACTCCTAGAAGTGAATACATCACTATGAAATATTTTACAAACAGGTGGGGGAAAAAAGACATTCGAAATACATGAAAATGACGTTGTTTCATTAAACCCGTGTTAGGAACTAGTAAGTAACTGCCCTGGCACTCTGACAATCCTTTCAGATCATCCATCAGTAAAGCGGGATATGAACCAATAATCAGCTGAAATCAACAGACCGATCTTGCTAGACATCATTATTCAGAAGAACATGACATGACGGTAATTAATCTTTAGGAATAAAATTATCCTGATTCGTTAGCGAAACCGAGATTGGAGCAACAAGGCCTTATGAATATTATAATTTGTTCAGGCAGAAACTTTGTGAGCAATTACCAAGTCCTGAAAAATGCATTGATTGTAAATACGTAACCTTAATTTGGAATCTTTTTGAAATTTAAAAGGCGTCACTTTTTCCATAATATTTTTGTAATACGTAACTATGTGTAAGTAAAAACTAATAAGTAGTTTGACGAACCTACACAAGCATATTTTTTATTTCGTAGTATGGGTATATCTAGTAGGTAAAAACTTGGCATTGGAAACAATATAAGATCATCTGGAACGACTGGATGAACTTTAATTACAACTAGAGAGCCCCGCCATGTAACACATGACCTAATCACAATATTTTCTGATCAAGGTATAATAGAGAGCAACCCTTGAACAACGCTTGCTGACGAATTGACTGATCGTGACAATTGACTTGACCCTCACGGAACTGCCGATCTCAATGGCAACTCGATTCTAAATCTTGATATTTTTTTTCAAAACAAACCGAAACAATAATTAAATATAAATGGATCTGTTCAGTGAAGAATTAACCCAAAGTGGCAAATTTCCAAATTAATATACTTACTTAGAATATTGAAAACAACAACTGAAAAAGTTGTGAACGAATCTAAACGAATCCTAATTTTGAATCCGAAATCATACCCAAATGAGTTAATTATACGAAACAAATACGCAACATAACAAATTACAGCACAATAAAAGATTTCCAAAATTGAAAAATATGTGCTAAGAAAACACGGGACACACTATCAAGTTTATAATATGAAAGCAGAGTGAAGAGCATTTCTGTCGTTGTCTGACTACTCTCACGTGACCTTACTTTCCTCACTGTTATTTGGTCATGATCGATAAAGCACAAAGTATACTTGAAGCCCATGGTCAAGACTGGGTAGTAGAATTTAATGCGCTTTTATTCAGGTCTCCACATAATAAGATTCAACCTGATTATATAAATGTACGCATCTCTGCAGAAATCACAACAATTAACAGCAATACAATTTTGATTCCTAAATAGTACTTTCAGTTTTCAATATACTCGAACCATTTTCAAAATGCGATGTGATGTAAGTACTCGAGAAAAATTTCCAATATCAGAAAAGTTCTCTTGCGCCCCCTCCCCCCAACCCACACAACATTCTCAACCCCCAAAATAACATCTAATTACATTTAAATGTTGCTTTTCAAGTGGTTCTATTTAGTCAAGGTCCACAGAGTTAAATTGTATTTTCTTCACTGCCAATGGATTCACGGCTTCCTGAAGTTTCAAAGTTTCGAAAAAAGTGTGTTTTTCCATGATATTGTGCATTCCATGCAATATCTCTCGAAATACTCAACGGATTCGATTGAAATTGTGTGCACTTTATTTGGCTCGAAATTATCTACAGGAAAAGTCCGGGTTTGATTAAAATTGGGCTAAAATGACGATTTCTATAGAGGTCTATCGTAACGCAAATTCCGAGCTCAAGGTCAAAACTGTGCATTAATAGTAAAGGATAACTTGTAGCTGGTCTTCAGTTCTTGATTTTGTTACAATTCCTAAAACGTTTATTTTCATACCAACGATTATTTCCACGAAAGTACCTATGCAGTACATCGTTTTGCCGTCACTTGAAGTTCATTCATGCATTAATTTTCTCTACCATTTTCGTTAGGAAATTTTCAATACTGTTTAATATGACGAAAACTCATTACCCGAGGAATTTAAATGAAGACTTTTTGTTAATTGATACCATCACGAGTTCGTAGAAACGTTATAATATTTGAAGTATTGTTATTTCAATAATGTTATGTTTGTAGCTAATAAATAGATTTAATATGGTATTTTACAAGGAGAGAAGTATATTAGTCACTCATCCCTTACCTACTGAGGTTTCAACAGCAAGAATGTTGTAGCATTCCTGCAGTTAAATTGAGCTTTATAATATACATCGGGGAATTATTGCCCGCAGGGTTCACCAAGGGATGTGGAAACAAAAGATTATTGTATATACATTCAGAAAATTGTTTTGAATAATTTAATAGACGAATTTTGTTCCGTTGTTTTGGTAGATTCTGTTAATTGCTTCATGAATGTGTTCTTTTCGAAATATTTGTTTCTTGTATTATATAGAGCCAGAAGCGAGGTTTCAATATGATAAAGCAATACACAATTGTTATTATGTTAAATTTTCTTGGTAAAAAACTATGTTCAGCTCACTAAATAAACATTGTTTTATACGATGCTACAAATGGTGGCATGTACGCGACAAATTATCATGAATGTTTAGTTTATAGTTATAGGTAACGCTTTTGGACATTAAGAAATAATAAAATAGGAAACATTTATTAAAAATAATTACATTCAGTAAATATACCGGATAGCGCATAAAAACGCACAATGGCCGACCCATCGCTGTGACGAAACTACTGCATAGATCGGGCAGAAAATTTAACATAATATAAACGACATACTAAGGTTTAATGTGTGAAAGTTTCAAAAACATTACTTTCGTAAGAAAAAAGTTACTTCAGTTCGAATTTGGTTGTCAAAAAATCGATTAAACGGAGCTCAGGCTCGTCCAGAAAACGTGCATTGGTTGGGACGCTGTTTATTTAAAACTACGTATGACAACAAGCTGTAAATATCAAATTTTATGCACAATATATTGCCATCTTTGGTGTAAAAATGTCAATAAATTTGAATAAATTGAACGAAAGTTATGGTACCTTGAATTTGAGATTAAAATCAGAATTAGCTTGAGATAATTACACTTTTTGAAATTATCGTGCGTCATAAAACTTAGAAATGATACTCTGCTTTTTGGCTCAACATGAAGAACCCATAACTTTCGTTGCATTGATCCCAATGTATTGAAATTTTTACATAAGTTACAGCAATATATTTCGTTTAAAATTTAAAATGTTCAGGATGATCGTAAGCAGTTTTGAAGAAACAGCGTCCCGGCCAATGGCCGAATTTTCTTTACGCCGGCTATTTTGAGCTCCTTATAATTGATTTTTCGGCAACCAAATTCGAGCAGCTGTAACTTTTTTACCACAAAAGTAATGTTTTTGAAACTTTCACACATTAAACCTTAGTAGGTATGTTGTTTATATTACATAAAATTTTCAGCACGATGTATGCAGTAGTTTCGTCCCATCGATGTCTCGCCCATTGTGCGTTTTTTATGCGCCACCCGGTATTGCGCAATTGTTGTTGCGGAAAACACAATGTATGTACACTCCCCCAAATAATAAACGGTACTCGAAAGAAAATGAATTGACTGATTAAGGTTTGATGGCATCATCCCATGAAGTCAGTGCTAACGCATGATCTAACTCTTTTAGGTGAGCTCTGATTTCATTGATAATAACAAGGATTGATTGTCAAGGAACCGGCCCAGCAGCCAATACGTTTTGTTCCAAGTACCGTTTATTATTTGGGAGAGTGTATATGAATACTTGTACTCTTTACAGATTGATGTTCATAAAGTTTTCATATTATTTGTAATGGATATATGTCACAATGTCGTACAGTACTGTTACTAGAAGGTTATAATACCAACAGACGAATGAATGTGGTAACGGATCATGCACGGTGCAAATGAGGAGCAAACGCACAATGTTATGGTCATAATGGTGGGCTTGGCGCCAGTTACTGGGCGCAATAATTTCACACATTTTCAGTGCGTTTTCACATTGAAAATAAATTTTCAATATAATTGCTTGGCCTTCCTTTCAGATCTCAATACTTTTAGGCTTAGATAAGCGTTGGCCGTCTTTAATAAGTAAAGGTTTATGGTGCAGGGAAAGAACGCTATTAGTCCATTTTGCGAAAAAATTAGTTAATTACAGTGATTTTTATGAGCTTACAGAAATATCCCACGGCTTTTAGAAAATATTGCCCCAAAGTATTGAAAAACGAAATTGAAGTATCGATTTGCATGGAAGATAAATACAAGTTTCAACATAAAACTTCGTTTATCCCAGTTTCATCCGAATGTGACTCATAGCGTTCTTTCCCTGTACCCTTCAAGTTTTTGTTCTTGTGCTTAAGGATGGACGTTGGGTAGAAGCGGGTCGTGGCCAATTAAAAGTAACCATATTCCCTCTCGCATAAAGGAAACATCAGGAATACCTGCCTAGGAAATAGAACCCGGTCCCCCAAAGTGGAACTCGCCAAAATGCCACATGGCTCGATGTTTTTTTTTGTCTGGGGCTTAACGTCGCACTGTTCTGCAGCGAGGCTAATAACGAAGGATGAATGATTATGATGATGATTGGGAGATGATGGTGAAGAGTAGGTATAAGGATGGAAGGTGGGAAGGAGGCGGTCGTGGCCTATAAGTAGGGAACCTTCCCAGCACTTGCATGTCGACTGAGGGAAATCCACGAAAAAACCCCAGTCACGAAGGACGGCCGCGGGAATCGAACCCGGGCCTCCGGAATACAAGTTCACCCAACCTGTTCCGTAGCACGATGCGAAGTTGATCTACTGTCGAGTGCAACCTCTTAACCTCCAGTTCAGTGCTCTGCGACCGAGTCGATGCAATAAAACAGCTGATAAGAGGGTTGCTATGGAGACGAACCCTGCTCCTGTGGCGATGCTTTTACTCCGACATAGAGGGTACGAGCGAGGTCAAGAGAGCGACTATTGGCAAACTATTAGTTCAGCACTGAGATCGTATAACTTCTCGACAAACGATCGACAACTCTTATGAGAGATTAGCATTGACTCGACTTTGTCGTCGATCGACTATGACGTGTCAATGTTATTCTCCCATAAGAGATGTCGATCGACTATGACGTGTCAATGTTATTCTCCCATAAGAGATGTCGATCGACTATGACGTGTCAATGTTATTCTCCCATAAGAGATGTCGATCGACTATGACGTGTCAATGTTATTCTCCCATAAGAGATGTCGATCGACTATGACGTGTCAATGTTATTCTCCCATAAGAGTTGTCGATCGACTATGACGTGTCAATGTTATTCTCCCATAAGAGTTGTCGATCGTTGGTCGAGCAAAGTTATACGATCGCAGTGCAGGTCAAATGTCGTTTAATAAATACGGGGTTAAGGAAGGTTCAAAGGTACAATTCGGATCAGTTGAGAAGTTGACATCTTAGGTTCACAGGGGAAGTAACTGCATTGTGTATAGTTCTTAGATATTAGATTATTAATACATTTTTAACTATGTCTTCGCAATTTATGCTGGTATCTACGTGCAGTTTGATTAACAGGTACCTACATATGTTCACTTGGCCAAACAAAACTTGAACGTTCAATAAATCTGATAGGCTGATAAATGTAAGATCGCACCATCAGAAGTCAGTCTAAGCCAACGTCTATACAATACTCTCTTCTAAAGGTTGAGCCGAGCGAGGGATTTCAGTACTCGGAAGTATTCGGCTTTTCCCACTTCGTGACGTCAACACAGCTGGCAACTGCTTGATAGTCTGTATGCGCTGGCATGTGATTTAGATAGAAATGTCCTACTCCATGACGTCACGGAGTAGGACAAAGCCGAATACTTCCGAGTACTGAAATCCCTCGATCGGCTCAACCTTTAGAAGAGAGTATTGTATAGACGTTGAGTCTAAGCGATCTCATTGTCTCACTCTAGTAGGTGACCTCACATTTCAATGATAATAACAAGCTTTGATTGGTTATGGGACATGACCAGCAGTCATTCAAATTTGGTCAACGTTCAAGTTTTGTTTGGCTGAGTGTACGTCCTGTGTCAACAATGTGTAGAAGCACATCTTTTATATATAGAAATCGAATTGCATTTGAATTGTGCAAAAGCATTTTCTCAATCAATGTTTCACACAGGTTGGGTGAGTGGTTAACGCTCTGAGCTTGTATTCCGGAGGCCCGGGTTCGATTCCCGCGGCCGTCCTTCCTGACTGGGGTTTTTTCGTGGTTTTCCCTCAGTCGACAGGCAAATGCTGGGAAGGTACCCTACTAATAGGCCACGACCGCCTCCTTCCCACCTTCCATCTTTACCTACTCTTCACCATCATCTCCCAATAATCATCATAATCATTCATCCATAGCCATTAGCCTCGCTGCAGAACAGTGCGACGTTAAGCCCCAGACAAAATAAAATTTCACACTATACTATTAAAATGTAATGTATTCGTTAATTAGGAAACCACTGAATACAATAGATGTGTATACAACAGTAAAATAGAGCATGAAAAGAGCTTCAATTTGGTAAAAAAATAATTTTCGTACGATGTTTGGATAAAAAATTACGAGCTATGAAAGTGCTAGCGGAATTGTTCAAAAAGTACAAAATCATGATATTTTGCAAGCTTGCACTTCGGAAATGGTTGGTCTCAAGGTCAAACAAAAAAACTCATGTCGACTATTTTTAGGTAGACAATATTAAAAAATATTTATTAAAATCTTAAAATCGCAAGAGGTCAGGTCAATTTTCGTCATTTTTTGGTTGCCCTGAGGCGGAATCCTATTATTAATATTAAGCTATTATCAACAACTATTATTCACAAAGTTGTAAAAAGTATTATTTTTTTTATCAAATTTCCTATTAGTATTTTTTGTAGACATTTTTAATACTTGATAATCCTTCATTTTCAAATGCTGCCCTGCCCGAGTTTTAAATTTTTGAATCTGACAACTGCGATTAGAACTGCATTGCTGACAATTTGAATATGATAGCTCAGGCAAAATGAATGTTTACGTCATCTTATGGAGAAAATAGCCGCCACACTACTGTCTCTTCAGACTCTGAGATTTAGTCTGCGCACCATCCTGTGAATTCTGTACGCATACTACACAGACACTACACCATAGTGTCTGTATCAATTTCATTCATAAGACAAAATTCAAATCCAATCATACATTAAGGTGATACTAGCGCTCGGCCGTTTTAGAAAATTTAGAGAGAAAAATTGTTTCATCAGCGAGTGTAACTTTTACAGGATGTTCACATGATCACTCTGATTGCATATTAGTAGCACTTTTTCATTTTTGCATATTGCATCGTTAATTAGGCGCCGGTTATTCAACAAAACCGCGCAAAACTATGAAATTTGCGATACGATTGGAGACCAAACCCGTTAACCAAATGATCTCAAATTTTAATCATGATTAGATGAAAGACAAACTTAGGGTTATCACTTGGCACATTTTTGAAATTTAATTTTATACGGCGGCCAGGGAGACAAGAAAACAGCTAATTTTTCACCAAAAAGCCACTAATTATTACTAATTAACGAAACAAAAAATTAAAAATGTACCAAGGGATAACCCTAAGTTTGTCTTTTATCTAATCACGATTAAAATTTCAAATAATTTGGTCTACCCGTTTCGTCTCCAATCGTATCGCAAAAAGTGTCTACAAAAAGCAGAAAAATCGCTAGCGCTTGCAGCACCTTAAATTTGACATTACTGAAGTTTTATAATCTAGATTAATTTAACATTGTAGAACCGGAACCGGATCCCCTGCACACTTACATTTTGTTCTTATACCTGTAAATATTTGGCTACATTCTATATTTTATTTGTATCAGATTCACCAATATCGTAGTGCAAATTCTTGTATATCGAGAGTTTACTTTTATTTTTTTACTTTTCGATTAAAGGCCGGTCTTTCAATGGTCTGCTAAACCAGTAGTTAAGAGGCAAACGGAAGCGAGCGGGAATCGCACGGTTCGTCAGAGCGTTTTTTTGAAATTTTGTCTTCCCACTAAATAATTTTAAAAAATCAGATAGTAACGACCCATTACAGCATAATAGGCTAAATAATGCCGCACACTGGAGTTCATTATGACCTCTGGTGCGACCTCAAAGTGTTAAATACGATATTCGCTCGCTTCCGTTTGCCTCTTAAGTCGTAATCGGTCATTCGAGGATTGTCATTGGTTGTTGCCATGGCAATCTAGTCCTAATTGACTGTTTAAACGTTAGCAAGGCATCGAAAGACCGGTCCTTAGGCACTTTCTATCGAAACAATAAGCTTTGTAAATGCCATAACTTGATTTAAATTAAAGTTATAACAGACAGAGTCAACTAAGTTCGTTCTACGCTCTGATCAATGTTATTGTAAAATTATGCCAACTTCAAATGGTTCCCGAGCAAACTGTTAGGAAATAAGAAAAACATCCCCATTTGATAATGAAACGCTCTGTTGAAATAACATGCGTAACATGGTTTCAAAATGGGGTGAATTTACATTATTTTGTAACAAAACGAAATCTGGAATAAACTTGATATGTATACAATTTTACAAAGGGGCAGAGGGATAAAAAAAAAACTCGGGGGAAGGGGTGAAACTCTTTGTCTTACAAATATATAACTTTCTTTCTGGTCCTTTATTTATGTTTCGCCCTGCTCTACAACTAGACTCATGGTGACTGATGAATGATTGACGATGAAGAATATCCTCAGTCCCCAGTTCCTCAGTCGCCACTGGAAGTGAATTCGAGTTCAGACCGCTACTGCCGAAAAGTGAAATACTACTGTACTTTTGTTACTCTCTTTTGTACAACCGTCCTGATTTCCGAAACTATGAACTGTGCTTTTATTTTAATTTGTATACACATTTATAATTAATTATTTAAACGTCATGCATATTATTCGAAATTAGTTTCTACAGTATACACATTTATAATTAAATATTTTAAATATTATACATCCGTTTGACCTACGCTTGGGAAGCCTCAGGGGAAAAGGTTAAAAATAAGTGGTTATTAAAATGAACACTATTTCCAGATTTACTGTAGGTATATTCAGAGCAATTCTGTTTTTAGGTTTTATTTTGTCCTTCTCACTGTCATAATATGTTATTATATCACCTTTAAAACCGTGCTACGTGGTTCATAAGA
The DNA here is from genome assembly GCA_934045905.1 of Leuctra nigra. Classification (NCBI taxonomy): domain Eukaryota; kingdom Metazoa; phylum Arthropoda; class Insecta; order Plecoptera; family Leuctridae; genus Leuctra; species Leuctra nigra. The sequence goes on from OW203770.1 coordinate 12,082,459, forward strand.
TCACATAGGTCCAAATTATTATTTAAGACACAAACTAAGAGCCATTGCTATCTACTGTGTAACCACTGAGCGAAGAGCATGCTCATTTGAAACTCTCTACCTCAGAGGTAGAATGCCCGGTGTCCATTTCAATGAATCTTAAGGTGAGCTCATAGGTCAGTAATTCAGCGTTTATCCACTCAATTGCAATGGTAGCACCAATCACCAATCAGAGAATACTTCAATCTAACTTTAATTGTTGACTTAGTCAAATGGCAATTGTACTTGATTAGGTAATTCCAAAAATGTGCAACGCAAAATCGAGAAAATGGACATTGGACCTTCTATCTCTCATGTACAGAACTTAGCTCGAATCTCTAATTATTTTCTTTACATGTTTTGTTTATTCTATTCGCCTTAAATGTCAATTGAATTATAGGATCAGCTCAGTTTAATTTTCTTGTACAATCGATTCCTTGGTTTTACATAATTAAGCGAGCGTAGCGAGCGTTACTACAGGACTCTTATGCTCTTATGCCCTATATTCAGTGGCGGCTATTTGGCTTTACAACAGGTGTTCAATTATATAGAAGGACGTAGAAGAAAGTACTCTAAGAGGAGAGCCCCCAGCAGATGCGGGGCCGGGGCGCATAACCCCGGATTTTTTTGTATCTTTAGTTTGAAATTGATGCATTTTTACGTCTTTTGGAGAGCAAAATGATAAGACAAAATATTTAACTTCCTACTTCCTGGATTAGGGAGCACATTTAAATAATTTTCTTGGATGATCAGGTGTGCAATTGTCACACCTTGCACACTGTAATAGCCGCCACTGCCTATATTCTCTGTTTGTTTGTTTGTTTTGTCCGCACCGATTGACTAATCGAGCTGAAATTTTGAACATACACTAATATAAAGACTTTTCACTCAAGAGTTTTTAATATTATTTATTGAAATATTTCGGCTTTTTTTACAAATGCCTTCATCAGTCAATAATACTATAAAAACTAAACTGACAAGCCTTTAAAAAAAAGTCTTTAACATTGTAATTGTTTATAAATATAACCTCAAGAAAGAGGGAACATCGAATTAATACACTAATATCATTCTAATTTCGCCCTGGAATGTTTTTTCAGCAATATTCAAATCAAAAAGTTGATTATTTTTATTAACGACCCATTTGGGCGCGACACCCTGCTGAGTTGACCAATGTCGCTTTCTGTCCACCCCAACCCTCCACTAATGACCATCCACCATTAAGAAAAAGGTTGTTTTCCTTTGATTCAAATGAGAAACAGGGGCCAATAATTTGCAAACTGCATATCAGTGCTTATCAGTACTCGCTTATCAAGGCGTTACAATGAGCGTTTTCCTAGTTTAATCACAGTTTATACTTCGCTTAAGGTGGTGCAAGAGTGAGCGATTTTGCCACGTTTTTCAGGCACTTTTTTTGGATACGATTGGAGACAATATGGGTTGATGAAAGGATTTGAAATTTTAATCATGATTAGATAAAAGACAAACTAATGGTTATCCCTTGGTACATTTTACATTTTTTGTTTCGTTAATTAGTAATAATTAGTTTAATTTGGTGAAAAATTGTATATTTTCTTGTCTCAATGGGTGCCTTATGAAATTTAATTTTAAAAATGTGCTAATTTGATAACCCTAAGTATGTCTTTTATCTAATCATGATTAAAATTTGAAATCAATTGGTTAACGGGTAATGGTCTCCAATCGAATCGGAAATTTCATCGTTTTGCGCGGTTTTGTTGAATAACCTGCGCTTAATTAACAATGCAAGAAGCAAAAATGAAGAAGTTTTATACTAATATAAATCAGACTGATCATGTGAACATCCTATCAAAGCTACATCCACTTAGGGCTGGTATTACCAAAGTTAATCTGAGCCGGATTAACTAAATCTTGGACTAAATTGGTGGCACAGCCAATCAGATACCTCAAAATGATTGAAACAGTTTAGTTACATCCAAAGGTTAGTTAATCCAGCACAATTAAACTTTGGTTATACCAAAAAATCTTTCTTTATCAAATTATCTTTGGTAATACAGGGGCTTATGAAACAATTTATCTCTCTCAATTTTCTAAAACGGCCGAGCGCTCGCATCACCTTAACTGACGTTTAATCTGAAAGAAAAGTTGTCAGCTTCTTCCGCGTAGTTATCATATTCCATATCTGTCTAAAATCACTGGCATAACTTTCCGTTTCTCTTTACAAAGTCATCATCATGATTTATACAGCTGTCATCAAAACAAGAGTTAATCCTTTTCTTCTTTCTTTCACAGATCTCAACGACTGACGCCACGGAAGTTCTGGTAAGAAAACTAATTCTTATAACACACTCTAGCGTGTTGAAATCGGCCTACATCTGTCTTCTTTCCTCCCCTGTTCTCTCGCCTGATATGTGACCTGCAGGAAGAGAAAGTGACTTGCTGGATGGAGGAATGTCACGTGTATCGAACTACCACATGTGTTACATCACATATTAGTTCAGTAGTGATCTTTCTTGGCGAGGGGGGGGGGGGGGGGGGATACAAACAAATTTAAAAATTTTGATTGCAGTATTAATATAGAAAGTTCTTTCCCTTAAAAACTAATTCGACTCTATAGCCATATGCCGCATTTTCTTAACGAAAAACAAATTTGGAGCACTAAAATTGCAATATTTTGGGTTTTAATGTAATTTGAAAACTCTTATTAATAAAACAAGGAGATAATATATGCCAGGAAAATATTAAAACGTACACAAATCTTGGATAATACTCCGGTATTCTGTGCTATTTAATCTTTTATTTGTTACGGAAAAGTTGGACAATTGTTAAGCTCTAGTATGTACTTCTTTCTGAGCTGGAAATTTCGAGCGTTTTTATCAGATTTGTTTTAAATATACACATCTACAATATCTTGGCCTCCACAGGAGAGACAACTCTCTTGACCATATGAAATGAAGGTATCGAACTCGGGCCTCTCACTAGCAGGCGAGAGATCTATCAACAGAGCTACCTGTCGGTTGGTTGTATTCAGTTGGCAGAGCGCTCGCCCAGCAGTCCCAAGATCGAGCCCTAACTTCATTCTGTCTCCACTGAAAATTACCAGCAATGCAATGTATCTCACGTTTATAATCTTGACATGTTTCTTCCGTAAAATCATTCGGAGTTGTACACTTTTATTTGTCATTGAGGATAGCTTTTATATCAAACTTTTTACCAAGATGAAAAAGAACAGTGATTAAGTAGGAAGAAAAGAATGAGATGTTTGCACGAGAGAAATGTCGGAAACAGAATAAGTGTTCTTAGATCTGGGATGAGTTGAGATGCGAGATTCTTTCTGCGATTCGATTTTAGTTGAGCAGAAGAAGAGAACTGGTTTGTAGATATCTAGTGGAGCGGTCGCTCCACCCAGCCAAGTCGTACTGTACACTCACAGTCACTCAACATACCGTAAATGCCTAATAAACCGAGGAGCAGACCAAACACTTTTACTGTAAGCAACAACATGGCATTTTCAGCCTACTGGATCATAAAATTGGAAAATCTCACATTGTTGTGAAATATCTTAATATCGAGCTATGGCCCACCCCACCACATATACCAAATTTGGGAACAATAGGTTATGCCATTTGCGAGCTAGAGGGCCGTGAAAAGAGTGAAATTACACCCCTTCTTAAAGGTATCTGATTATAATAATAATAATAATATCAAGAAACGTCGCTATCACCGCCACAGCCTAAACGGCTGAACCGATTGATCTTCAATTTTTACCACATATGCACTTTTGGCGTCTGAGGTGCCTTTTGTTATGACCGTTTACGTGCCGCCATTTTGAAACCGGGAGTGATGTCATATCTCATGAACGGCTGTACCAATCGGATCGAAATTGGCGCCAATCGTTTCAAACGGGCATCTATATAAAATATCCCTATACAAAGTATACATTTAATATTAATGAAACCGGAAATGACGTCAATAATATGCCAAATTTAACTAAAATCACCTCTTATTACAATAATTACATATTCAGAAGGCTTATAATGATTCATAACATTTATAGTTGTAAATTCAAGGTGGCATGATTTCAGCCGCCATTTTAATAACCGGATGTGACGTCATATCTCGAAAATGGCTTAACCAATCGGAATCAAACTAGCACCAATCGATTCAAACGGTTCTCTATATGAAATATCAATAGTGTTACTAATTGCTGAAACCGGAAATGACGTCATAGTTATGCGAAATCTGCATAAATTCACTTCCCCTGTGTATATAAAAAAAAACTATAAATATCTATTCAGGAGGCTTATAATGATACATATTATTTATTGAAATAAATTCTAGGTAGCAGTAATTTCAGCCGTCATTTTGAAAACCGGAAGTGATGCCATATCTCGAAAACGGCTGGACCGATTGGAACGATGCTTTCGCAATTCTTCATGGAATATCACTTTAAGCTTATATTTAGAAGCAAAAAAATGTTTTCTTAGTAACCAATTCGTAAATGGCGTATTTTTTTTAAATGAATTAGTCATTCTCATTGTTGCTTTAATAGTCTTTACAAGTTGTGTACCTAAATAAACTAAAAAAATGAGTGATATCCCCATAAAAAATACTCCGTGTAAAAATACCAGCCAAGTCTCTTTAACTATAAAAAAAGAAGAAATCTAAAAATTCAGCACTGAAAAGTAGTGTAATCAAAAAATGGGCCAAGTAAAACTTAATTTTCAAAACCAAAATATACTTGGCGCATCGTTTTTTACGGCATTATAGGGTAGGCAGATTTAATGTATATTACACATCTGACCTATACTTTTAAACTATCTAAATACATAATGCGCCAAGTATATTTTGGTTTTGAAAATTAAGTTTTGACTTGGCCCATTTTTTGATATCACTACTTTTCAGTGCTGAATTTTTAGATTTCTTCTATTTTTTATAGTTAAAGAGACTTGGCTGGTATTTTTACACGGAGTGTTTTTTATGGGTAGAAATATCTTGAAGAAGATTCAAATTAATTTCGTCTTTGGAAGCTTTCTTTCCATTCTCTTTTAAGGCATACGCTCTGTGTATGCTGGTTGCACGGGTTAGGATCAGTGTTGTGACTTATCTAGATAAAATTATCTAGATAATTATCTAGATAATTATTTTTTATCTTTATCTTTATCTAGATAAATACTTTTCTTGTTATCTTTATCTTTATCTAGATAAAAAAATCGTTATCTTTTGTCTTTTATCTAGATAAAAAATATTTATCTATTTTAATTTTAAAATACCATAATGTTAATTAGAATTCATAATACCGGGTGGCGCAAAAAAATCACCCTGATTGAGAAGTCACTATATCGCAACTATTATAGATAGGATTCTGAAATTTGTACACATATTAGAAAACATACACAAATTTAATATTTGCAAGTTTCAAAAACATTTCTATAGTAGGAAAAAAGTTACAGCTGTTCAAATTTGGTTGTCAAAAAATTGATTATACGGAGCTCAATTAGCGCACGTCCAGAAAACTTTCAAAGGCCGGGACGCTGTTTCTTCAAAACTACGTACGATATCAAGCTGAAAATTTCAAATTATATTCAAAATAGATTCGATTCGATTGTGTAAAAATTTAAATCAATAACAATTTATGTAACGACAGTTATTGAATCTTGAAGTTGAGCTGGAAAACAGAATAGTGGGGAAAATATTCATTTTTTTAACTTAATCTACATATTCTGATTTTACGTTAAACTTCAAGATTTCATTCCATTCATTCAAATTGATTGACATTTTTACACACTTGATCTTATTTCAATATAATTTGAAATTTTCAGCTTTATATCGTACTACGCAGTTTTGAAGAAACATTGGAAGTTTTCTGAACGCGCGCTATTTGAGATCCGTATAATTCATTTTTTGACAACCAAATTTGAACAGCTGTAACTTTTTTCCTACAATTCGCGAAAACAAGGAACATCACTGACCTCTGGTGGATCCTTTGGTACTTGAGATAGGGTGCATAATGGAGGTTAAAAGGGGGTTATTTATATAAATAAATTATATTATATTTGCTTTAAGTTGTTTGTTATGGCTGAAAAAGTAAAATTGTAACTTATTGTACATTTCAATTGTTTCTCCTTTTCCACTGCCCTATGAAAGCAAGAACTTCTAAATAAAAAAGTGCATCTAAAAAGTTTCCTGTCAGAAGTGGCTCCATCACTTATGCGAATAGGAATGTTTTTGAAACCTGCACATATTAAATTTTGGTATGTTTTCTAATAAGTATGTGTACCAATTTCAGAATCCTACATAATAGTTTCGATATAGTGACTTCTCAATCAGGATGATTTTTTTTTTTGCGAAACCCGATATATTAAGGATAGAAGCTATTATGTCTTACAATTTTATACTGACTTACATCATCGTTCCTACAAAAATTCAGTATCCTATCCCCCAATACTTTTCAAAACATTTGTTAGAAAATAATGTTATATATAATGAAATCGGTGATTGACCTATAAGCCACCCAATACTCATCACTATCTTCCAATCAATTACCTAAGATCATCAAGATTCATTCGTTGCCATTAGCTAAGCAGCAGAACAGTGCGACGTTTAATTCGTTATAAAAATACATCGCATTTAGCACTGAAGAAAGAAAGATATAGTATAGCTTTTTTTTAACGAATTATTAAATTCTTGAAACTGACACTTTTTAGGACCAAAAAATGACTTGATTTCATAATGTAGTTTAATTAATGCCTGGCGAGGTCTTAGTGAAATTCAGAAGGCTTATATACTGATGCAAAACATTTATATCAATAAATTCTTGGTGTCAGTGATTTCAGCCGCCATTTTGTTAACCGGAAGTGATGCCATATCTCGAAAACGGCTGGACCTATTGGAGCGAAACATTCGCTATTCTTCATGGAATATCATTTTTTAAGCATTATTTAGTACCAAACGCAACTTTTCTTAGTAATCAAATCGGAAATGTATTTTTTTAAGGAATTAGTCATTGTTGCTCCGATTTGTGTTACAAGTATAAGAATATTCTAAAAAATAAGTGATATTCCCATAAAAAACACTCCGTGTAAAAATACCAGCTACGTCTCTTCAACTATAAAAGAAATCTAAGAAAACTAAAAAAATCAGCGCTGAGAAGTAGTGATATCAAAAAATGGGCCAAGTCAAAACATGATTTTAAAAACCAAAATATACTTGGCGCACCGTGTATAAATAATATAGACGTAAGCCAAAAATAAAATGTAACTAAATATAAATAATATAACTAAATGCCCTAAAAAGCGATGCGCCAAGTATATTTCGGTTTTTTAAATCATGTTTTGACTTGGCCCATTTTTTGATATCACTTATAGTTTTCGGCGCTGAATTTTTTAGATTTCATCTATTTTTTTATAGTTGAAGAGACTTGGCTGGTTATTTTACATAAGGTGTTTTTTTATGGGGTAATACCTGACGAGGTCTTAGTGAAATATCGAAGATATATAGTATTTTCCAAAAATGTATTAAAGCATTGAAAAAAATAAATGTCTTGGAATGTTTTACGGTGGCTCAACCGATTGAAAACTCAAAAATATTTATTTTTTGGAATAACCATCAGGCATTACTTTTTCCCACACATCAACTATATTTAAGTATTGAAATATAGTATTGAAATTTAAGTATCATATCTTTCGTATAATATAGTATCCTTTAACTTGCAACTCCTGTCTTATAATAATATTTCAATATATTCTTTCGAAAATTAACAAAACTTTAACAAAGGAGGTATGGGAAAATCATATCGATTTTGATCAATAACATTTAAAATAGCACACGTTGGTTGTTTTCAATATTTTCCCTAATATTATGTCTATCTATACTAGGAAAACGCTCAGTGTAACGCGTTGATGAGCGAGCACATATAACGTGCAACATCCCCAGCCAAACTCGATACACGATACGACACAATACGATTTTATTTGTAACTTTCCAATTTTCTTATAAACACTCTGGATGAAAACAGATCCAATATGTTCTGACTTAACTAATACTTTTTCCAGGAATCTCTTTTGACAACCCATTCTGACTCGTAGTATGAAAATCAATACTTGATTGGACTTACAATGTGTAACAGTTTAGATAATGTTGACCCCATAAAAAACACTCCGTGTAAAAATACCAGCCAAGTCTCAACTAAAAAAAAAAAAAAAAAAAACTTAAAATTCAGCACTGAAAAGTAGTGATATCAAAAAACTGGCCAAGTCGAAGTTTTTCAAAAAAAACTTGGCGCATCGTGCATATAAATAGTATAGAAGTAGGTCGGAAATCAAATATACTCATCTATACATATAATATATCTATAGTGCCCTAAAAAAGCGATGCGCCAAGTATTTTTTGAAAAGTTTCGACTTGGCCAGTTTTTTGATATCACTACTTTTCAGTGCTGAATTTTAAGATTTATTTTATTTTTTTTAGTTGAAGAGACTTGGCTAATATTGTACACGAAGTGTTTTTTATGGGGATATCACTCCTTTTTTCAGTTTATTCTTACAACTTGTAACATATATTGGGTCACCAAAGACTATTCCGTTAAAAAATACGCCTTTGTGATTTGATTGCTAAGAAAAATTGTGCTTGTTACTATGTATATGCTATAAATAATATGCAATGAAGTATAGCGAAAGTTTCGTTCCAAATGGTCCAGCCCTTCTCGAGTTATGGCATCACTTCCGGTTTTCAAAATGGCGGCTGACATCACTGCCACCTAAAATGTGTATCTATGAATGTTATGTAACATTATAAGCCTTCTGAATATGTAGCTTTTGTTATAAGAGATGATTATAGTCAGATTTGGCATTTATATGACGTCATTTCCGGTTCCGGTAATAGTATATTTTATTTAGACTATAGATATTTTATAAAGATGTCCGTCCGAATCGTTTGGCGCTTGTTTCGTCCCGATCGGTCCATCCGTTTTTGAGATATGACGTCACTTCCGGTTTCAAAACGGCGGCTTCAGTTTGGTTTTATAAAAAGGCACCTCAGACGCCAAAAGTGCACATGTGGTAAACATTTCAGATCAATCGGCTTAGTCGTTTAGGCTGTGGCCCTGTCAATAGGGTTTCCTGATATCATCATCTGAAGAAGAAGAAGAAGAAGAAGAAAAAGGGGTGTAATTTCACTGCTTTCACGGCCCTCTGGCTCGCAAATGGCATAACCTTTTGTACCCAAATTTGGTATATGGGGTGGGGTGGGCCATAGTTCGAAAAATAGATATTTCGCAACAATGTGAGATTTTCCAATTTTAAGATCCAGTAGGCCGAAAATGCCATGTTGTTGCTTACAGTAAAAGTGTTTGGTCTGCTCCTCAGTTTATTAGGCATTTACGGTATGTTGAGTGAGTGTGAGTGTACAGTACGACTTGGCTGGTTGGAGTGACCGCTCCACTAGATCATGATCACCATGCAAAATTTAAACTTAATCTGAGCATTTAGATTTTTGACCAATCAGAAGACAACTAAACTTAAACCAATTGGAGTATTTGGCTGAAACTTTGTAGGATTTGAGACAATGCAGGTCGCAATGACTTATCCACATTTTCAAATTGATCGGATCAACCAATCGGAAGATAATTTTGTTAAATATGAACTAATCAGCGGATTTAAAAATAATTAGGGTCTGTAAGGCATGTGTGCAAAATTTCAGCTCGATCGAAGAAAAGCTGTGACCTGTATACCGGCAGTAGCAGAAATAAAACTGAAAAAAACAGAGGTCCGTGCCAACCAAAGGAAAATAGAGTTTTTGTTCAAAGTTGGGATTATACATAAAAGTTAGATCATCATTATTGAGCGAGCGTAGCGAGCGTCACCACGGTACTCTTATGGCACTTTCTCTGTGTGTTTTTTTTTTGGTTTGTTTGTTTATTTTTTTGTGGTCACAGCCCAGGTCAAACCGCTCAAGCAATCGATCTGAAATTTTGTACACATACTAACAAAGTCTATGAGGTCCCTGGGATCGTTTTTGAACGGGATCCCGTGATTGGTTCAAATTTTAAAAAAATTATCTTTTGATTGGTTGTTCCGATCAATTTGAAATTTTGACAAGTCATTTCAACCAACATTGTACCCAATCTTACAAAGTTTCAGCCAAATACTCCCATTGGTTAAAATTTTAAAAAATCTTTCATATGATTTTTGAAATTTAAACTAGAACCATATGACCGATCAACTTAAAACTGGGCATGGTCATTGGGACCAACAATATCTGTATTTTTGACCATTTTCAGACTTATCTGTGTTTAAATCCAAAAGTTCTTGACATTTTACGGACATTTTGCGTGTTTGCTGTCAAATTACTCAAAAATGTTGATCACGGCTACTTCGACTCTTTTTAGCTCCAAGGTATTTAGAGCAGAAACTTTCAAACGTATGAAACTGATATGACCGTTTAACAGATCGGTCTAATACTGTGTAAGTATTTACACTTTTATCATATGAGTGGTCCCAGGTATATTTTTTTAAAATAGATCCTATGATTTTTGAATATTAACAAGGAACATTTTAATCATAAAGGTTCAATCGATCAACTTAAACCTTTGCATGGTTATTGGGACTAATACTTCAGGAATATTTGGAGATTTTTATACCTACAAGTCTGACGAATTCAAAAAATTATTGGCCTTTAATGATATTTTCGATAGACATAATTTCGATTCGAGGTGTTGCGCGCGTCCGTGCTCGCTCATCAACGCGTTACACATACATAGCGCTTTCCTAGTTAACCTAAATGTGACACGATTCCAATAGATAAGATGGGGGAGAAAACTCAATTTATCTCAGAAACTAGACACGGGATTACTAGTGTTTAATTTTTTGAGAGAATGTGTATGATGATTATCAAATATGTATACAAATATTATGTAGATCTGAGACTATGCCCAAGACGGCTGGATAGTGAGTTTGACCTTGAACAGTTTTTAATCGATTTTTATCAATATCTTTTACCAATGAAATTGTTAACAAATTAAGTAAACTTACTATTACTGATTATACTTACTATTACTTACTTACTTATTATTACTTACTATATACTTATTAGTAAACTTTGTACGAGAATTCAGAACAGTTCATTGAAAATAATTCCATAGCTTGTAATGGTTTATTTGATTTACTTTGTCCTAGAGATGTTTAGTGCCCAAAAATTAGTAAAACTTTGGCACTAAACATCTGATGGACAAAATAAAACTAATAACTTATTCCAAACTAGAAATTATTTTCATTGAACTGTTCAGAATACTCGTCTAAAGCTCTATTTTGTTAACAATTACATTGGTAAAAGATATTAATACAAATCGATTAAAAAACTCTTCAAGGCCACGCTCACTACTCAGCCCTCTTAAATGCAGGTTATTTACCTACTCAAATGTTTGTTTTGGAGTCCTCTTTTTTCGCCAGCGAGTATTGAATGGTTTAAAAATAGCTTGGAATAATCCTTTGATTATCAAACTTTTCCTCACGAGCTCTCATTTTAATATCAAAGCTGAAAACTGTCAAAGAGATGCGTTCTGAATATTATATGTTTAAAGGCAGATTCATGAAAAAATCACGTTCGCCTCCACTGTTCTTCTTATAGTGGAAGAATGAAATACCACAAACAGTAATAATTCGCATAGGAAGAAGGAAGAGAAGTTACGTCAAAGGTCCAGGGTAAAAGAAAGACGTACTTTGATATTAGAAACATTATTAAAAATATAAACAAGGAAATTCCTCGGTCAACGAATTAAGATGCTGCAAGCGCGAGCGATTTTGCCGCGTGTTTCAGCCACTTTTTTAAATACCTTGTTGTTTGTTTGTTTGTTTTGTTTGTTTGTTTGTTTTACGATTGGAGACAAAACGGGTGACGAAATGATTTAAAATTTTGATCATGATTCATAATCATAATCTTGTAATCATTATCATGAACTTAGGGTTATCACTTTGTAAATTTTTCATTTTTTGCTTTGTTAATTAGTAAATAAGTTGATTTTTGTGAAAAAATGTATTTTTTCTTGTCTCGCTGGGTGCCGTACGGAATTTAAACTAAAAAATTTGCCAAGTGATAACCCTAGGTTTCTCGTTTAAGGGGAAGGACCGGCTGACTGCTCCTAGAGAATCAGCCCTAATTGCTATTGTAGGCGGGGTTTTTAAAGGTAAATAAGGCGGGATCAGATTTGGCGACGAATTTGTTGTCATTACTGTGATTGGTCTAGCTGGGAACAATGTTTGATATGAATGTTTTCTTCCGACTTTAGTTCCCATGCAAAAAATGTAAACAGAAGTGAGATCGGATACCCCGAGTATTGTTGTTATGATCGCTGGGTCCAGACTGGCTACCAACTCAAATGACATCATTGGCATCACTTTCACAACACGAACAAAATCATCGAGGATCAAGAATAATCACACGCAATAAAGTGTTCAACACTTATCTAATAGATTCAAAGATTGCAAATCCTTTTATTGATTTTTAACCATTATAACGGCGATATATGACACTGATCTTATTTCACCACCTGAGAGTATAATGCCATTGGAAAAATTTGTTTACGAATAGGTATAGGTAGTCTCATTTCTCTCTGGGTTCTTTACTAAGAGAATAATATTATCGCAATCCAACGGAACAAACCGTCACCACTGCCATGTCATAAAAAATAATATTAAGTGAAGTCTTTATTAATACAACAGCGAATTTTCTTATGATAAATTAAATTGTTGGGAAGATTTGTACATGGCTGTTTTGAATATCAACCTTCTATGTTTCTGAAAATTTTCACTTACATTTTATCAACTTACAATGAAAATTTAATTTTAGGCTATTTCAACATTTTAGACGGTATACACTTTATGATAGATAGATTTTTATAAATTAGGTAAGATGATTTAGACAACTCTGAGGTCCGTCTGTCTCCAGTCGTCGTTGATTGTGTAAATGCCGGGGAAACTGATGATTATTGTTGACATACAAACTCTCGCTATCAGTGCACTATTTATATTTCCATGCTGTCTCTTAGGACCCTCCCATCATCCCCTTCCACACCGTTACTGGACCTCCCAGAATGTTTACTTGCAACTTCAGTCGGTTTCAGTGCCCCTGGTTTTATGCAAAACTCATAACATTGATGGTGTGAGAAAGCAAATTGTGCCTCTACCGATCAAGTTAGAAAAAAAGTTTCAAGCGCAAAGTTGCTTGAAATTAAATCTAGTTTAAGCGTCGTTGAACCAATTTTTAAAATTATTAGTTTTATTTACTCAATAATTACGCAACATATAACTACTTATAACTTTAAGGTGATTAAAAATTTCAAATAAGTGGTCAACGCTGCACAATCTGCAATTCATTCTCCACAACTTTGTCGCTTTAACATCTAGTCTATCTTCAACGAGACGGGGCGATAACTGCTTTCCAGCCGAGGTCCTCATTCAGAGGCTCTTCCTTCCCCTTAAGTAATCAAGATTAAAATTTGAGATCAATTGGTTCAAGGGTATGGTCTCCAATCGTATCGGAAATTTCATAGTTTTGAGCGGTTTTGTTGAATTAATCGGCGCCTTATTAACAATGCAAGTATCAAACATTAAAAAGTGCTTACTAATATACAATCAGACTAATCATGTGAACATTCTATCGAACCCACCTATGAGACAATTTTTCTCTTTCAATTTTCTAAAACGGCCGAGCGCTTGTATCAACCTAATTAATATTAAATTATAACAAAATTGAATATAATGTTCATGAAACGTGCTTTTCATCCATAAGAGACTGAGAATTCTCTCAGATTATCTCCGGTATAAAGCTAAGTATAAAAAGTACATACATTTTCCAGTGAAACTAAGATCGATGAGAAGATATCGATGTTAAAAATAATTGGCCTGATCAGTTAATTTGTTCTGATTTTTGTACTGTCAAGCCAAAAACACACAAAGAAACAAATTTAAATTCGAGCCATAAGTTTGTAATTGAGACGCCCGCATTGAAGCTTGAAACAATACCTATGTTATTAATATTTTACTTTTATACTTTTATATTTTATATTAATATTATGCACTTTTTTATATTAATAAGTGCATATTTGGCCCAGATTTGTTTTGTCAATTCTACAGTTCTGTTCCTCAATTGAAGTGTTTTTGTTTAAACTATTCAAGGGTTTAAATTTACTGATATACATATGGTTTGTTCAGATTGCACAAGAAGATGTCCACTCACAAGTGTAATTTAAATAAATATTCAATTAAAACACAGATTTCTACATTATTGAATAAAATAATCGATCTTTGCTTACGGAATAAGATCAAAAGAAGCTCGTGCAAACTATGACTGACATTCACTTTCATTCATTCATTTTGATCTCAAATTTGAATCATGATTAGATAAAAGATAGCTTGGCAAACTTTTTCAATTAAATTTCAGGCGGCGCCCAACGAGACAAGAATATATACAATTTTTCACCAAAAATCAACTAATTTTTACTATTCATTCATTCAAATAAGGGCGTATTATGAGCAAATAACGATACAAATATGCTGATGGTCTATGGCACTGTAAACACTATGTATCACTATTATTTAGAAGTAAACTACAATAAACTAATAATAAGTTTGATATCAGTTAGCAAATCAAATTTTAAATATCAAATGCTGTTAATTTTATAAGCTTCCAAAATATGTATAATACAAGTCACGCATAATAATACTAGGAAAACGCTCAGTGTAACGCGTTGATGAGCGAGCACTGGTATACGTACGTGTAAATTCTTCAACAGGTATTCCGTACCAAACGCACAGAAACATATATACATCCACATTGAATAGGTCATTTAAGAAAGTCAGTGCGCATGATTAAAAAACTGACAGGTCCACAGCCGTCTAGTGTGTAGTGTCTATTTGGTGTGTATGTTAAAAATGAACGTGTTTTCGAGAATGCTGTGGGTGGAGTGACGTCACGACACCAAAAATAGGGATCTGCGCATGCGTTAACAACTTCTGTGCCACAAAAGTTCTGCACATGTGCAGAGTCACTTTTTCATCTCAAAAGTGACACTGCGCACGAGCAGAACCACTGTGGCACAGAAGTTGTTCAAGAAATTGCACCGTGTAAATGGGGCTTTAAATGGCCTATTGAAATATTGAAATATTGAAACTTTAGAACAGCAATCTATACACTTTGTTTCCTACATAAAGCAAATCAGATCCATTTGGCAGTGGAAACATTCATTTGATATGTCATTTCTGACAGTTATCAAAAATGTCAATAAGTGCATTGTGTTCTTGACTGATTGGGCTGAAAATTTGTAAAATAAGAGATAATGTACGTCTTAATGATCATGCAAAATATGAGTTTAATCAGATTTACAGAAGACTATTTGTTTGGTCAAACGGTCGTGTATAGCTACAGGCAATTACAAATTAAGCATACAAATGTCAGTAAAATGTATATTACTCTTAAAGTTCATTAAAGGTTTGTCAAAATACACTTATAATGCTGGTGCCAATGGCATTGCAAAATTTGGTGATGATCGGTCAACCAATTCCAGTTTTATTGGCACACAGAGTTGACGTTTCTTTCATATTGCCAAGCCAAGTACTTACTACTAACTACAAATCAAGTTTCCGATGAAATTAATGGATCGATTTTGCTGAAAATCATTAGGTTTCTGCAGTGGATAGTAATGAATCTTTTGTGAAAAAAATTGGCCAGATCCATGACTTCGTTTAAAATGTAATGCGAAATACACAGACAGACAGATAAAAAAAAAAACAGAGATTCGAGCCATAAGTTTCAAGTGGAGTCGCTCGCTACGCTCGCTTGAAAAAAGCTGTAAAAAAATAATTCCAGTTACTCATGTTACATTAATATTCAACCTCAATTACAACGTGTACACAACATCGTGCTTTTCAATTTCAAAAATAAAATACTTTTCTATGTTCAACAAATATTTTCTTTCTCCAACAAAATCATCTGCTCCGCCTCGTTTTTGGAATATTAAAACATTTCCTGAAATTAGTTTTTCGCTTTCTCTCTCTAACCATGCCCTTTATCTCTAACCTTCCTTCATGTTTGCTAAAATAGTCCCTTCACTGCGCGGATTAATATTCCACAGACGAGGGAACTTAAAAAGTTACGTCATACTTTGAGTTGGATCAGAGAAGGTGAGAAGTTCTTGACGAGATCAGAAGAAACAAGTCATCAGATTGACGGCGGCATTAATGGAAACTAACGGCTGCGTAAAATTTTCCCAAATGCCAAAGTCTCCCCAAGGCTCATTATTTACTCCACTCATTATAATTAAACATTCATTAAACACTCAGTTTTTTTATTTCCAGTTCTTAAAATTTCTCAATAGTATTGCGAGAAAATGGGTATCAAATCTACATCCCAAAGTTGCATAAAGCTGGATTCTCATACTTCGCATCGAATTCGCTTCCGGTTCGCTTCGCTTTCACAAAATGGCTACCTTTTAACAAAGGAAATCGTCCATGTTTACATTCCCATGTTCCCATGTCCCCATGTACATTCCCATGTATTCCAGCTTAACAGTGGAATAAATAATGGGGAGACTTAAGTATTTTAGGAAAATTTTACGCAAACGTCAGTTTCCATAATTAACAAAATAAAAATGGCGGCTTCAATACAAAATGGCCACTTTTAAAACAAAATGGCTGTCAAAATATAAGGGGTTTAAACAATTCGTCAGCCGTAAACAAAATAGCAACTAGGGCCAGTCTTTCAATACTCTTCTAATTTTGAAACTGTTGATTAGGACTGTATTGTCATGGCAACAACCAATGTCATTCCTAGAATGACCACTAACTAACTGTTAAGAGCGAATTGAGACTTTAGCAAAGTATTAAAAGACCGGGCCTAAATTTCGTTCAGTTTTTAACTTCATACTTCAGTCTATTTTCTTGATTTTGCGCTGCACAATCTGCACAGTCGAGCTCTTTCATGTACTATTTGACTGATGTAAAAAATACAGATATATTGAAGTATTCTCTTACTCAATGATTCGGGTCACCCTTACGGATTGGTCTTGTATGGGATGAAGGAATAATTACTCATTTTGGTCTTACCCCAAGAATCATTGAAATGAACTTCAGACCTTCCTCTGAGGGACAGAATTTATCCGGTTCGAGTTTATTCTTTCGAGAACTTCGATATGAAATATAATGTAAAATGATTGATTATAAACTGGGTTATGGAAAACTTCTTCTAGAGAGTCAGGATGATGGATTTCTGTTTTGAGATTACATTTTGCTCCGACTTCGTCAAGTTTATATTGAACCTCTCCCATGCTTGTGGTTGTAGCATCTCTCCACTTACCTCGAAATGATGTTCGTGGCGAGATAAATATGAAGTTACCATGGTTACCCAGCAACATGGCCGGCCACATTGTCGGCCACATGATAGGATTTATCTTTCGACTGAGTAACTACCAAGAATTACAAAGTTTCAATATGAGTTAAAATTGATGAAATATAATATCGTGAATAAAATGCAGAGATATTCACAGTTAAAATTTAGTCGGCTTGTACACCACTTGCATATACTAAAAACTAACAGGTGGCCAAAATTCAAAATATGCATTTTTCAACAATTTCTACTATGTACTAGGAAAACCCTCATTGTAACGCGTGAAAGTTTGTCATGCTCTGTAATAGACCTTGGATAATCTTGATGGGCATGAATGAATTAAGGAGCAGTGTTACTTTTGTCTACGAATTTCCATTAATAAATTTGAAAAATATTTCAAAACAAGAAAAATGATTGTAAAAGTTACGAACAATTTTAAGATTTTTCTGAAAATTGTCAAAACCACATAAAATGTTGGTCTAATGACTATGCAAAATAAGAATTTCATCGGACAAATGAGTCCTTTATTAACTCTCAACAAATCACTACATGTTGTTCAAAAACTATACCATAAACCGCTCAGTCATTAGTTGTGTGCAAATCTTCGTATCGATTTGTTGAATGGTATTACCTGGGCAGTGCCCATGGTAGAATAATATTAATGGGCAGTGCCTACAAAAAAGAATAAAAATAGAAAGTGTGATTAAAGTATACTTTAGTGACGCTTTCTACGCTCGTTCAAATGAATGCTGTAGGAATTTAAAAACACATTTTAAATAATGGAAGAAAATTTCACACGGAACAAAATAATTAAATGAAGAAGACCTAAAGTCAACACATCAATAATATTTAAGTCAATAAACTGGGCGTCTTTAATATAGCCGATATTTTGATTTTGATTGTGTAGATCGTGTTTTGCACAGAACTTCAGCTCAAGTATGGTTTTTACTAATTCCCTCAGTTAGGTGAAAACTGCAATATGAAAAGATTCATAAACACATTGAACAGAGCGTTACTAGATACGAAAACAAAGGAATGCCACCTGGAGAACCTCGAGTAATTTATTTGTCTGGGTAAAAGTCAATACCATGTTACATCATACCTACGCATCTACACCATTAGTGTTGCTTCAACAATCCATACTTCCCCTCTAATTAGTTTCCATCGGCATTCTTCATCCCGCACATGGTTCAATAATTGCCAGCTCTCTTTGTACAATACCACCGATTCAATTATCACATATGAAAGCAGACAGAATCACGCCAACAAAATGTAATTTGAAATTATATCGGGTTTCCGCTCGCTAAATAATGGAATGGAATAGCATATCTAGCAACGTTTGAGGTTTCGTTCATTGAGCCTAACGATATTTTAACTCAAGCCTTTTATAAAATGTATACTTGTACGTGATTTATGGTTGTGCATTGGTACAATAAATATCACCGTTTGAAACTTTTGACTCTAATAATAAAAAATAAAAAAACGGTTTTACATAAAGCGCGTTTCGCGTTTTGCGATTTCTCGTTTCGTCTTTTTTTATAACGTCTAGAAAGGCCGTCGAAAACAGAATGTTAATATTAATTTATTATTCTTGTTAGTTACAATTTGGGTGTTATTAGATATGATTAGATGTAATAATATGCACAGGTAAGCAAATATTAACATTATAGTATTATTTTATAGATTACGTAGTTGAACGTGATTAGCTGCTAGGTAGTGACGTCATTTTCGCCACGCGTGGTACTGAATAAACCTCCCTACAATCGAGATGGGGCGGCTTAAAAATAAAACGCGTGCGGTGAAACTTTCGGTGGTTTTGATTGGTAAATAAAAAAAACGCGAAACGCAAACCGTTTTTTTCCTGCGTGCTCTTTCGATTTTACAGGCAAAAGGAACGGATCGAACCAATTGTTTTACAAAAGATGTTTAAAATCCAGTTCTTCTGGTTCTGCTTCTGGTTTATTTGTTTATAGTTTAGTTTCCGCTTTACTGACGGATAATCTGAAAGAGAAACTGTGGTCAAGGTCCATGCATTTCCAAGGCTCGCTTATCGAATCAACGCGTTCATTCAGCCTTTTCAAAATATATACATTTTTTACAGTCACATTTGAAAGTTTGTTTGCTGGTAGAAATGTTAATGATTTTAACGCGTCGTGTAATTATTTAATCTAAAACTAGTATATAATAGTATACAACTTTCAGGATATTATTGTTTATATAATTTGTCCGATTTTACTATTACTTTGAATCAATATTTTCTACAATTAAGATTTAAACATTAGATTCTTCTTCATGACATATTCACTATAAAAGCCTGTGCATCTAAATAATTAAAGATTGGAAACATTTTGATGCATCTTCTGTAATAGTAATTTTTTCTGAAAAAGATTATTTTATTTTCATCGAAATTGTAGAATGCAATATCCCAATAAACATGTAAATAATCTACCACCTTATTACGTAACAACTTTGACTCGGTCGAAATCACATCACAGTGCTATTCTCATGGGAGTGAGTGAATATCAAGCGAAAGCAGTTACTGAATAGCGTCTATCGTATCTGACAGGAGGATTAATCGAGATCGAGATGACAGTTCCTACATCACGACGTGTTAATCCGTGTCACGTGACACCTGTCAGAGACGCGGCAACAAAGGGTGACGTCATTCGCGCGAGAGATCTGGCAACAGGGCATGACGTCATATTATGCTCATCCTGCATAGCGCAGAGAGAATGTGGAATGAATTTCAACATCTACCAATCGCCGGTGGTCACAAGGGAATTTGCTGTTTCCTGGAATCGGTTCTTGCGGGAAATACATTTTTATTCAATTTTCATCACGCAAAATAAAATGTTTAAAAATTTTAAATGTGGTGATTTAGTAAAATATAAAAAATTAATAGAAAATAGTTAAAATTTGTGAATAAAAATAAACGATGTTTTAGTTTAAAAAAAAGATGATTAAAGATTGTATTCATCCCTATTTGGTCATTATGACATGATATTGGACATGTCAATTACCTACATAACAATTAAATCAAAACAAATTAAAATTAAATGTATATACATTATATACATTATATAATACATTAATGTATTATATTATCCCCATAAAAAACACTCCGTGTAAAAATACCAGCCAAGTCTCTTAACTATAAAAAAAATAGAAGAAATCTAAAAATTCAGCACTGAAAAGTAGTGATATCAAAAAAAGGGCCAAGTCAAAACTTCATTTTAAAAACCAAAATATACTTGGCGCATCGTGTATATAGTAGTATAGTATATGCCAGAAATTAAATGTGCCTATACCTATAATGCCCTTAAAAACGATGCGCCAAGTATATTTTGGTTTTTAAAATGAAGTTTTGACTTGGCCCTTTTTTTGATATCACTACTTTTCAGTGCTGAATTTTTAGATTTCTTCTATTTTTTTTATAGTTAAGAGACTTGGCTGGTATTTTTACACGGAGTGTTTTTTATGGGGATATCAATAATTTTTTTAGTTTATTTACACAACTTGTTCCTAACTTGTGACTTATTCCTTTAAAAAAATAGGCAATTTCCGAATTGGGTACTACGAAAAATTGTGTTTGGTACTAAATATAAGCTTAAAATGATATTCCATGAAGAATTGCGAAAGCATCGTTCCAATAGGTCCAACCGTTTTCGAGTTATGGCATCACTTGCTTTTTTAAAAATGGCGGCTGAAATTACTGCCACCTAGAATTTATTTTTATAAATGTTAAGTATCATTATAAGCTTTCTGAATATGTAGTTATTGTAGTAAGAGGTGATTCAAGTCTGATTCTTCATTTTTATGACGTCATTTCCGGTTTCGGTAATAGTAAATGTATATTTTGACTATTGATATTCCATAAAGATGACCGTCTGAATCATTTGGCGATAGTTTTATTCCGATCGGTGTAGCCGTTTTCGAGATATGACGTCACTTCCGGTTTCAAAATGGCGGCTTCCGGTTGGTTTTATAAAAAGGCACCTCAGACGCCAAAAGTGCACATGTGGTAAAAATTTCAAGTCAATCGGTTTAGCCGTTTAGGCTGTGGCGGTGATAGCGGTGTTTCGTGATATCATCAGATAGGTTTTAAAAGGGGTGTAATTTCACTGTTTTCACGGCCCTCTAGCTCGCAAATGGCATAACCTGTTGTTCCCAAATTTGTTATATGGGGTGGGGTGGGCCATAGCTCGAAATTAAGATATTTCGCAACAATGTGAGATTTTTCAATTTTGAGATCCAGTAGGCCGAAAATGCTATGTTGTTGCTTACAGTAAAAGTGTTTGGTCTGCTCCTCAGTTTATTATGCATATACGGTATGTTGAGTGACTGTGATTGTACGGTACGACTTGGCTGGGTGGAGCGACCGCTCCACTAGATACATTATATCCGTGGGATATCACGGAGGCCGTGACTTGACATAGTCGAAGAAAGGTTGACCAATGTAGGTGGGCGTTGCCTTATGAAAGACAAAAGTATTACCATGGTAACTCCAGGGTTGTTAGAAAAAACAATTTTTCATTCAAACAAATGAAATTTAGGAAGATCAAAGAAATAGCTCACACGTGTTTAATCTAGTTTAATTTATCACTTGAAATAGTACAATCAATATATTTAAATCATATAAATCATGTTTGATGATTTGCTGGACAATTATTACAAATGCTACAACGAAACAAATTATATTTTGCCAGGTATGTTGCCAAAGCGTTTTACTTTTTAATGACGTCTGTCACTGGATAGTTTCGTCAACTTAAAAAGGCCCTTCCTCTCTTATGAGAAGTTAATTAAGACTGAACAATATTCAAGTAGATAGCTTAAAGCAATACTATTATTAACGGCAATTTGTTGATTGTAAAACTGTTAAATTCTGTACGAATTCAACATTATTCTAATAATATCATGTGTTCAATTTGTTGTGTATACAAGCTCTTTGGTTGTGACCAAACATTGACTTTTGTTTTATGACGTCGTAGTTTGGTCAGATCTACATTGGTCAATTCAGTTTCTCTTGATTTATAATAATTTCGTTTGTCTGATGCATATCATTCTCTTCTGCCATCTGTGGTGAGTATTTTCATCCATAATTTTTAAGATTGTGATGACTGTATGAGAAGATATCAGTTGAAATGAAATGCTGTGAGATGAAACTTTTGATTATGAGAAAACAAGATTATTGAACAATAATCTCCACTAGTTCAAGGTCAAATATCTCAAACTAGTCATACAATAATATGTCCAAACTGCACTGCTTCGTTTCCATCTGATTCAAAAGTGAATTTTCTTGATCACTTTGAGACGTGCACTGAAATATCAGACGATGGTAATCACCAGTCTTCCTTGCGAGGACCTGAGTTTCAAGAATGCCCATATTGTGACAAGTCCTTCATTCGTGTCAAGACGCATATCACTAGATGTCACAAGAATGAAGTTACCGATAACACCGTATTGCCAAATCATAACGTTCAAGTTGATATAGATTCATCAACTCAGATGGCAGAAGAAGAAGACATGACTGGCAAATATCAATGCTCACATTGTAATAAATGGTTTAAAAGTGTGCGAATCCACATTTTTAGAGCCCACCCGGACATTCATAGAGATCTTGTAGCTTCAAAATATACGCAGCAAGTTACGGGCATTGGTGTTGAATCACACTTAGATCAGAGTAGTACTTCACGAGTTCCAGTAAATGAAAACATAATGGCCGAATGGGAAAGTAAGTTTGAGGACATTCTTCAGTTACCAACACTGTGTCCTCCTGACCTTGATAAACTTACAAATGAGCTTATTAATTTTCTATTAAATGCTATTGAGAAACTACCTGGACCAATTCATCCCGCTGTGAAACATTTTAAAGCTAGGAGAGAACGTAAACATGTTGATTCAAATCTCACACACAAGACATCCAAGAATCCGCGCCGGACATCAGGAAGAGACAAAGAAAAATCTAAGCAAAAATATAACTATGACCTAGCCCAGTATCAGTATTATAATCAGCGAAGAAAAGTTGTTCGACAAATAATGACGTCTGATAAGGGTTCTGTTTGTCAGATTACAATAACCCAACTAGAAGATCATTTTAAGAGTGTGCTTGGAACTGAGAATGTTGCTGTCAGTTCTGTTTCTTCGACAACATCGTGTGATGATGCAATTCCTATTGATGGTATTCCTTATAACGCAGATATAACAGAAAAAGAAATTGCATTTGCAATTAGAGGAATGGCTATTGATTCTGCAGCTGGAACTGACGGCGTACTTGTCCGAGTGATTAAGAAACTAAAGTGTGCCAAGACACTGAGTCTTCTCGCCACAGCAATAGCTCGGCTCAACTATCTGCCAGATAAACTACGCGAGGGTAGATTGATACTTCTTCACAAGGGAGGCGATGTCAAGGAAGTCTCTAATTGGCGGCCGTTAACTGTATTCTCTGTTGTAAGACGGGTAATTGAAAAGGTTTTTGACAAGAGACTGAGGTCATTCGTCGAGTTCTCTGTACATCAACGTGGCTTCGTCTCTACACCTGGAACACACATAAATGCTTCTCTGCTGAACTCGTGCCTTCAAGATGCTAAAACCAGGAAGAAAGATTGCTGTGTAGCTTTCTTGGACGTGAGCAAGGCATTTGATAGTATAGGACACCAACACATCAAGAACTGTTTGTCACTATTACCTCTTCCTGATACACTACGCCAGAATGTGATTCTATTTATGACTGACAACTCGGTACAAATAGAAGTAAACAGGTCTAAATCAAAGAAAATCTCTATTAGACGAGGTGTTCCACAAGGCGGTCCAATGTCTCCAACTCTTTTCAATCTTGGTATTGATCACATTGTCAAAGAAATAACTGACAAAACAGTGTCTGATTCTTATGGTTATTCTCTCGTAAAAGATCTTGACAACCTCTCTGCTGTTGTTTTTGCAGACGACATGGCTCTAATAGGAAACAACAGTGATTCTGCAGCAGAGCTTACGTCCATGGCAGAAAGAAGATTACAAGAGATTGGTTTGTCAATCATTGCCTCCAAGAGTAAAGCCATCAACATTAAAATGGGTTCATTATCAGTCAGCCCTGTAACAACTCTCAACGACACCGTCATAACAGCAATTAATAGTGATGAAAGAATTCGATACCTCGGTATAGACTTTAATAACGAGATTGTAGTCAACAAGCCAAGAATCCTTCACAACTTACGACAAGACATAAGTAAACTGACATCATCAGATCTCCTGAAGTCGGACCAAAAACTTCAGATTTTGAATCAATTCATTTGGCCTAAGCTCATTTACCCACTGCAATGTGCTCCTATTAACAAGTTAACTAATTCTTTCCTGGAAGACATTGATCTTCTGGTAAGGAGTGCAGTAAAGGAGATCATAGGATTACCCGGAGATTCACCAACAAGTTTTCTATATGCTCCAAGGAAGTTTCGTGGTCTGGGTGTAATGAGGGCCAAATGAATTCATGTTGAATTCAGAATATCAACATCAGCGGGAAATTACAGAAGGCCAATGATCCTCTTCTGTCTGTTGTGCGTGATTATCATGCTTAAAAAGTCAAGTGTGTGGAAAACCTTGGACTGGACCTCGACGTGGAAGATCAACACTTCAGTGGTTCTGCTGTTCGAGATACTCTGCGGGGGAAAGCATTCCAGGAATGGTCTAACCTTCCTCATAGAGGTAAGGGAGTCTCACTCTTCGCTGATACGCCTCGCTCTAATAATTGGGTATACAACAAGAATGGACTCTCATGCTCTGAATGGACCAATGCGCTGAAGATGTCATGCAATGTTGCTGCAGTTCGCTCTGTACCGGGCAGATCCCTAACTACAAACCTTTGCCGCTCCCCAGGATGCAAGGAGATTGAAACTTTACCCCATGTGTTAGGGAAATGCTCCAAGAGTGAACTGCTGATAAACAAACGTCACCATACCATCCGGACCGTGATTGCCGACGCCTTCCGTGAGCAACACTGGGAAGTTCACGAGGAAATCTCATGCATTTCAACAGCAGGGTCAACTCGGAGAGTCGATATCGTGGCGATTCGTCGGGATCGGAAACAAGAACTAATCCTGGATCCGACAATCAGGTTTGAGCAGAACTCAGACCAAGCCACGAATGTCGACGCCGAGAAGAAGAACATCTAGCAGCCATGCATTGAAGACTTGGCGAAGAAATACAACATCCCTGCAGAACGATGGGAAGTTATTGGTCTTCTCATCGGGGCTCGAGCTGCAGTTCCCAAGTTCTTCACTGCATTTTTGAAGCGTTTTTCTATTTCATTAAGTATTTTAGACATCATTGTTCCCATTATTTTGAAATCATCAATTGCCATCCTTCATAATCATTTTTATAGCCAAACCAATTTTTAATATTCATTGTTCCTATTTAAGCTTATAATAGATTTGTAATTAATAGTTTAACGTTAATAATTTTGATTGTTTAGTACGCTGGATCCAAGTGGTCAACATTTTTTAAAAAAGGACAGCCATCAATAAAGTGATTTTCTTCTATCTAAAGAAAAATCTGTAAAAACTCTTCAATGTAATAAAAATAAGAGTTTCTTTCAAAGAAAATAAAAAATATGCAATCTCTCATAGTAATTTTTAGATTTTAATGAAGAATCTAATTTATGAAAAATACTGACACCAACTGCCACTTATTAATTTAGATTAGAGTTCACTGAACATACTCTAAATTTAAATTTAATAATGATTTTCTATAATAGCTTGATTAGAATATTAAATGATCAGTTATGGTTGGACCAAAAAGAAGAGAAATAAAATTCATGAAAATTGTTTCATGAAAATTCTTCTTGATCGCCCACGCAAAGGGGCAAATTTAATCATTCAAGTCGCCATTAGCCTAGCTGCAGAACAGTGCGGCGTGAAAAATGCAATTACTTGACTCCTACTTTCACCTTTCATCTGTCCGGAATCCCTTTCATGTGAGATGAGAGATTTATAACATGATTTGAGTGATCAGATTTGAAAAGAAGTTCTTAGATGAGAGAATCTCTTCAATTCTTGAATGGTACAGAGTTAAAGGACCAGATAAGTGGAAATCTTCTTTTGAGCCGTGGATGAAATTTGTGTTCCGCTTTCTGATTACACAAGAATAAAATATCCGCACGGAAAATAAGAACTTCTTATGTAGGTTGTTTTTAAAGTACGGACAGATCATAATTATTTATTATGTGAATCAAATTACATGGAAAATGTTAATACAAATGGCAATACGATTTTGGGAGTAAGCACAGTTTTCCATTTCTGGATGGACATGAATTACTTAATTTAAATATATCATGACATCTTTTATGATTCGTGATGATCATTTTCCCGTACAGTTATATTAGGCATTAGAGCATGAAGGGCATAATGTAATAACGAAGTTTCAATTAGAGAAAAATATTTTGATACACATAACAAACAGTATACAATAAACTAGGAAAACGCTCTGTGTAACGCGTTGATAAGCGAGCACGGATACGTGCAACACCTCGAACCATAACTCCTTAAAACCCGGCAATAACATAGAACTGAAATCTAGAAGCACGATCCACTAAATTATATAAAAAATATCTGAATTTGCTTCTCCTTGCAAGTTAGTAACAGACAGTACACTCATGTGTATTTATTGGAGTATTTAGGTATTATGGATTAATTAAAAATAAAAAATACAGATATTCAAACCACAAAATAGGCCATTATCTAAGTGCTAATATGAGCAAACATAATTTAAGAAATATTATCCAAACAGCTTATACCTAACACATTGCTTACCAACACAAACCTAACACATTGTGTCTAAAAGAATCATATTGACTGAATAAATAAAATATTTCATAAACATAATTTCAATTATCAACCATTCAATCTATTTCTACAATCAAGCAGACATTTCATCGGTTTACAAATAATTTGCTCAGCCTTTGAAAGGATTGGAATTAAGACTGCATGTTAAAACTCTTATAAACAATAAATACCTATGCAATTGGTTACTTCTTCAAGAAAATAATACAAAAACTAAGTATAACCTCGCACGTTTTGCTATAACTAATATATCTAATCGTAAAGAAATAATTATTACGTATTCTAACAATAATAGATAGACAGCTGCTTGCTTCCGAGTTGTTTTGAATGGGGCGCATCGAGCGGCCGCAACGGACTCCTCGAACCTACAATGCTATTTATATGGGAAAACGCGATTTTTTTTTATTTGTGAACGGATCTTTCTCAAAAACTATACAGGTCTAAGTTAGTATGAGATGAAGGTGTGTGCAAAATTTCAGATCGATACGTTGACCGGTGCGGCCTGGGTTGAACCAGCAAAAAAAAACAAAAAACAAACACACACACAGAGAAAGTGCCGCAAGAGTCAAGTGGCGCTCGCTCCGCTCGCTTAAAAATTGGAAATTTTATTTTATTTGTAATCATGACGTGTAATATTTATCCACATAATATTTTCTCTCATTGACATAACCCGTTTAATTATCAGTAAAGAATTCAAAGCATAAATCGACAATATTGTTTTTAAAGAATGTCAATGTTAAGCAATTCACTTGAATTTGATAAACATTGTTTTGTCTTCGTACTCGACTTACAAACAAAACCTGGTTGACAGTTTGTTGATGACAGAAGTCCTGAAGTAGGTTAAAGTCGCCAAGTGAAAAGTTCGGAAGTGATCCACAAGTTCGCTCCATTGCTCCTATCATCATGGGCTATTGCTATCTGTAGCACTGCCTCCTCCCCAACCCCTGGAATCCGGGGTTTGAAAATAAACAAGAAGTTTCCATGTTTGATGATAATTATTAAATATTCGTACTCTCGACTTTATAAGCACCACCTGGATTACGGATTTTTAAAGTAAATAAAGCATATGATTTCAAATTCTTACAAATAAATATAATTTTAGGGTTTTTCTGGTTTTAAGGTTGGATAAGATAAACCAGCAAGGACAGGATTGGATATGATTAATTTATTTTTACAAATTGTATCGCACAAAAAATGGTAATTTTATAAAGTATTGATAAGAATGTAGGTTTCTGTGGAAAACTTCCATGGAGTCAGGATGATATGAAGGGATGTGCGTTGTGATTAGCTCTCGCCCGGCAAGTGAGAAGTCCCGGGTTCGAGCCCCGGTTCGGTCGGATATTTTTCACAACGCACATCCCTTCATATCAAAGTATTGATAATTGATATAAAAAATTATACATTTTAATCTTCAAGCATTAGAACTCAATCCAAGACAATACGCAGTTACTTTTTAACAATTATAATTTAACAGTAACTATTTTAGCTCCAGAAGTTTGTAACGCTAATACACGGGTGACCGCCTCCCCTTCCCCATCAAAACAAACGCATTGTGTGTTAAGCTGCACCTATCCCCTGAATACAGGCAAGAACCTTGCGGCAGCAATGTTTCTATTGTAGGCTTTTAAAGACCGTTTGTGGAAAGTTATCCTGGAAATAAATTTCTAAAATAAAGGTGTATTATGTACTAGGTACGATTTTATGCGAAAGTTGATGATGAAAATGCAATTTGCTTTTCCGCTGAGTAACGATAGTTACGAGTTCTTGGCAGAAGCAAGAAAATGGTTTCATTCTATAATATGCGGGAGACTATCTTGCATAATTGGATTTGTGCTTTGAAATTCACAATTTCACAAAGAAATAAACTGTTATTAATAACAGTTGCTCAACTTAGAAAACTCATAAAATCTATAGCTACACAATGAACTTGAAATTTAATATTAAAACATCTCACTGAAATTCAAAAAATTCATTTATTTCAGAGGTAGAAGGGCGTAAGTCAATTTCAATGATTCTTGAGGTGAGCTCATAAACCAGTAACTCTGTCTTCATCCAATCATATTTGTAATGGTGACATGAGTCATTATGTAGGAGAATACTTCAATATAACTGTATTTGACATTAGTCAAATGGCAATTGATATCCTCATAAACAATAAATAATATTGCATTAATTACATTAGTTAGAGCTTCAGCACACCAATAACGTGCAATTCAAAATCGAGAAAATATACTTCCTGCCTTACCTCTGAGGTCAAAGGAAGCCAAACCTGACAGTCTAACACATTTTATTTTTGTTCTCTTAATAACTCTTCCTTTTTACCACTTTCTCTTCTCTCTCTCTGCCTTTCCCAAAAATTAGTATCACTTCACTTGCTATTTCTCTTAATACTTGATTCATCAACTTCTGTTCTTTCTCTTATTTTATTTCGACTTCGGTGTAATTTAATAGAAAATATGTATTTCTTATAAAACATGTCTCCTTCTAGGCGTAGAGGAAAAACTACTGGCATTTTCTGTTTTACTTCGAAATCTGCAATGTGGGGTTGGCGTAGTTTCTAAGCATTTAGGCTTATTCTATAACGTTTTCCCAATTCCATTCTGATGGAATCCGGTCACAGCCATGGATGAACATTGCATGAAATCGAATTCCTGTGGAATTGGGATTTTGAAATTTCTAGAATAGGGCCCCAGGCTAAAAGCTATTTCTATGGATACGGCGTTTACCCGCATATAAACCCTCAACTGCACCTCTGATCAATATGATTATTATTAATCGATTGATGCGCTCTCTGATGATAGACGATCTAGGCGTAACGCTGCTAATAATTTACATCGCTGTCGTGGAAACTGAATGGATTATGCAGTATTGGCGCCAACAACAAGAGAATCTATTGTTTTGCAGATGAAACAAAGCGTAGTTGATGTGTTAAAACGCGTAATGTAGGTCAATAAAATGCAGTTATCACTTGGAAAGCGCCCAACACGTTATCAGCGAATCTCAAAATTAATACAATTTTGATTCAAAATTGTTTCATAAAACGTAGACCTGATTGCCGTATAGCTGTACGTACAATCCCCCAAATAATAAACGGTACTTGGTACAAAACGTATTGGCTGCTGGGCCGGTTCCTTGACAATCAATCCTCGTTATTATCAATGAAATCAGAGCTCACCTAAAAGAGTTAGATAATGCGTCAGCACTGACTTCATGGGATGATGCCATCAAACCTTAATCAGTCAATTCATTTTCTTTCGAGTACCGTTTATTATTTGGGAGAGTGTACATATACGATAAAGCACCCAAACAAACTAACGTGACATACATTATTTCGAGTAAATCACCAACACGAGTGCCTCAGGGACCCTATTCTAGAACTTTTAAATTCCCAATTCCACTAGAATTCAATTCCATACCATGTTAATCCTTATGGCCGTGACTGAATTCCATCAGAATGGAATTGGAAAATCGTTCTAGAATAGACCTCCAGGTTAAATCCACAAATTTAACTCAAGTTTTAACGTACTAAATGGAGACTTAGGGCATTATTGAGCGAGCGTAGCGAGCGTCACCACGGTACTCTTATGGCACTTTCTCTGTGTGTTTTTTTTTGTTTGTTTGTATTTTTTTTTGCCTGCACTGCCCAGGTCAAACCGCACAACCAATCGATCTGAAATTTTGCAAACATACTAACGTAATCTATGCGGTCCCTGGGATCTTTTCTGAACGGGATCATGTGATTGGTTCAAATTTTATAAAAATTATCTTTCGATTAGTTGGTTCGATCAATTTGAAATTTAGCAAAGTCATTGCAACCAACATTGTACCCAATCAAAAAAAAATTCAGCCAAATCCTCCCATTGGTTCAAATTTGAAACAATTTTTCCTGTGATTTTTGAAATTTACACTAGAACCGATTGACCGACCAACTAAAAACTTCGCATGGTCATTGGTACCAACATTTAAGGTATTTTTGCCAATTTTCAGTTTAATCTGTCGTTTTTTTCAAAAGTTTTTGTCATTTTATGGACATTTTGCATGTTGGCTGTCAAATTCACGGCGACTTCGAATCTTCAGTTCAAGGCAAGGTAGTTAGAGTAGAAAGTTTCAAACGAAATGAAACTAATATGTTATGTTCATGTTATGTTACAAATAAGTCACAATTGTTATTTATTATATACCTTGAAAGAACAACAATGTTCATGAGGCATGGGTACATGTATAGTACTAAAACTAGGTTCACTCGACAATTCATAAAACAGTATTTGAAAGAAATGAATTGCCAGAAAAAATGTGATGGCATCATCTGATGAAGTCTATATACATACTCGCCATCTACCTCTAGTAGGTGAGCTCTGATTTAATTGATAATAACAAGGATTGATTGTCAATGAACCTGACCAGCAGCCAATCTGTTTCGTTTAAATACCGTTTTATGAATTGTCGAGTGTACACCAATTTGTTATTCTAGATTAATAAAACTCTTAAGACTTTTCACGAACTATTCTTTATTTAAATCTGTAAGATTATTATTTATATTCTATATTTATATTATATTATATTAATATATTATATATATTATATTATATTAATATATTAATATTCATATTATTTATATTTATTATTTTTATTCTTTATTTAAATCTGTAAGATTTAAATAAAGAATAGTTCGTAAAAAGTCTTAAGAGTTTTATTAATTTAACTATCCGAACTAAATAAGGGGAAGAAAGAATATTTTAAAATGTTATTCTACGTTTCAATAAAATTATATTCTAGGTTTTTAATCAAAAATCTAAATTATTATTATAGTAAAAAGGAGTGAAAAGTATAAAGTTACTAATATTCCACATTGAAACGAAGAAAGCGATCTTGCTAGATATCAATGTGAACGAAAGTATAATACGTCTTTTGTGATAAAATTCGACTGCTCCGTTACTTTGTTCGACCAATGCGAAATACACATACTAAAAGAGACAGAAAAAAACACTCCGTGTGAAAAAAGGCAGCCAGTCTCTTTACTTGAAAAAAATTCAACACCGAAAAGGAGTGATATCAAAAAAGGAGCAAAGTCAATGACATTGCCAAATATTTAATGATATCTTTGAAATAAAAGTATAAACACCGAGAAATACTTTACAAAAGGACTAAGCGCATCGCTTTTTAAAGACATTCAAAATCAAAATCTATTATCGCGCTGGCTATATCTGGTACATAAAGATTTCTATATAATTGAACCCACGTCAATTGATGTAAAATCAAATCGCATTGACGTAATCTAGAAACCAGAGCTACCAAGGTATAATTTCTGGATTAAAATATTTAAAATATACCTACTGCATGTTTTCGGAATCCCTATGGATGTGTGATGGGATGTTAACCATCCTGTCCGCTCATACAATTGCGTTTCCCCTCGAGAGTGTTTCAACCAACGAGGACCGCTTCCTGCTGTTAGGAAAATGTACAACGAAATCGCTCAATCACGTATATTTTTATTTCTGCCTGCCATCCGGTATGAATCCCTCATTTCTCTTCATTACAACTCCAGAGTCATGAAACATGGACGAGTGTAAGCTACCTTGACGTTATGACAACATTAGTGGGATGAAATGACGGTAATAATGTTTTATTGTGGTCATGAGTTTGGATTTACGGTGTTTTTTCGTACACAAACATTATATATCAGAATGTTGTTGAGATAAATGGGTCTTCTATTATGTCTAATACTGTCTTGTTTTCTTCGCAAAACGTCTTTCTTCTAATAGATTTATGAACTATGTTGGCTTCGTCTAAGAAGTTGTTTCAATGACTTCCGGCCCTTACAACTCAATTTATAACTCGGATTTTTTATTTAAAAATTAATATTGTTAAATCACGAAGATTTCAATGAATGCATTGACCTCAATTCAATTCAATACTAAAATATGGGAAGTGATTGGTAAAATTGTTTAAATTTACATAGTTTTGTGTTTATGATTAATGTTTAAATAATTTTAGTGCAATGTTTTATTTTGAACAATATATTGGTAAAATTCTCAGCGTGGGAAATTGAGGAAAAAAATGAAACATTATTTTTTATTTGTCCCTTCCAATGTAAAAGTATCAGAGCAAAAGTAAAACTTCAACAGTAAATATCTCAGAGTTTAGTTCAGGTACCCCATCTAATATTTCGATGTTATTGAGGAATGAGGATGATACAATATAGCTAACGAATATTGAAAGTTTTAAAACTTTGTAGACAAGTGCGAGAAATCATCGAGCCCCCTTAAAACTAACTTTTTTTAATTCGGAATGGTGTATTAGTAAAACTTGTGGTATACAACGTTATAAGAGATGGATATTCAAATCATACTCAAATTCAGTTTTGTTATGGCTAGTTTATTATTCACTTTTCATACTAAATTGTCTAACATAAATTAAAAATAACGGAGTGACCGCACCATCAGATTTCTTGAAATCTCGCATTTTGCGTTAAATATCTGTGGGGTGTCCTGCCATTTAGTGCAGGAGTCATGTATAGTTTGCTAGATGCTGTGTTTATAAGTGTAAAGGGATGTACCAAGGTATAAAATACTTTTAAGAGACTGACTTCCAACGCCATTGAAGCTAATAAAAAATTATCTATTTAATGAAATTATCATTAAAAATTATCTAGTGAGCTCTGCTTTTAAAAAAAATTCACATGCAGTTCCGTGATGTCTCGACATAAATAGATATTATGATCACGGAACTGAATATGACATTATTTTAAAAGAGCTAACTAGATAATTTTCAATGTTGTCTATTCGAACTAATAAGCGATATGTGATGGAGCCACTTCTGGCAGGAAACTTTTTAGATGCACTTTTGTATTTTTAAGTTCGTGTTTCCATAGGGCAGTGAAAAAGGAGAAACAATTTAAATTTAAATTTAGTTACAAGTTTACTTTTTCAGCCATATCAAACAACCAAAGCAAATTAAATATAATTTATTTATATAAATATCCACGTGATATCCTCCATTATTCCCCTTATGGCTAGTACCAAATAATCCACCAGAGGTCAGTCGTGTTCCTTATTTTCTCGAATTATATAACAAATAAAGCAGAATATCAGAACAAACAACCCACAGCGCGCCGGACATCTAGCGGGTTTTCCAGGAGTTACTATTCATTTTCGTTCCAATTATTCATAGTTATGTAAAGTTCGACAATTTCCGCCAATTAGAGTGCTGAGCCATCGGCGCTTTTAACGGTCTTTTCATGTGGAAGATATTCTGCAAGTGCCTTCTGAACGGTGGGGTGGGAATCGTACAG
The DNA here is from genome assembly GCA_934045905.1 of Leuctra nigra. Taxonomy (NCBI): domain Eukaryota; kingdom Metazoa; phylum Arthropoda; class Insecta; order Plecoptera; family Leuctridae; genus Leuctra; species Leuctra nigra. The sequence goes on from OW203770.1 coordinate 12,116,947, forward strand.
CGTCATTTATTCGAGAAAACTATGCACATGATTGCACTCTGGCGACCATTGTATAATACTAGAGCAAACGGAAGTTAAAGGACACGAATTTAAACTCGAAAATTATATATTGTATAGATTAGAAATGTAATATATACAACGTACAACTAGGAAAACGCTCTGTGTGCCGCATTGATAATCGAACCTTCGTATTGTGTGCGGTTTGATATGCGTTTGCAAGTATCTGCTCTATAGCCCTTGGAACTGAAGCATCAAGATATGGCACTGATATAATACTTGAAATTATTGGCATACATTTTGTAAATATTTCAAGATTATAGAACAAGATGTCCTTAAAATTACAATAACATTTGAAGATAACGACAGATTAGTATGAAAATTGGCAAACAATACCTAAAATGTTAGTCCCATGGCCATGCAAAGTTTTAAGTTCATTGGTCAAACGGTTCTAGTTGACATTTTTAAAATCACATGATAGATGGTTTTAAATTTTAACCAATGGAAGGATTTGGCTGAAACTTTGTAAGTTTGGGGACAATAAGGTTGCAATATGACTTTGCAAAATGTCAAATCTATCGGACCAACCTAACAAAAGATATTTTTTTTAAAATTCGAACCAATCGCATTGAAAAACGATCCCAGAGATCTCTTAGATTATGTTAGTATGTGTGCAAAATTTAGGATCGATTGGTTGTGCGGTTTGACCTGGGCAGTGCAGACAAAAAAAACAGAGAAAGTGCCGTAAGAGTACCGTGGAGAGTTAAACACATCTGTAAACTGGACAGCGACCTTCTCTCTCCATCCACTTCGCTACTTCTTCACTCCTTGTTGTGGTGAAACTCTCCTCCATACCACCTTCTTGCTTGCTGCGCTGGAGAGAAGATCACTTCATGCTGTGGCTTCACATCTTCGTGTTTAGACAGCGTATGACGTCACAAGCCAGTAGGACTAGACTTATGAGGGCTTAAAGAGGGATTCAACCAAGAATAATTATTTGTGTCCACGACTTGAAAGCGTTTTGTGTACCGAGTTGATAAGAGAGCTATTTTCGAGCATGTTGCTTATCTACACACTGGTAGGTAAAGAAGTCAGTAAAAACTCTCAGTAAAACACAGTAAAACTTCTTGTAACGTAGAAGAAAACATTGGTCTTTATAACCTTGCTACATTCGTGTTCCGGCATTCCATATTTCATCCAATCAGAAGAGGTTTAAAATTATATCCAACCGACGATTTAGTGAAATTGGAAATCACAAATTGTCGGCAATATTAGAGAACCAGCAAACCAACAATTAGCGAAAATATAGAAATGAGATTGGAGCCAGCAATATCACCGCTGGACTCTTAAAAGGAAAGTGCTCAGTGAACTCGTTGATAAGCCACAATTCCAATTTGGGCGAAATATGCATATAATTATTTAAAGCAATTGTTTCATACTTACCTAATAAAACTAATGGGACTGTTTATAAGTGTGCTTCATAAAACGTGTTTAACCCATAAATGAGACCATATCTATGTTGGGGCATTACTTTGAGCCACTTATTTTATAAGCTAATTGTAGTTGGTCATATTTGCAGGGAAACCAAGATGATAACGATCTGGCCATTGTAAAACGAACATTATTGCAATAATACTTTGTGAAAAAATACGAGAGTTACTTCGTTTGATGTGTATTATACAAACAGAGTTTCGAGCTCCAATTGGAGACGTTACAAAGCGATATGTTAATAAAAATCGATTAGTTTTCCCAGACTTCATAACTCTTTGAAACTATATTGACACTAATCCAATAACTCTCTGAAACTTCAACACCATGCTCAAGTCCCACGAAGCATACTTATTCATCAAGTCCTGACTGCCATTCAACGCTCCCAGTTCGCTCATGCGGCGATATCATTAGCTCGACCAATGTCCAATAGTTACTGACAAGTTCAGCGGTGAAGTTTGTAACTGGGATATTATCTCGACAACTCGTTCAGCGTTGAGCGGTTCCTGATAGTAGAATACTCGTACGTGTTTCGATGCTGTATAATGATGTGTGGCAAGAGTTGGTGGGCTTTGATCAAGCAAACTATACATAACTAGTTCAAACAAGCCGATACTATTAATCATTGAGGTTTATAGTTACTAGAGAAGTTATAGTTGTCGGGTTTTCGAGGTGGCAAACTTTCTCACGAGCATGGTTGATCAGAATCAAATTCAGAATCAGATTCTATGGGTCAGAATGACAGGAATGTGTTTTCAATTCATTCTTTTTAAAATCGCCCTGGTTGGGAAAGTGAATTTTAATTTGAGCAATTGTTAACATAAAAACCATGTTTTTAAAAGTATTCAGATATAACAATAATTATTTTGTAAAGTGCCTTAATGTCTGCAATAAGCGTTATTATTTAGAGTTTAGACGATCACGGGGGGGGGGGGGGGGGGGAGGCGTTGACTTTACTCTATGCAGAACAGTGTGACGTTAATCACCACTAAAATCAAATAAATGTGAAATATGTCAACTGGGATGCTAACAAATTGTGTCCATCCAATCCCATTACAATAAACACCGGCTGACATGCGTTCAAAATACCAAACAAATTACAACAAAATGAATTTAAATTGCATGTAAATGTGTCAAAATAAGCGAACTGTTATTATTTATTATAACTTGCATCAAGTGCTGTATAAAATCACCACTTCATTATTATAATTGTGTAGTTATTGACATTGATTAGTTGACATAAATACGAGTATACACTCTGCAGCTGCACTTTAGTTGCAATTTACATTAAACATTGATCGTTGGTGTCTGATGATTTGTGTTCGTTGATACTTGGCAACGATGTAATTGCAAGTTGTATGTTGTTGTGATAATGGAAAGCATTTAGCTGATGATATTGTGATGTCATTCCATTGTAGTGTTCTTGTTGAACATTAAACTTAAGTGAACACAGCGATCGAGCATCAAATTCATATTTCATGACAGAGACATTCTAGTTGTTTGTGCTTGTCATGTGGATTGTTTTATTAAAAGGTACAAGGTTCTTAAATATTTAATGAGAATTTATTGTAATTTGTTGTAAATTTAAGTATTTTTTGAAAAGTTTTGATTTGGCCAATTTTTTGATATCACTACTTTTCAGTGTCGAAGTTTAAGATTTCTTCTATTTTTGTTTTAGTTGAAGAGACTTGGCTGGTATTTTTACACGGAGTGTTTTAGATGGGAATAATGATTACTTTGTAAAATGTTGTGACTGTTTTACAATAAGTTTTACAATAAGTTTTACAATAAGTTTTACAATATAAATGATAATCGCGGTATGTATTTTGAGGAGCTAACTTTCAAATCACAGCTTGTCCAAAAAAAATTAGAGTTAGATATTGCCTCATATGTTCCTAAACGTGTTCTATTTATGACACTAAAAGATTATCTTCAAACACACAATGTTGCCAGTAAAAAATGACAGTTAAAATAATTTTTTTTTTCAAATAACAACTTTGCTCGTTCTCCTTTGCATCGAACAGCAACTTGCCCGTTTCAACGCATGGAGGCAAAATTGGGCGCATAAAAGCAAACCAAAAAATCAAACGAACGGAGTAAGTGGGGCAAGAGTAACAGATTTATGCTCTCTACGCCAGCTTAACATAATTAATCGCTTATTGTTGATTTTAAACCATTAAACAATCATTTTTCCATTACAAATTTTTCAAAATACCTACAGCTGTCCACATTTAAAAAGCTGGAAACTATGGGTATATGAAATAATTTTTATTAGTTTTTTAATATTATTGATAATATTTGAATAATCATTTTCAGTACTTATGTAGTGCTTATAAACTTCAATTTAAGCGTTAATATTATACTATTGATTTTCATCAATATTGTTTCATGTTCGACCTCTTGAAAGTTTAAATGATTAATTAAGAAACCTTCAGATAAGCCCTTCGAGGCTTTGAAGGATAACATGTGAATGTTTAATTGTATTTTGTGTATTTCTTGTGTTATAATAAAACAATCAAACAAAATAATTCAATTTTATTGATTTATTGAATTCAATGTCAAATTGAAAAACGTAGAAAATTGTACCAAACAAAATGAGAGTATGCGATAGTATCTCCGTTGTCTCATGCTCCACCACCCTGTGTTCGTTTAAACTTCTTCATATCCATTCACCTCGTCTTAACAGTCAATTCGCATCCGTTAAAATGCATGATGTTCTCTTACTCCATATCTCAACTCCTTGTTAACAAAGTTTCTTCTTTGATAGGAGCACTCCGCTTTTAAACTGATAACGATGCATCCAGTTCACCGTACGCCAGGAGTTGAGAACTTTAAAGGTCTTGTTAAAAGTTATCAAGATTTAACAAGAATAATTAACTACGTAATGTGTCCTTTGAATGGCATATCGCTTACAAGCTGTGTTAAATCAAAACCAAGTAAGGGTGATAATTATATATAATTTAATAATTTATCGTCCAAATTGAGTTTACGAGATGAAATAAATCTTCTCTTCAATTACGGAACAATGTTTTGTATCAAATTCCAAGACAAGTTGAAAACACTATGTTAGGGAACAACATGCAGGACAAAGTGAAGACAATACTAGAAATAATATATACATTTAAAAATAATGTACGGTAAACAACATTTTAGTTTAAAACTATTTACAATAATTCTGTAAGTTTCCTATAGACTTCTTGGGCCATCAGTAAATAAATTCACACTTGTAGTAATTCAGATGGAAGTCTCTATTTAAAAAGGTTGAAAAAGAATAAAAACAGTTTGAAAACTGTAATTCTAGAATGCATTTAAGTTACGTTTCAAGTCAATTCAGGGAATTAATATTTTAGTATTTCAATTCTGTGACTGATGTGATCATAAGAGTGTAAAAATTTTTGACTATAAAAACAGAATTAAATTATTTTATGTACTCACAACTTAAAGCTACTAGGAAATATCTAACCGTTTCATTCCCATGAATAATGCAAACTAACCCGTGTTTGATCAACTTTCAATCGCTCATACACAAAATTAGAAAATAAAAACATGATAATTTTAAGGAGGGTCAAGCGATATAATCACGGTCTTCTGGAAATCTCTACAAATTTGCAAAGAATTTCGAATTTTTAGAAGGCGTTTCACCATGGCAACACAATTTTACATGTAAAACTGCTCTTTTTATAAGGAAAAACGTAAAAATAGAGCAGTAAAACCCTCATATCTCAGTAAATCATCTACGAACGTATACATTTAAAACTGATAGAATAAAATATTGTACCTGATACATGAAATACCTAGTAGTTTTAAAAAAAACTTTATACGTGGGAAAGCAGCCAAAAACACTTCTAAAAATATCAGCATGACTTTTTCCGTATGGTCGCAATGTTAAACTGATAAAAAAATACTGTAACTTTGAAGCTATATATCTCGAAAATGAGTTCACATTGACCACTTTTTCTCGCCATATTATGATGCAGAACATAAAAATCTATTTATGCGAAATTTGAACGATTTCTATTGAGAAGTGAAATTCGGAGATCCCTCCTTAATGTCATCGACAGCAAAGTCATAACAGGTCTGGAAATGCATAATTATGAACGGAAAAGGATGAACGGTGGGAAGGATGCGGTCGCGGCCTATTAGTAGTTGTTACTCCCACAATTTGCCTCTCCACTGAGGGAAATCACAAAAACACCTCCGTCATGAAGGTCGGACCTTACCTCCCGATGTCTATGAAGTCTGTATCATGTGTATGCATTCACACACATTATGTAAGAGTCCATTACTCGGGTAATGAGGTGTATTACCACGGCATAGCTTAAAAACTGCAGTCAATGTAGCCTGAGGTAATATAAACCGAGGAAATAAGCTCTGGAATTAAATTGTATTGTATAATGGTAATACACCGAGTTTTCTGAAGTGGAGTTTAATCTAACTGTAGGTTAAACTAATGGTAATACCGGGCTTTAGATCAGTACCATGCAGTTACCTGAGCCAACTTGCTCGTCGAATTGCTTTGCTCAACATACCAAGTTATGACCTGGGGCCGTATTCTATAACTCTTTCTTTCCCGATTCTGCTGGAGTCCGATTCGGGGCAATGTAAATCCAATTAAAACCGTTTCAGCAGGATTTCAGCAGAATTGTGGATTTACAAGTTAAATCGGCTCCATAGGCCGTAATTTATCATTCAAATTATGTCATATTATTACGGGGGTTTGACCGAATCCTTTTCTCCGCAAAGTTATCCATATTGCCGTCAACGGATTTGTCTGAAACCGGAATCTTAAAAGTTGTAGAATACGACACCGGGATCAAATGTATACAAAGCAACTCTGTGTTGTACGGAATCGCATTATTAAATAACCCAGAATGTTTGTCCACATTGTTTGCGGAATACAGGGGATGCTGTGTCGTCAGCTCCTGCTTTTATCCCACATTCTCCAGGGAACACCGACTGTTGACCTCTCGTGTTGACAAAGAGTCAAGATGGCGGCCTTCACGTGTGATTTGGCACATTGCTAGTTGAAGCCATTGCTGTGGGGAATTCTCATTATGGCTGTAAAATGACAAAGTAGAATTAAATTATGGGCCGGAAGAACCATGTAACCAACACTATTTTCGAACAGTTTTTTTTGTGCGGAAGAACCATGTTCAAGCGTGGAAATAAGTTGTTTGTACTCTATCTCTCTCTGCTCCATTGAACACATGTTTATGATATGGGTCAGAGAGAGGCAGAGTGCCGCGATCTTGTTTCCACTACTGTACATGTCTAGGTCTATCCACTGCCACCTTAAGAGTCTACGATACTTGATGAAATCCATGTTTTATGAAGCACAAAAAGGCGGCCCCTACTTTTTTCTAAACGGCTTTACCGATTGTCTTCAAATTATCACAGATTATAGATAAATAATAAATCTGTGCCTCTAGTGGGCCAAAAGTGTTATTTTTTGTTTAGTATTTTCAGGGCAGAGGTGCCAAAAGCAAGTAAAAACATTTTTTTTTAAATCAATCGGTCAAGCCATAAAGAAAAAAGTAGGGCCGCCTTTTTATGGATTTTTGTGGTTTTCAATATTTGAATTAAAATAACTTACTTCACAGCAGCATATGCAACATGCAACACACGATTAAATGTCACAAATGTCACGTACAACCCAGAGCTAATGCATTTTTATGATTTTTCTACATCCGAATCGGAAATTTCTGCGAGTACTGTCGACTCTTAAAACGTTGATTTTTTAAATGTTGACATTCTATAAATGGAACGTGAACATGAATGTTGGCCGCCATGAAGGAACCATAGCAGAAAATGTTGAAAGGAATGTGGCTGGAGCCCGTCGTTCAAAACTGTTCAAATGTTGTGTTTTAGTGTATGCATGTTTAACTTCTGAATGAAAAAAACAGTGAGGTAAAGAGAACATGCTAACGTTAAAGCGTACAACTGCATGAAATTTGTTCAATTGAAATATAATCCAATTAGGTATAAATATATTCACAGCTGATGAATATGATGAATATCCGACTAGAAACTAATAAAACTCATTCGACGCTATTGTGAATAAATCCTTTGAGCATATGTGGTGGACGGACATTATTTCGCACAATGTACTCTTTTCATCCCTTTCATGGACGTAATTGAAATCCGTTATCATCAGTACATTTACTCAATATTTTAATACAATTCTGCAAATTAATTAATTCGTCATAAGTTTACAAACGGCATGCAAATTATATTTTGTTATATACCTAAAATATGAAATAATATAAATAAAATGCATCATCATTTAAATGTTTACTGCATGACAGAGGTAGAAGGTCAGATGTCCATTTTCTCGATTTTACGTGGCAAACTTTTGTAATGAATTAATTGATTTGAATGATGGAATGACTGTCCAGCCAACATAATAAATAATGAAAGTATAAACAAGTCTGAAATCAAAACATTTCGAAAACTTCTACATTTCAATTTCAATTTTGATAGAGACTTACTTAAAATAAATAAATTAATTAATCAAGCTCTATCAACTGTCATTTAGACTGATGTCAACAATACATATTGAAGTATTTATCTTGCAGTGACTCGTGTCACCGTTACAAAGATGAGGATCCATGTCGTTGGCACATCGACCTTCGATTTTAATTTTTTTTAATTGCAATCGTTTGTGCTACGTTTGTGCCGGATTGTGCCGTCAATTAAATTATTTGTGCCGCCTTCCTAACCCCCGTTTCTAGGGGTTGGTTAGTGGGTGTGCCAACGACTTTCAAAATGTGCAATTTTTATTTTTGCTATCGAGTGATCTTCGTTTGTGCTGGATTGTGCCGTATTTTTTTTCGTTTGTGCCGCAACCCCCTCACCCCTAAATAATAGATACAAGGGGGTGGACCAGCACACCCACTTTCAAAATTTGCAATTTTTATTTTTGCTATCGAAAGATTTTTGTTTGTGCTAGGTTGTGCCGTATTTTTTCGTTTTTGCCGCAACCCTTCACCCGCAAAATAATTTTAAAAGTGGGTGATCTGGCCTCTGTCTTTTTTTCGAACTTCATTCAATTATTTGGGGGTAAAGGGTTGCGGCACAAACGAAATAAAATACGGCACAATCCAGCACAAACTAAGATCTTTCAATAGCAAAAATAAAAATTGCAAATTTTGAAAGTGGGTGTACTGGTCCACCCCCTTGTATCTATTATTTGGGGGTTAAGGGTTGTGGCACAAACGAAAAAAAAATACGGCACAATCCAGCTCAAACGAAGATATTACAATAGCAAAAATAAAAATTGCAAATTTTGAAAGTGGGTGTGCTGGTCCACCCCCTTGTATCTATTATTTGGTGGTTAAGGGTTGTAGCACAAACGGAAAAAAATATGGCACAATCCAGCACAAACGAAGATCTTTCGATAGCAACAATAACAATTTCACATTTTAAAAGTGGGTGTGCTGGCCCACCTCCTTGTACCAATCAATTATTTGGGGGTAAAGGGTTGCGGCACAAACGGAAAAAAAATACGGCACAATCCAGCTCAAACGAAGATATTACAATAGCAAAAATAAAAATTGCAAATTTTGAAATTGGGTGTGCTGGTCCACCCCCCCCAGTCAACACCAACACGTAAAATATACGTTTTATATACGTCATGCTCAGACTTTCCGACGTCGTATTTACATCCATAGGTTCGAGTATTACGTCTATACGACCAACTTAAGACGTTTTAATGTCTATCCCACGGAGGTCTAGATAACGTCAAATACACGTCCAATGTGACTTAAATGGAACCAATAATAGACGTCACATATACGAAGAAAACAAACGTCTAGTATACATCATAATCTGACGTTGTATATACATCCAGGAATACTAGATTTCTTGGTCAGCTCGCTCAAAAATACAAAAGTTTACTTCGATAACTCCTTGAGTTTAACATATAATTCAATACTGTGAATGGAGTTTAAGAGACAGTTACATTTATGATCAATACACAAATACAAATTATGATTACCCGGACCAGCCTCGAACTCACGTTCTTCGGATTAGTAGACCGACGCTCTAACCACTGGACCATCTGGACAGCCGAGGGTGATGCCTGCTTAGACTGGCTTTGAGTTAGTTTGAATCACCATTGTAAACAAGTCGACACATTACATACTTCATACGTCTGATTGCAACCTGCCTACAACGTATGAATCTGACATTTATTTAACGTTGCATAGACGTCGCATCAGACTTATTGTTTCAAAGTACTAAACAAGTCGACATATTACATACTTCTTACGTCTGATTGCAACCTGCCTACGACGTATGAATCTGACATTTATTTAACGTTGCATAGACGTCGCATCAGACTTATTGTTTCAAAGTACTAAACAAGTCCACATATTACATACTTCATACGTCTGATTGCAACCTGCCTACGACGTATGAATCTGACATTTATTTAACGTTGCAGAGACGTCGCATCAGACTTATTGTTTCAAAGTACTAAACAAGTCCACATATTACATACTTCATACGTCTGATTGCAACCTGCCTACGACGTATGAATCTGACATTTATTTAACGTTGCATAGACGTCGCATCAGACTTATTATTTCAAAGTACTAAACAAGTCCACATATTACATACTTCATACGTCTGATTGCAACCTGCCTACGACGTATGAATCTGACATTTATTTAACGTTGCATAGACGTCGCATCAGACTTATTGTTTCAAAGTACTAAACAAGTCCACATATTACATACTTCATACGTCTGATTGCGACCTGCCTACTACGTATGAATCTGACATTTATTTAACGTTGCATAGACGTCGCATCAGACTTATTGTTTCAAAGTACTAAACAAGTCCACATATTACATACTTCATACGTCTGATTGCAACCTGCCTACGACGTATGAATCTGACATTTATTTAACGTTGCAGAGACGTCGCATCAGACTTATTGTTTCAAAGTACTAAACAAGTCCACATATTACATACTTCATACGTCTGATTGCAACCTGCCTACGACGTATGAATCTGACATTTATTTAACGTTGCATAGACGTCGCATCAGACTTATTATTTCAAAGTACTAAACAAGTCCACATATTACATACTTCATACGTCTGATTGCAACCTGCCTACGACGTATGAATCTGACATTTATTTAACGTTGCATAGACGTCGCATTAGACTTTTTGTTTCAAAGTACTAAACAAGTCCACATATTACATACTTCATACGTCTGATTGCAACCTGCCTACGACGTATGAATCTGACATTTACATAACGTTACATAGACGTCGCATCAGACTTATTATTTTACGTGCTAGTGGGACGTGCACAGTACGTATCATCTACGTTTAAATGTTACGTACCAAAAATTAGACATTGCGACTTATGTGGTACGTCGAAAATACGTCTGGTGTTCACTGGGCCCTTGTATCAATTATTTGGGGGTGAAGGGTAGCGGCACAAACGAAAAAAAATACGGCACAATCCAAAAATCTTTCGATAGCAAAAAAAATTGCATATTTTGAAAGTGGGTATGCTACCATGTCGTTGGCACACCCACTAACCAACCCCTAGAAACGGGGGTTAGGAAGGCGGCACAAACGATTTAATTGATGGCACAATCCGGCAAAAACGTAGCACAAGCGATTGCAATTAAAAAAATTTAAAATCGAAGGTGGGAGTGCCAACGACATGGAGCCCAAATATGAATGTATGAAAGCAGAATATCTGGTTTATGAACTCACATCAAGAATCATTTAAAAGGATTTCCGGCCTTCTACCTCTGAGGTACAAAATATAATAAGACAATGGCAAAACTGCGCGAAGCTTATCAACAGCAAATGACAATATTTTTCAAATTATTCAAACAAAATAAACTTAAATGATTCATAATTTTAGAATGTCATTTGGTAAAAAATTACTCTCTTGATCCAAGACGAATTTGCCAAATGTCTGATTGACCCCAAAAAAAAACACTCCGTGTAAAAATACCACCAAAGTCTCTTCTACAAAAAAGAATAGAAGATATCTAAAATTCAGCACTGAAAAGTAGTGATATCAAAAAATAGCCAAGTCAAAACTTTTCAAAAAATACTTGGCGCATCGTGCATATAAATAGTATCCCAGAAAAAACACTCCGTGTAAAAATACCAGCCAAGTCTCTTTAACTATAAAAAAAAAATAGAAGAAATCTAAAAATTCAGCACTGAAAAGGAGTGATATCAAAAAAGGAGCCAAGTCAACGAATTTTCCAAATTTTAATCGTACCATTGAAATAAAAATATCAACCCCCGAGAAATACTTAAAAAAAGGACTTGGCGCATCGTTTTTTTAAAGACACTTTTCTATCCTAAAAGTATAGGAAGAACTCTACAAGTATATTTTCCTGAGTATATCACATTCATTATCGACGAATCATACTACGTTTTAATATAACTAGTACTCTTACCTACTGGCAGTTTTGGTATTTTGTCAATATTCAGAGGAAATAAACGGATAAACGAATAACGAATAAACGGAAGCGGCCTAGTCTATTCGTTATTGCCACTATTTCTAGGGTCATATTAATCAATCATACTTCTCAATATCGTGACTGAGGGAAATAGCGAAAGCGCTCATTACAAGAAGGCCGTCAATGAGATTTGTATAAGTGACTAGTGCACTGAGCCATGCTGCTCAAATAATTACTGACTAGATTTTTATCTAAAGTAATACGTTATGTAATTTATGAATTTTTTTGGTATAAAATGTTAATTAATAGCAATTAATTACACGGCGAGAAGGTTCAAAGTATAATGCTGTAGTAGGTATGTTGATGTACCCACAAAACTATAGGTACCTACCAATCACAAACACAACTGTTCTGTATTTATTGCTTGTAAGACAATGCTATGTTTCTTTGCGTACTTATATTTAAATTTAAAATATTTTACAGAATGTTCAATATTTAATTTGAAAGTTTTGTCCCAATTTTTCTAGGCATTTCTGAACTACGTAGTATGTGAGTGGCATAAGCTTAAGAATAGAAAAATGTCTTTAAAAAAACGATGCGCCAAGTCCTTTTTTTAAGTATTTCTCGGGGGTTGATATTTTTATTTCAATGGTACGATTAAAATTTGGAAAATTCGTTGACTTGGCTCCTTTTTTGATATCACTCCTTTTCAGTGCTGAATTTTTAGATTTCTTCTATTTTTTTTTATAGTTAAAGAGACTTGGCTGGTATTTTTACACGGATTGTTTTTTCTGGGATATCACTTCTTTTGTTAGTTTATTCATACAGCTTGTAGCACATGTCCGAGCAGGGACTAATTTCTTTAAAAAAATACGCCTCAACCGATTTGGTTACTATGAAAAGTTGCGTTTGGTAAGATGAAAATGATTATCCAAGAAGAATAGCTTAAGTTTCGTTATAATCGATCCAGCCGTTTTCGATACATGACGTCACTTCCGGTTTTGAAATAGCGGCCGAATTCCGGTATAGGTAATAAGAAAACAATCTAGTTTTATCTAGTTGATACCTTCATGAACGACCATCTGAATTCCTAATCCCTATATTTCCGTAAAATCGGTCATGCCGTTTGTAATATATGACGTCACTTCCGGTTTCATTTAGTGGTTCCTGCCGCCATTTCCGGTACCATTAATTTATTTATTCATTTTTCACAACTGATTTTTCAAATAAATAGCAGAATGAATACGCAGGAGCTAGTTCAGTTGCAATCGGTACAGGCGTTTTAGATATATGACGTCACTTCCGGTTTCAGGAATGGCGGCCGAGAACACTGCTACCTTGAATATATAAATTGTATTGTCTATGTTACAATGTAAGTTAATTATGTACGTATTTTAAGTATAATTTTTTTGAAATAAGTTAAATATTGCGTATTTATGACGTCACTTCCGGTTTAGAAAATAAGAAAATAATATTTTTTTATTGATACTTCATATAGATGACCATCTAAATCGAATGGCGCAAACTTCGTTCCGATCGGTCCAGCCGTTTTCTAGATATGACGTCACATCCGGTTTCAAAATGGCGGCACAAAAAATTCGTAAGGGCAAGGTATCATCAGACGCCAAAAGTGCACATGGGGTAAAAATTTCAGATCGATTAGTTCAGCCGTTTAGGCTGTGGCGGTGATAGCAACGTTTCCTGATATCATCAGAATCAGAAAGTGGTGTAATTTCACTGTTTTCTCGGCCCTCTAGCTCGCAAACGGCATAACATATTGTTCCCTAATTTGGTATATGTAGTGGGGTGGGCCATAGCTCGAAATTAAGATATATCGCAACAATGTGAGATTTTCCAATTTTAAGATCCAGTAGGCCGAAAATGCCATGTTGTTGCTTACAGTAAAAGTGTTTGGTCTGCTCCTCAGTTTATTAGGCATTTACGGTATGTTGAGTGACTGTGAGTGTATAGTACGACTTGGCTGGGTGGAGCGACCGCTCCACTAGATAGAAGAAGGCCGAAAATAAAATATACTCATCTATACATAAGAAACGATGCGCCGAATATTTTTTGAAAAGTTTTGACTTGGCAATTTTTTGATATCACTACTTTTCAGTGCTGAATTTTAGATATCTTCTATTTTTTTTGTTGAAGAGACTTGGGTGGTATTTTTACACGGAGTGTTTTTTATGGGGATATCACTCCTTTTATCAGTTTATTGTTACAACTTGTAACTTATATTGTGTCACCAAATGCTATAATTCCTTTAAAAAATACGCCTTTGTGATTTGGTTGCAAGGAAATTGCATTGTTTGGCGCTAAATGTAAGCTTAAAATTATATTCTGTGAAGAATTGCGAACTCATCGTTCCAATCGGTCCAGCCGTTCTCGAGTTATCGCATCACTTCCGGTTTTGAAAATGGCGGATGACATCACAGCCACCTAAAATTTGTATCTATAAATGTGATGTAACATTATAATCCTTCTAAATATGTAGTTATTGTTATAAGAGATGATTTAAGTCAGATTTGGCATTTTATGACGTCATTTCCGGTTTTAGTAATAATGCATTTCTATTTTGACTATTGATTTTTCATATAGATGACCGTCTAAATCGATTGGTGCAAATTTCGTTCCGATCGGTTCAGCCGTTTTTGAGATATGACGTCACTTCCGGTTTCAAAATGGCGGCATAAAACCAGTAATAGTAAAAGGCACCTAATACGCCAAAAGTGCACATGTGGTAATAATATCAGATCGATCGGTTAACCTGTTTAGGCTGTGGCCCTGTCAACAGTGTTTCCTGATATCTGAATCATATTTTTTTTTATCTGAGGCTTAACGTCGCATTGTTCTGCAGCGAGGCTAATGGCGACGGATGAATGATTATGATGATGATTGGGAGATGATGGTGAAGAATAGGTAAGGATGGAAGGTGGGAAGGAGGCGGTCGTGTCCTATTAGTAGGGTACCTTCCCAGCATTTGCCTATCGACTGAGGGAAAACCACGAAAAACCCCCAGTCAGGAAGGACTAGCCGCGGGAATCGACCCCGGGCCTCCGGAATACAAGTTTAGAGCGTTAACCACTCACCCAACCTGTTCCGTTCTGAATCATAATAATCAGATAGGTTTTGAAAGAGGTGTAATTTCACTGTTTTCACGGCCCTCTAGCACGCAAATGGAACATCCTATTGTTCCCAAAATTGGTATATGGTGTCAGGTGGGCCATAGCTCGAAATTAAGTTATTTTGCAACAATGTGAGATTTTCCAATTTTAAGATCCAGTAGGCCGAAAATGCCATGTTGTTGCTTACAGTAAAAGTGTATTAGGCTCAGTTTATTAGGCTTTTACGGTATGTTGAGTGAGTGTGAGTGTATAGTACGACTTGGCTGGGTGGAGCGACCGCTCCACTAGATGTCTCCCAGATGGAGCAAAGTATGCGCGCGCACGTGTTTCAAGAGACATTTAGGCAGTCTTAGTTGGCTAATGTCATGAAAGCTGAGCCACGAGAGATTTTACATTAATCGATACTAACTAATTAATTCATGCAAACTCTAGAATGCACAAACCAATTAAACCAAACCAAACTCAAACCAATTAAAAATGGTATTTGAACAAAACGGATTGGCGGCTCGTAAGGTTCCTTGACAATCAATCCTTGTTATTATCAATGAAATCAAAGCTGATAGAGTTATGATGCATTAGCGCAGACTTCATGGGATGATGCCATCAAACCTTTATCAGACAATCCTTTTCTTTCGAATATCGTGTATTATTTGTTCGAGTGTACGTATACTGTGTGTGCGGGAACATTGGTTTTTATTTTGGTGTCGAAATAAGTCACACACTCCTTGGTGCATTTGGTACCCATGATTCTTATTCTGTTACACAATTTCCTTGCAGATTAGAGTAAAAACATCTTAATTCATTTATCGATAACATTGCAGGGTGTTTGGGATAATATCACGCGAAAATCCATTAAATAAAAAAGTTAAAAAGGTATATAATAGATATATTTTTTATTTATTAATAATTTTGTATTTTGTATTTTTTTTTTATTGCGAAGCCTTGATGTGAATCAAGCATTAAACTTGTAACTCAATAGTTCTAGAATACTTACGTTATCACTTCGTAGCATATCTTCGATGTTATTCAATTATTTTTGTCAATTTCCCCCCCCCCCCCCCCCTTTTTACGTGTTTTAACGATGTCTTGATCATGAGGTAGAAGCAAGCTTTGGGCGTAATTTTCAATTTTACACTGAAATGACCACTTCCAGGACTCCATCACTTCATCTCTGCCTTCACCACGTTCTCACCTTTGGCGTTCTAATGGCAGAGAATTTGCTGGCAGTCAGCTGAAAAATGTCCATGTGTGAAGTTTGAACATTTGTGAGTGATTTTGACTCCAGGGGTCGGCAACCTGCGGCTCCTTTGTGTTCTTGAATGGCTCTTTATTATTTAAAACAGATCTGGAATCGAAAAATGTGAAAATTCGAAGAAAAAAAACGCCCTGCGGGGCAACAATGGGAAGGTTATTTAATTAAGTTTGTTCATTTGAGAGTCCAAGAATCACTTTTAAATTGTAAAAATTCTAAAAAAAACGCCCTGCGGGGCTACAATTGGAAGGTTATTTGATTCAATTTCTTCATTTTAGAGTCACAGAATCACTATTTAATCGATTTTTTACTTGTAAAATTCTTTAAAAATGCCCAGCGGGGCAACATTACTGGGGGTTTCGTCAAAATATCAAAATAAACTAGTTATTCAATTTATTATTTTTGGTGTATTATATCTGAATTCCTCTACTGCGGCTCCCATTATTATCTAAATTATAACTTTTTTGGAAATTGGCTCCTTCACCAAAAAAGGTTGCCGACCCCTGGACTTAACCATCAGCGAGTTTCCAGCCGCTTAGTCACGTGACAGCTGCTATGACGTCATCCCCACGTGACCTGGTTCCTGATGATCGACGCAGGGAAATTGTTCGGGAAATGCAACGCTAGTTTTCTAACGTTTCTCATTTCCTCAACGTTGACTTTTCCGAATGCTTTGTTCATCGTTACAGTTGGGACACGCTGTGTAACGCCTTGATAAGTGAGCCTTCGTAATGCATGCGAATAAATATAAGGGTGAAAGTTGCTGCTTACAGAGATAATCTGATGGAACGCGTCAAAGGAACAGATGGCATTCTATTTTTGACACATTTTTGAATACCTGCATTTTGACAAAATATTTCGAAACAAGCAATGCACGTAAAATGGTAAATAATCTTGAGGTTCTTTTAGATTTGTCTGATAATTTCCAAAAACACATAAATTATTGGTCCCAATGACAAAATGTGTCAAGGAAAATGAAAGCGATAAATAACAAGCATTCGGACATACACTTGTAACTTATGATTGTGTATACAGATAATCTTTTAATTGGTAGGTTTAATATATTATATTCGTTCATAATGAGGGATCTCCGAATTTCTTAATTCATTAGAAATAGTATAAACTGGACATAATAATAGATATTTGTGTTCCGCACCTTCAGACGTGAATTATGCTACAATAAAAGTATATTTCTTTGGAATACTGCAATATGCTCTCTGTATCAGCAGCAGTATTTCATTCTAATTTGTTTTCATAAGTACCTTACGTACATGTTCGTGGTCAATTAGTGATCTTTGAGGGTTTTACTGTTTTTATCGATATTTTCGAATGAGAATTCGAGTATTTCCATGTAAAATTGTGTTGAGATGGTATAAAGCTGTCTTTTAGAAATTCGCATTTCTTGGCACAGATGTGTACTCTAATATTTTTAACTTCTCCTCGCCATACTCAATTGTTATTTTCATGAAGATTTTAGTTTTTAAGATTTTCTTTTCTTTTATGGTTTTTTAATGACTGGGTATGGAGAGATATTATATTTTTTCGAACGTTGAATAAATTTGGTTGGAACATTTTATTATCGATCTTCACATAATATTTAAATGAGAAAGTAGAGTAATGATTTTAGAAATGCGAAGCTAAGAATGACAATACACTTTCCAATACTATTCAAGCTATTGTTCATACTTACATTGTTCAAGATTTAGAACATATATCTTTAGAATCTTATTCTCAGATCTCGACGAACAAAATATTATTATTTAGCAATTTCAAGAAAACTTGATTCCATATCAGAATAAATCGAGCAAATTATAGAAATGGCAGGAACGACACGACACAACACAACCAAAATCATGGTTACTCTAATTGCTGTTTACTTGATGCCAAGCCGGTGTTTTCACTTCGTTTTTCTCGAATGAATGATTTCAATAATTTGAGTGCAATTGACAAAGACTGATTGCGAAAGTCAACGAGTTCCTTTATTTATTTATTTTATATTGAAACGAACGAGCGAACATTTAAGAAAAATTGTCATAATAATAGGCATTTCCAGATTAATCTTCACATTTGTTTTTATAATTAAGAGAGAGCGTCCTCAAACCAAAACTAATAGCTCGAATCTCTGATTTGTTGGTGCACAGAGAAAAATGGTAGCTGTTTTGGCGCAAGAAATGAAGCCAAAACCGGGTGCATCACGAGCAGCTCAACAAAAAGCCATTTCAGCTATTGGTCTCTCGTGAAGAAACAGAGTTGAAAAAGTGAAGCCGTTTTGAGCACGTCGAGTTCCAAATCAGCAGCAAAATAGGAGCTAAAAAGCTATTACAGCATTTGAAATTCCTAAAATAGCGCACTGGTTTATGCTCACTGAGCCGGAATTGGCTAACCTTGCTTCCCAAGCAGTACTGTATTGGCGCGCAGTAAACCCGTTTTGGTGCATAAATTGAGAGCCAAAATGAGCTATACAATACCAAAATGGTTCGACCTAGAGCTATTTCAGAACACCATTATTGCATCAAATTGGCACCTGTAAGAGCCAAAATGAGCTACTCCTGCATTTTGTGTGGTGGGTGGGGTGAAGAGAGGGGGTGGAGGGGAAAAATATATATACAATAATATAAAATAGGTAAATAAAACATTTATTAGATAATTGGAATAGTTTGAGGAATGCATTCTTATAACCAACAACTATAATGATTAGAATATCCACATTTCAAGTTATATTAGTTCAAAACATTGTCTAGATTCGCACCAATGGTAACTTCCTTGATTCGCAATGACAACGTAAACCGAAATTCACACGGAACACCCACAGTTTACTATTACTTTGACGCAAAAGGATAGAGCCTTTTGTATTCCCCAGGACAAGTTATTAAATAGACAGAATTCAGTAAAACATCAACAGAATTTAATAAAACGGAATTCGAGCCTCGACGGGGTCTTTCGCACTGAACAACGGGAACGGCACTGTGTCGACTGACCAGAAGAACGATAATCCGGCAATTGGCTCCGATGTCTTGAGTCGAGGAGGTTTGTTGCCGTAAGAGTCGCAGCGAACAGTCGGGTGTTCCTCTGGAACAGACGCTATGTTTCAAAAAGAGCATTTCTTTTAATATAATTATAAATATAACCATATAATTTTAATTTTTATAGACATTAGTTTTTCAATAGGTAGGTTACTAGATGCAAGATTTTAAACAGTTGATCAGGACTACCTAATTGCCATGGCAACAACCGGCATTACTTGATTGACCATTTATACTTAATATTGGCTTTAGCAGAGTACCTACCTATTGAAAAACTGGTCTTTAATCAAGTCAGTAATGTGGGTGTACTAAAATTATAAAATTATGAAAACAGTCAAGAAAAAATGAATTAGGTAGGCCCTAAGAGAGAAGAAAATTGAACAAATAGGTAGGTAGGTATGAAAAGTAAAATGACCAACATTTATAAATATAATCTTGACTACATGTAGGTAGTAGGATCTAATTGAAAGACTTGTTGGTTTTGGTAAGACAAAAAATTATATACCTATTATAGGTACACTCGACAATTCATAAAACGGTATTTGAAAGAAATGGATTGTCTGAAAAAATGTGATGGCATCATCTGATGAAGTTTATACTTACTGGTCATCTACCTCTAGTATGTGAGCTCTGATTTCATTGATAATAGCAATTATTGATTGTCAATGAACCTGACCAGCAGCCAATCTGTTTCGTTCAAATACCGTTTTATGAATTGTCGAGTGTACCTAGTAGGTACTTTTGGTACAACTAAAATTGATTGTTCAATAAATCTGATTGACTGAATGTTAGATCGCATCATCAGAACTCAGAAGTGAGTACAAGCGATCTTCTTGTCTCACTCTAGTAGGTGACCTCTCATTTCAATGATACAAATAAAATAACAAGCTTTCCATACCAATCAAAGCTTGTTATTACAAAAATTTGTTCACAGCTCAATTTTTTGAGTCGAGTGTTGAGTGTACTTTCATAGTACTAGGGACTTCAAATTAAAAAAGAATAGTTACCTAAGCTACCTATAAAAGATGGAAAATTGTGTGAGGGGTATTTATCTCCCATTTTAATCTGGGAGTTAAAATTCTCCCATAACCTTTCAACATATTTTTTGTCCTTAATTTAAAATTATTGCCTTACAAAATTACATTATAATTATGTAGAAACTATTAGGTATTGGTTTGATTGCAATAATACCTGTGAAGAAGTATTCATCAATCTTGTGTGCCGCATGCTCTGTTATGTAGACTACAATTCCCGGCCTGCCCTCGATGACAAAAGAGAAGATTCAGAAACAGCTACCACTCGAGAAAATTCCCAGATACCTACATGCTGAAAGTAGAAAAAAACAATTTTAGATCATATTGCGAGTTAATTATGGCAAACCGAGTTTTGTTAATCATATTTGCTTCATATTGTTTGCTTACCAGTTCTATGAATTTCAATGCCGGTAATTGTCGACATGAAGGAGACTATACCAATCACTTCTTTTTGACGTTTCATTGTCTTACTGCTTTCGTTCATCAACACGTCGAGCTCGAGCGTCGTTGCCCTCTTACTGCATTAACTTCAAGTCATCGGGATCGTTCAATTCTGTATCGGTAACAGAAATTGTGTGCTGAACATTTTCTTCTTCCATGTCATGTTCTCTTGGTTCAAGTTGCCAATGTTATCTGGAAAATAAAATAAAATACTCACTTTGTGTTGAATTAAAACACTAAATGCTCGCCCTTAAAATCCACATTAGTAGTAGTACTACTTACGTACATACGTAACTTATCAAACAACATCGGAAATCACAGAGATGAGTGCTAAAGAATGAACAATGACATTACCTATGACACTCACTCATGTGACTTGGTCTAGGTAGTTTCTACAGGTACTAGGACCTATCTTAATTCAGCATATGTAGTGTATAGTGTTGGTTTATCGTGTAGGTATGTGTAATAATGTGTTGTAACTTGTGGATCAACACAGCACACATGAATAGGTTAGAGTTTTTCATGTTGAGACCAACAAGTAGGTACCTAGGTAGGTACGAAATTGTATTGATAGCTACTTTATTTTACAAGAGGTATTATAAGGAACATCATGCATAAACATTTGCAACATTATTACTTGCCTTTTATAAGATATTACGTACAATTCTTCGTTCTTCCACATAATGTCCAGCGTTGTAACTGAAATATAAACACAGCTGACTACACTGACGTGACGCGACTGACGAGTGACGACTTGCGCGTTGCTTTGCTCAACAAGGCGGCAGTGGGGCGGGCGCGGTTACGGTCAAATTTAAAAATAGGAGTTGACTTGCGCTATTTTGGACATCATTTTGCCATTTCGAGCCACATCTAATACATGCGTGATCCAATGAAGCCAAAACGACGAAACTTTTTACTATTTTGGCGCAGATATAAATATCATTTAAATTCAATTGACTGAAATAGCTTATTACCATGGCCCATTTTGAAACGCGCTATATCTAAAACGGCGACATGCATTCCTGTTTTTAAAAAATGCCAATTTAGCGTAGCAATTTGTATGCCAAATCGGTAAAGTAGCTCATTTTGGGCTATAGCTCATTTTGGCTCATTGTTCCGAAACAGCTACCACTTTTTACTGTGTGTTGTTTCTCACTTTACATCTCAAACGAAGTAATAGAGGTTGACACAAGGTTCTTTACTATCCGCTTCTATCCTGTTGTAACAAGATTTGTAACTTTCATTCACCGGAAATTGATTTTAGGTTTACATTCGCCTTATAATGGGAAAGATAAACTGTGGTAATCTTCAATGCATTTCGATGGCTCGCTCATCAACGCTTTTACTCAGCATTTTCCTAGTCAAGAAAAATGTTCATCAGTTATCAGGTTATATAAAATCGCGTTCCTTAATTGTTTAGCAGTCATATTATCATTCAAGAGGGTAATGATGACATTACAAGACCACTTTCTAGAACAACAATCAGAGTTGCCATTTCAAATCCTTTCATCTCAAACTCCGCCATTGAAATAAATCTCTGACAACCAATCCAATTCTCCTAGATTGTCTTATCAAAATGGAAGCAGTGTCGTCAAAGTACATAATAAAAGAAATTCACAAATTGCTTTCCAGTCGTTGCATCGTTTCATTGTGTTTATCGTTATCAGAAAGGATGGGGAAGGGGGGAATAAATTGTACACAATGTTGACTTGGAAAAGTCTCCTTTATATAATTTTAGATTCAGCATTATTGTAAGAAAAAGGGGAAGAGATTCTCTGGGGAGTTAACTGACCCAAAATCGTACGTTCACCCACACTTTTACCAGTAACCAAAACAGGGAAGGGAGATTCAAAAACAGCTCCAGAATATTATTGAGCGAGCGTAGCGAGCGTCACCACGGTACTCTTATGGCACTTTCTCTGTGTGTTTGTTCGAACACACAGAACACAGAACACACTTGTTCAGAACACACTTGTTTTTTTTGTGGTCACAGCTCAGGTCAATCCGCTCAAGCAATCGATCTGAAATTTTGTACACATACTAACGTACTCTATGCGGTCCCTGGGATCGTTTTTGAACGGGCTCCCGTGATTGGTTCACATTTAAAAAAAAAATCTTTCGATTGGTTGCTTCGATCAATTTGAAATTTAGCAAAAACATTGCAACCAACATTGTACCCAATCATAAAAAATTTCAGCCAAATCCTCCTATTGGTTCAAATTTAAAACCATTTTTTATGTGATTTTTGACATTTAAACTAGAACAGATTGACCGATCAACTTAAAACATCGCGTGGTAATTGGGACCAACATTTTAGGTATTTTTGCCAATTTGAAGAATAATCTGTTGTTATTTTCAAAAGTAATGTTATTTTTATGACATTTTATTCTATATAATCTTGAACTACTTGAAAAATGTATACTAAATTTTCATCCATGTCTCCTTGATGCTTTAGTTCCAAGGCCTATATAGAGCAGTTTATACTTGCAAACGCAAATCAAATCGGATGCAATACGAAGGCTCGCTCATCAACGCGGTACACAGAGCGTTTTTCTATTTTTAAGTTGATCGGCCACAAATGTGTAATTTTTAATTGTCAACCCAATGACATGTAAAGCTACTTTATGTGTCATAGTGTCAACCAATCACATGATCTCGTTCTCAAACTTTACACGGGACCGCTCATGACATTATAGTGTGTATACCCAACGCATTAAGGGGACCAGGTTGTGAAAAATATGATATTTGTATATATTTTTTTTATTTTAGATTATTTTTTTGGAGTAATTTTACTATATAAATCCTCAAAAAGAAATCAGAATTAAACATTTCTTTCCTATCTTAAAAAAAAATCATTTTGTAAAATTCTAATTTTTTTCGCTCACGGACAACGATATTTATTTGATATAATTTTTGATTTTGGACAGATATTTTGTTGATTTTGATTTTATTCAACTCAATTTCAATTCATAAGGTGCATAACATTTAATCAGTTTCAATGAGCCGTGTGCAGTGCCCTTTTTGTCAAGGTAAACCACTTTTGTATTGTGAGTCATTTTTATTTCAAGTAAATACTTTCGGTGCTGTTTTCTCACATATAGAAAATATAAACTTAAGGTACATTTTTCTCAGGAAGTACAAGTGCTAGGCACCTAATTTTTTTTGTCAAGCTAGCTGATGGTATTATCCCTAAAATAGACCTCAATGGTGCATGTGGTGTAAATATTTGGTTCACAAATAATTCGTAAGTGACAAAAATTTTATTCACAAAAATTTGTGTCGAGTAAATATTTTTTTATTTAAAAACTATGGAAGTGAGAATTTCCTCCGAGGACTATTTTGTCAATAAAGTAATAAACAAAAGTTGTGAAAAATTTCAGTCAAATATCTTGGATAGTTTTTAAGAAAAATGTACCTAAAGTAGATACAATTTTACATGTTAATCCTTCGCAACCCTGTCCCCTTAAGTTGTGATAAAACTTACTCCCTATCGCGACTACCAGTCGTACACAGAAGTAGTATAAGTTGCCTAAAATACTGATTTTTGTATACAGAGGGGTGATTTGCAAAACTGGTTTTATCATTGGCTTTTAACACGACTAAATGCGTTGGCTGTACACTCCACACAACATTTCAGATCGATTGATTGAGCGGTGTGCCCTGGGAATTGAATATATAAACACAAACAAACAAACAACACAACAGAGAAAGTGGCATATGAGTCATGTAGTAACGCTCGCTACGCTGAAATTCTCCCCGGGGCTCGGAGCAACCCAAGGTATGGAGCAACCCACGGACACACCATACTGGAGTATCGCCACTGTATTTCAATCTGCTTGGCACTGAGGACAAACATAGTAGACCATGAGCCAGCCGTAGTGGACCCTCCCCCCCCCCCCCCCCCGGTCCCGGAAGATCTAAAAGTGGTTTTGGGTACCTCAAGGTACGCACATTACACTTTCACTTGTTTGTCATCTGCCCTGTGGGGCAGCAACCCCCCAGTAGGGCGCAAAGGGTGATTTTTGGGGTATTTTGCAACACGTTTGAATTTTTTGTGGGCTAACGGTGAAGATAATTGCAATCAGTTTGCATATTAATATGTAGGTTGACATTTGTAATGTTATCCATTTTTTTGTAAGGGCAATACCCTTAAATCAAAATTTTGGTAATTTTGGAAATTAGGGGGAAATTACCCCAAATAGTTTTGATGGCAGTCAATCGATCGTAATAAAAAGTTATTCATGAATATGCCATCAAAGTTGCCATATTTTGTGTTTACAACCTGTTTTAATGGGATTAAGTGTCTCTTATGGGTTTATAATGTTAAATAATTGATTTTTTTGGGGTCAAATGTAAAAACTAAAACAATTTTTTTTCAAAATTATAAATTGGTATGACATGCTACAATATATTTACATATTTTTGTTGAGGCGATACCGTTATTTTTTAAAAGTTTTAAAAAATGTAGAAAATTACTAATATATACCCAATATAGTCAAAATTTTAAAAATTATGGTTTCGCCTCAACAAAAATATGTAAATATATTGTAGTAGGGAAAGGGTCCACTACGGCTGGCTCATGGTCTATATATTCGACTCAGTGGTACAAACCTACTTATATCCATGGTAATCGAATGTAAAACTAATGAAGTAATGAATCTTGCACTTGTTTCTTTGTTTGCAGGTCTGCGAGTGACGCCATTGCCATGCAACATCACGCCACTGCTGCCAACTGAAGTGTGACGTCATTGCCATGCAACATCACGCCACTGCTGCCAACTGAAGTGTGACGTCATTGCCATGCAACATCACGCCACTGCTGCCAGCTAAAGTGTGAAGATGGCTACGCTCCTCGTGGCGCTCGTCTTCTGTCTTCTGGCCACCGCCGCGCGCGCCGCCGTGGCCACAACCAGAACCACGACTCAAGACACGAACTTCTCGAGCAGTGCGAGTTTTTCACAACTCGTCAACGCGACTTTCCAGACGCGAGGCGAACTGGAAGATGTGGAAGTCTCAATCAAAGAACTTTCAAACGACAGGAATTTCCTGCAAGTTTCATCAAGCGGTTTACAGAATCACGTGGGGAATGGCGCAAGTGCAGACGACGATAATGGTTTTGACAAAAACATCACCAGTATTCCATTAGACGACGGTCTGGTAATGGAAGTTAACACATCTCTGGAAAATGACGCCGAGCCTGATTTGAATGTTACATCGAATTATCCAACCGAGAATGAATACGGGATTGAGTTTCTTAATGGCTCCGAGCTAATTGCGAATGAATTAACGACGTTCTACCTTCAGGCGGGATTCAAAAGAGCGATGACGAAACGCAATAACCTGTCTGGAAGTGGCACGAGACTCGGTCTATTTACTCTCGGACACAACGTGACGTCACAATCGAGTGGCTTGAACCCGGGTCTCAACAAACCCGTGGAATTCGATAATGCTGATCCCGTTGGATCTCGCAAGCAGACCGCAAACTCGCCGACAAACAATATTAGCGCGGAGTTGATTAGTTTGCAAGTTGGAGACGAAGTTGTTTACAATTCAGAGCGCGGGAGTTCGGTCCACGTGTCAACAGGTGTCGATACAAGTGACGTCACTGCAGGGATAAATGTTTCCCACGAGGCTTTGATGACGAGTAGTCCATCTCCTTTAAGCGCCGTGGAGGTCTCTATCGCAGCTCCACCGCACGAAGACGAGTTGAGTGGTTTAAATTACACAAACATTCCGGACACTTATGAAAACACTTCGATCCGCGAAGCTATTTCAATTAGCGACGAAGAAAATAGAAGTCGAGTTGCGGGAAATGTGATAAGTGACATTAATCCAAGTTCGACGAAAAGCGTGAGAGATTTTGACGTGAATCACGCTCCAGTGAAAACGACTGCAAATAAAGCTGACATTCTTCTGGCAACCGATGCCGAAGTAACAGCAAAAAATATTCTTCACTCTGCCAAAAACATTCGCGGTAACGATTCCGTGGCAAATGAAAGCAGCTACATTTCCTCGACTGATAAAGCTGATATCTCGCTGGCAACTACGAGGGAAACTACAACTAAAAGTATTCCAGACGCAAGAGAGACAAAGAAACATGATACGTTTATCGATAGTGTTGCAAAGGACACCAGCCGCTTTTCTCTCTCGGAGGAAAAGGCTGAAGTATCTACAAAGCAAAGTGCATCAAAGAACTTATTCTATCAGATTCGTTTGACAAACAACACAGGCTACGGTAGTGTTAAAGCTGATGTACCACTTGCAACTGTGAGAAATGCAACGAAGAAGAGTACATTTGCTTTAGTGAAGGACATTAAGACTAAGGGACAAGTTGTTAAGGGCACCGACTACAGTCTGTTTTACAGAGATATAGCCGACGTTCAGTCAACGACCGCCAGGAGCGTGTACGGATCTGTTCGGTACCACGTGACCGACGACGAGGTGAAGTGGCCGGTGAAGAAGGAGGCTGTCGTGGAGGGCGATCTGATCCTGGGCGGACTGATGATGGTGCACGAGCGCGAGGACTCGGTCACGTGTGGTCCCATCATGCCCCAGGGCGGCATCCAGGCGGTGGAGACCATGCTCTACACACTGGACAGATTCAACGCGGACAACAACATCAATGTCACGCTCGGGGCGCACATCTTGGACGACTGCGACAAGGACACCTATGGCCTGGAGATGGCGGTGGACTTCATTAAAGGTAGGACACGATTTACTTTCACCGGATATGTTCTAAGAATCCTGGGGACGGCCAGAGAAAACTATTGTTTGTGTCATTGGTCTAATTTAAGAAAGTTGAACACGTACGACAATATTTTAATTCGTAGCTATATCAGAACGATATGCTAATTATTAAAATAATGGTGGGCTAGAAGGACTATAGCCAAAAATTATTTTATAATTTTTTGCAAATTGCCAAAAACAGTTTTGATTGAATCGTGCAAAACAGCGTTACTTAACACACACAAAAAAACACGTTTCCAAAAGAGTTTCGGTTACAAGGTTTATCCAAAAGTTCAGATCTTTTGAAACAACATAACATAATGCTGTCCGGAAATTCCAGGCGTCTTCTGTGCTGAATTCTTGTAAAAGTAACCCCATAAAAAACACTCCGTGTAAAAATACCAGCCAAGTCTCTTCAACTATAAAAAATAGAAGAAATCTAAAACTTCAGCACCGAAAAATAGTGATATCAAAAAATGGGCCAAGTCAAAACTTAATTTTAAAAACCAAAATATACTTGGCGCATCGTGTATAAATAATATAGACGTACTATATGCCAAAAATCAAATGTACCTAAATATACATATAATACTATACCTATAATGCCCTTAAACACGATGCGCCAAGTACATTTTGGTTTTTAAAATTAAGTTTTGA
Source organism: Leuctra nigra (assembly GCA_934045905.1). Lineage (NCBI taxonomy): Eukaryota > Metazoa > Arthropoda > Insecta > Plecoptera > Leuctridae > Leuctra > Leuctra nigra. The sequence goes on from OW203770.1 coordinate 12,145,137, forward strand.
CTTGGCCCATTTTTTGATATCACTATTTTTCGGTGCTGAAGTTTTAGATTTCTTCTATTTTTTATAGTTGAAGAGACTTGGCTGGTATTTTTACACGGAGTGTTTTTTAATGGGGATATCACTTAATTTTTAGTTTATTTACACAACTTGTAAAACATATTGGAGCAACAATGGCTAATTCCTTTAAAAAAATACGCCATTTCCGAATTAGTTACTAAGAAAAATAGTGTTTGGAGCTAAATATAAACTTAAAGTGATTATGACATGAAGAATTCCGAAAGCATCGTTCCCATAGGTCCAGCCGTTTTCGAGATATGGCATTACTTCCGGTTTTCAAAATGGCGGCTGAAAACACTTACGGGTCATTCCAAAAGAAACCACCCAAAATAAAAACATTTTTGTTTCTGACTTTCTTTGATTTCCATAAAATTTGGCACATTCAATCATACCATAGACAGTAGCAACCATGATTTTTTTTATAATTTTGGGGCTCTTGGTTACAAAGTTATGGCGGGGTCAAATTTTGACCCGTCGGTGACCTTTTCGCGAGTTACTTTGGTTTTCTTGGAATTACTCGGCTCCTATCAGAGCTACAGGGCTGGAAATGGTCTCATTGGAAAGGCAATAAAATTTTCTATCTAAATAAGTGACTTTCATATCAAGGACATTTTAAATGGCACCACAAAATTGACCTACATCTAGATAAGGTCAAAGGTCAATAGGTCAAAAACACCATCTTCGATTTTTTTTAAACTTAGTAATATTATTCTACATATATGTAGGTACAATCACACAAAATTTGGAGATGGCTAAAAATTTCGTTTTTGAGAAATTAATTATTGAACATTATATTGCCTCTAAATGTAGCAATCCACTGTATGTAGTATACCATTGTAGCTGTATAATTGCAGTATTACCTACAGTTTAATGAAATGGAACTCTGATTATATTGTCACATTCATATTTTCCACACTAAGAACTGACTCTTCTGTAATCTTGGATGTCTGATCAGGATGATTTTGAGTCAGATGGTGATGAAGATGGTGTTCTGAACCTGATCTAACTATGGGGGACATTGAAGAATATATCACAGTGCAATACGACGGTCACTGGTGGCTTGCATTCGTTTTAGAGAAGATTATGCCCGATTTCTTTATCCGCACGGTTCATCTCTATACTTCACATACCCCCCAAAGGATGACGCACTTGCGCTTCGTCTAAGCCATGTACTCAGGCGCGTAGGAACTTTATTTTGAGTGGAGGGGTCAAATTTTCAGGGTTTGATGAATGTGAGGAAAGGTAGTGCGCCGACATAAGGGGGTCTGGGGGGCCAGCCCCCAGTTCGCCCCGCAGGGCCCTTTTTGAATATTTTCACACAAAAAATTGAATTTGAGGCTCTAGGCATCCTTTCAAAGAAATTTAGAATGTGCAATATCCAGCCTGTAGAAACTTTAGTCAAATGTAATATAATCACTTCTTTTTTTATAGAATCCCCATCAGCCCTGCAGGGATATTTTTTTAATTTTTGAGACAAAATAATTGATTTTTAAGCTTGTGCTTGAATTTTGGCATCTTTTTCAAAGAAATTTAAAACGTGGGATATTCAATATGCTTGGGGAAGCTTTTAGACAAACTGCAATATAATCTGTAACTATTTGTTATTTGATAACACCCCCATTGGTCCCACAGAGAATTTTTTGAATTTCTAGTAAAAGAGAATCAATTATCAGTTATTACTTTATTTTGGAATTTCTTTGAAAAAGGTTGCATTAAGCAACAGCTATAAGCAATAAACAATATGACAAATCTCACTGTATGTGTCAGTTTAACGTGTAATAACTAATTATTAAATTGTGTTCATGAGTATTATCAAGTTCGTGAAATGAGTTATTGTCTCATCATTGGATAAAAAACTCTGTTCAATTAGGTAGTTTAGCAAAACTTGAGAAAATAATAAGAATTCAACCTCATAATGGAGCAAATGTGTGCACTTTTGCAACTCTGGGGTTGTCAAGATGAAAAGTGGGGGGGGGGGGGGTAAATGACCCTCACTACCCCCGCCCCCCTTGGCGCCTGCATGTACAAGATTGAGGAGGAGGGTAGCAAAGCAGCCACTAGACTAAACTGCTGGCAAGTAAATAATATCGATGTAAGATTACAGAAGAGTCAGTTCTTAGTGTGGAAAATATGAATGTGACAATATAAACAGAGTTCTATTTCATTAAACTGCAGGTAATACTGCAATTATACGGCTACAATGGTATACTACATACAGTGGATTGCTACATTTAGAGGCAATATAATGTTCAATAATTAATTTCTCAAAAACGAAATTTTTAGCCATCTCCAAATTTTGTGTGATTGTACCTACATATATGTAGAATAATATTACCAAGTTTAAAAAAAATCGAAGAAGGTGTTTTTGACCTATTGACCTTTGACCTTATCTAGATGTAGGTCAATTTTGTGGTGCCATTTAAAATGTCCTTGATATAAAAGTCACTTATTTAGATAGAAAATTTCATTGCCTTTCCAATGAGACCATTCCCAGCCCTGTAGCTCTGATAGGAGCCGAGTAATTACAAGAAAACCAAAGTAACTCGCGAAAAGGTCACCGACGGGTCAAAATTTGACCCCGCCATAACTTTGTAACCAAGAGCCCCAAAATTATAAAAAAAATCATGGTTGCTACTGTCTATGGTATGATTCAATGTGCCAAATTTTATGGAAATCAAAGAAAGTCAAAAACAACGCGTTGGGTGGTTTGTTTTGGAATGAACCTTAAGGCCCATGCACAATTGACATAACCCGCAGCCGCAACCCGTAACCCGCAACCGCAACACGCAACCCGTATCACTTATCTGTTCACAATTGACATAACCAAGAAGTTACGGACCAAAGAAACCAAAGCATATAGAGTGAAAAAATATGACGCACACATCACGGCATCATTGTTCGCAAGGCACGGCTTCCTCTTCGTCAGACATAAATAAACAAGAAAAGAACGAAAAATCCAGGAAAAATAATGACAACACAGTTTTGACGGCTGGGTTAGGTTATGCTGTTGTAAGTAGAAGCTAGTTTGACTTTGATTTTAACCTGTGATATTTGTCTATTTCCGTTTCCGGTTTTGTTATCTCATTCTGATTGGCTGCCCGTCAGAATGTGGGCGTGGCCTGACGTAGCTTACGTAAAATTGTTGAATCTTGGTCAAGTCTTGCGGGCTACGGGCTACGGCTGCGGGTTGCGTGTTGCGGGTATGTCGATTGTGCGCGGGTGCATTGGTATGCATTGTTTCAACTTTTCACGCAGTTGCGCTTACGGGTTGCGGCTGCGGGTTATGTCAATTGTGCATGGGCCTTTACACATTATATTAATATGTATATAAATACTAATATTTCATTATAAGCCTTCTAAATATGTAGTAGGTTTTTATATAAAGGGGAAGTAAATTTAGGCAGATTTCGCTAAACTATGACGTCATTTCCGGTTTCAGTAATTAGAAAACTTTTATTTAACTATTGTTATTTCATATAGAGGACCGTCTGAATCGATTGGCGCAAATTTAGTTCCGATCGGTTTAGCCGTTTTTGAGATATGACGTCACTTCCGGTTTCAAAATGGCGGTACAAAAAACTCATAAGGGGCAAGGTATCTACAGGCTGGCAACCTGGATACGTGGTAAAAATTTCGGGTCAATCGACCGAGCCGTTTAGGCTGTGGCGGAGACCGCGGAATTTATTGGAAGATGAATCATCATCATCATCATCATCATTATTATTATTATTATCTGAAAGCCGTACAATTTCACGGTTTTTACGGCCCTCTAGCTTGCAAAGGGCGTAACCTAATGTTCCCAAATTTGGTATATGTTGTTGAGTGGGCCATAGCTCGAAATTAAGATATTTCACAACAATGTGAGATTTTCCAATTTTGAGATCCAGTAGGCCGAAAATGCCACTTTGATGCTTACAGTAAAAGTGGGTTGCTCCAGCCTTTTTATATGAGAGTGTGCGCGCCGTACGACTTGGCTGGCGTGGAGCGACCGCTCCACTAGATGTAACAATATGTGGTACCACTCCCCCCCCCTCTCAAATTTCATTCCGTCTGTCTATCATTAATAGTTTTTGAATTTAAGATGGCTGAGTAGCGAGTTTGACCTTGAAGAGTTTTTTGATCGATTTTTATCAATATCATATACAAATGTAATTTTTAATAAAATAAGGCTTTGTACGAGTCTTCAGAACAGTTCAATGAAAATAATTTCATAGCTTGAAGTAATTTATAACCCCATAAAAAACACTTCGTGTAAAAATACCAGCCAAGTCTCTTCAACTAAAAAAAAATATGAAATCTAAAAATTCTGCACTGAAAAGTAGTGATATCAAAAAATTAGCCAAGTCAAAACTTTATTTGAAAATCAAAAAATACTTGGCGCATCGTGTACATAAATAGCTTGGAAGTATAAGCCAATTATAAATTATACATGAAATATACATATACATAGTATACCTATAATGCCCTAAAAAAACGATGCGCAAAGTATTTTTTGATTTTCAAATAAAGTTTTGACTTGGCTAATTTTTTGATATCACTACTTTTCAGTGCAGAATTTTTAGATTTCATATTTTTTTTAGTTGAAGAGACTTGGCTGGTATTTTTACACGAAGTGTTTTTTATGGGGATATCACTCCTTTTTTTAGTTTATTCTAACAACTTGTGACACATATGAAATGAACAATTACTAAATTCTTTTAAAAAATCATCACCCTTTACAATTTCGTTACCACTAATGAATAGCAGCGTATGGTCCTAAATAATTGCTTTAAATGATCTTTCACGAAGAAAAGCAAAGGTTTCATTCCAATCAGTCAACCCAGTTCCGAGATATGGAAACACTTCGGTTTTCAAAATGGCTGCTGAACTTTCTGCAATGTCACATAGAATTTATTTCTATAAATGATGTGTATCATTTTAAGCTTTCTGAATATGTATTTATTGTATAGGAGGGAATTATAATAATTTATACATTTGAATGACGTCATTTCCGGTCTCATAAATAGGAAAATTCTATTTGTACTGTTCATATTCCATAGAGATGGCCATCCGAATCGTTTGGCGCTAGTTTCATACCGATTTGTCTACCAGTTTTTGAGATAAGACGTTACTTCCGGTTTAAAAATGGCGGCTGAAATCTCTGACCCCTTGAAGTATATTTGAAACATGATTATAATTTATAAGCTGTCTCAAATAGTATATTTATTGCATCAAAATAAAAATTTGTGAGATTATTAAAATGTGTGACGTCATTTCTGGTTTAGGTATGGGAAACTGCAAATATTATTGATGATAATACATAAAGTTGACCGTCTAAATTGTTTTGCGCTGGTTTCGTTGAAATCTATTTAGCCGTTATTGAGATATGATGTCACTTCCGGTTTCAAAATGGCGGCTTCCGGTTGGTTTTATAACAAGTCACATGAGACGTCAAAAGTACATACGTTACATAAATATCAAAATAATCGGATCAACCTTTGTTGCCAAAAAGCCAATCGATGTATTTCAAATTTCATTACGTCATTTCCGGTTTTTTTAACATAATGTTTAGTCTTTTGCTACTTATCATGCATATAGATGACCGTCTGGATCGTTTGGCGCAATTTTCGTTCCTATCGGTCCAGCCGTTGACGAGATATGACGTCACTTCCGGTTTTAAAATGGCGGCATAAAACTAGTTATAGCAAAAGGCACCTCAGACGCCAAAAGTGCATATGTGGTAAAAATTTTAAATCAATCGGTTTAGCCGTTTAGGCTGTGGCCTGTTTACCGGATTTAAATTCCAGGAGACTACTACTACTGAGATTATTATTATTATGAAAACCGCCCTAAAACACTGTTTTCGCGGCCCTCTAGAGCGCAAAGGGCGTAACCTATTGTTCCCAAATTTGGTATATGTTGTAGGGTGGGCCATAGCTCGAAATTAAGATATATCGCAACAATGTGAGATTTTCCAATTTTAAGATCCAGTAGGCCGAAAATGCCACTTTGATGCTTACAGTAAAAGTGGGTTTGCTCCAGCCTTTTTAAATGAGTGTGTGCGCGCGCCGTACGACTTGGCTGGCGTGGAGCGACCGCTCCACTAAATTTTATTTTGTCCTACAGATGTTAAGTGCCTGAAAATTAGTAAAAATATGGCATTAAACGTCTGTAGAACAAAATAAAACTAATTACCCATTCCAAACTATTAAATTAATTTTATTAATATGTTCTGAAAACTCGTACAAATCCTTATTTTTGTTAACAATTAATTGGTAAAAGATATTGATAGAAATCGATTAAAATTCTTTTTACGGCCACGCTCACTATCCAGCCGTCTTAAGCTAAGAACTCGCATTCACGTTCGGTATACAGAGAGTGCGATGTTGTTGATACGGATGGCGAGATATTGTTAAGACTTTTTTTTAAACTCCAGTGGAAGTTTTACGAATTGTACTTCCCGTTTATCTGTTCGTTCTGTTTTCTAAAATTATGGTCTTCTACAATGCTCAGAACACACCACTTTTCAACGTCCGTTTCTGAACGAAGAATCGAGAATAAAACTGCGACATTTTACTGTCGAGGTTTTGGCACATTTCCCGAAGTATTACACTTTTGTGAAGTGGTGGAGTGTGGAATCGTGTTTGGACCATTGAATTTACAGCCAGGAATCTACGTGTACTCTGGCACTCAGAAGATGTTTCCAGAACCCCGTGTTGATATGGGAACCTGACTTTACGTTTGTTATTCAGTTTCAGTTTATTATCCTTTACACAAGGTATAACAGACACATTAGTAATGTAAATACACAAGCATAGGCATGCTTTGTTTGGGTATTATAGGAAACATTTTCAATTTAAATTGATAAATAATAATAATACTATAACTAAGCTTAGGATATCTAAGATTACTAAGATTCTTCTCAGTTAGATATTACTCTAACTCAGGTGTTAGAAATCTTGTAATATGCACCACTCACGAGCACCACAAAAATCTGGAACACTTGAACTCTGCTCTCTTGAATAACACTTGCATGCTCTGACTTTTGTTTATGTCATTTTACTGACCGACTAGCACGTAGCATGTATAAATACATACTATTGTTTGTAACCAGGCTTAAGAGGAGATCTTTGATATCACCCTACAGTAGTCTCCTGCCTTTGAGCAGGTTTTAATTACAATACAGAATATTAATAATATAAAAAGTACACTCAGTTTTTATTATTCTGTTTGAGAGTCATCAGTTGCTTTTTTCAGAAAATTATAAACAAGAAAAAGTGTTAAAGAATATTTCATGTTAGAGACGTTGTATATACAAATCTACAATGTGTCTGACATAAAATATTCTGACATAAAAACCTAAAGGTGTGAAATAAAATATGACAACGCCTATGATAAAAAGGAACACTTAAGAATAGTCTGATTCTGACATGTAATGGTGTAGGTAGATTTATTTCTGAAAATCCGAGCCAAATTCAGTTCAAATAAATTGTCTCTCGCAGTCTACAATCAATTGAAATTCCATTTCCTGCAGAAGAGGAAACTCGCTGTAACAAAAGCGAGAAAGGCTCACTCTAGGTTTATACATCTAATTGATTGGAACATTAACGGGCACTGGTGAAAAGTAAGAGTTCCCAAACATCTCCTGCTGTCAGTACACAACAATTGTTGATCTTGTGTAATTGATCAAAGAACAGTAAAACTTTCAGCTCAATATCACCAATGGCTTCCGAGAAAAAAAAGATGTTTGGATTAGATGCATGTGTGTACCTTTTGCGAGCCACGAAGTCAATATACACTCTGAGTTTAAATCAGTACGCTTACCAGTTAGGTACATAGTGGATATTCTAGGAAATACATTAGTTGTTGCAAAGCAATCTAGTCTTAATCAGCTGTTTAAATTTAACATAGCATTGAAAACCGTCTTTCAAACTTTAAAATGATTTTAGTTCAGGATATAATTTGTTTTTAAGACATTATTATATTAAGTTATTAGTTCACAATATAAGAGAACTGGACAATTATACTGTGGAATGACACACAATTTGGTCTTGACAAAAGTTCCAGAATGATTAAGCTTTTCAGGCAAGTAAAAAATTTAATTCATTGTGATTTTCAGAACCGAAGGTAAATGCTTTGATTTCTTCAGCGGTGATGCATGAGAGTTTGATCATAGAATAATAAAGTGTTTCACATTTAATATTCTATGGTTTGATGTTGGCCCTGAATAGGGCTACGTTTCGGCGAGGTCGCTCTCACCATGTTCAGGCAGGGAACATCAACATCAAACTCTCAGATTATCACCGTAGAAGACATCTTAACTCATACATATATTGGACTTTGCTAGAAGAAACATATAATTGAACATTAAAAAACTGCTAACGACGTAATGTGCACTTCTTATTTATTAACTTTTTAATCCTAAAAATGCAAAATAAAAATCCTTGTTCTGCAATAAATCATGATTTCCAAAACCCCTTAATCAAATATATAAGGAAGAACTTGCAAATTCACACGTAACTCAAACCAGCTTCAGAATTGAAAACTATTGGTCTTATTTGATGTTTATGTGATAAGGTTGAGAAGGTTCCAAGAAAAAATGTTTTAATACTCGTTTGAAAACTGTTTTTCGTGTCTCCTGAACGGAAAAATTCAAATTGTCTAAATCATGTGAATCATGGTCCCTATAAAAAATACATAAAAACAGAATACAATCGGCAGAAACAAAGTTCTTGGGAAGAGTAAAAGGATGTCGATTGCTTGATAAAATTAGGAACGTCGACATAAGACATGATTTAAATATACCGGGTGGCCAAAAAAACGTCCAATGGGCGAGACATCACTGTGACGAATTTACTGTACATATCGGACTGAAAAATACACCAATTATACGAAACTTACAAAGGTATAATATGTGAAAGTTTTAAGACCATAACTTTTATAGGAAAAAAGTTACAGCTGTTCGAATTTCGTTGTCGAAAAATCGATTATACGGAGCTAAAAAATCACGCGTCCAGAAAATGTCCAATGGCCGGGACGCTGTTTAGTCAAAACTGCTGACAATATCAAGCTGAAAATTGCATAAGTTATTCAAAATATATCACTATCGTTCGTGTAAAAATTTCAATTTATTTGAATCAATGTAACGAAAGTTATGTTATCTAGAATTTTCGCTTAAAAAGCATAAAACACAACAGATAACTTCTCAAGTTTTATTTCACGTGTTAATTTTAGAACTGAACTTATCTCTCGTATTTTTTCTTTTTAGGCTCCACTTCAACATACCATAACTTTTGTTCCACTGATTCAAATTAATTGAAATTTGTATACAATAGATAGTCATACGTTTTCAATAGCATTTGAAATTTTCAGCCTGATATCATCAGTAATGTTAAAAATAAAGGTGTCCATGGCATTGGACTTTTTCTGAATGCGCGCTCTTCGAGCTCCGTATAATGGATTTTTCGACTTCCAAATTCGAACAGCCGTAACTTTTTTTCCTACAAAAGAAATGTTTTTGAAATTTTGACACTTAAACATTGGTATGTTTGTTATAACATGTAAATTTGGCGGATTTATATCTGTAGTAGTATCTTTACAGCGGTGTCACGCCCATTGGACGTTTTTTTTTGGGCCACCCGGTATATTCAATCGACGAAAAAATAGAAGAAGGAAAACGGGACTTGTTGTATAGCTATATATAGAATGTTAACAACAGGTACCTACCCAAGGTATCTACCAACCTACGGGCAGAAGAGATAATGGTAGCCTAAACTAAGATAGCTGAAGAATTAAGGACGGAACAGGCTAGCTTTGCCCAATCCTCGATATGATGATGATGACTTACGTGGTTTTTGCGCTCGATATTGTGTATTGTATGAATATTAATACAACTGTTGAATATAAAGAGCTTTACCAAACGAACGGGCAAAACAACTTACAGGTAACATGAAATATGCACTATAGGTACAATTGCTCGATCTTAACCGCTTCCTTCTCATGTACGTATAAATCACTGTAGGATCGTCAATTTGTCTTTCTCTTCTTCTTGGACGAGTGTCAAGGCAGTAAATCCTCCCTGCTCTCTAGTTGCTTCCCGAGATATTTCAAAGCAAAATCAAATGTTTTGGCAGCAAATACGAGTCCCATGAAATATGTATCAATAAATCTTAGAGATACCAAGAGATACCTACTTTCAAAAAGGATTGAAGAGAAATAAAATGTTCAACTTTTTACTGTCATCATTACTTATTGAGTTCTGAGTGATTTATATGATGTCATTGACACATAAAGTGCGAGCTTTATTTGAATTATTCAATAATTAGAACGCCGACTCAACTGTGATTGAAGGCTACGGCAAACACAAAATTATTTTGCAAGAAAAGTGAATACAATACATAAATACAAAATCAAGATCGATACAATACAAAAATACTTATTCTTGAAATTACAAGTTTAAAAAACGTTTTCCTACATTTCAACTTATTTAAGTATAAATGAATCATAAAATGTCATTTAACTTGCAACTCCTGTCTTATTGCGAGGAGGTATACAGGAGGTATAGGGAAATCATTTAGTTTTTGGTTGATAACTTTTAAAATAGCACACGTTGGTATTGTTTTCAATTTTGTTCCTAATAGAATGTCCAAGAAATCAGTTTTTAAAAAAACCGTTAAACCTCAGTAAAATTCAAAACTCAAAAATAGCACATGGAAATCGTCATGATTTTAATGGCCTAGATAAGACAGCATGTTAAAAATATAGGAATTTAAAACTACAATATCTCAAAATCTAGACACCGGAAGTTGTTCATATTTCACAGTATCGTGTAAACAGTGGTTATTGATACCTCTGCCAAAAATAAGATCATGATGTGAAGATGTGACTTAACCGTTGAGCTACCTTAAGGTGATAGCGCTCGCTCTGCCGTTAGAGCAAATTGAGAGAGAAAGTGGGCGTGACTCTGATAGGATGCTCACGTTACCAGTTTGACTGTATATTAGTAGGTAGCACTTTTCATTTGTGTGTCGTGGCTTGTTAATAAGGCGACGGTTTTTCAACAAAACCGCGAAAAACTATGCATTTCGGATACGATTGGAGAGCAAATCCGGCTCTCAAATTTTACAAGTGTTGTACTTATTCCCATCTTATTCACATACATTGTAATCATAAACGAAAGAAATATACATTGTTTTGACAAACTTTTTATTAACATAATTACTTTCAATGATTAGGTACACGTCTTCATCTTTACTAAAATTCAAACGAATTTCTCTTAAGCCCAATTTACACGATGCAATTTCTTGAACATCACATTCGCACTCTTCATACAATTTTACATTTACACGACGCAACTTGCTGTCACAGAACTAAAAACATGTTCTAATTGCCATTCAAGAAGTGTGAAACAGAAGTGTGTATACAATTGTATAGACAATTGATTGGACAATTTCAATCATAAGCCAATTGGATTTCAGAGTTTCATGCAAAACAATATTTCATTGGCTAGAATTTCAAATTGCCCAACTTGAATTGTATAGTGTAATACCCACTTTACAGAAGTTGTACAAGAAATTGCACAGTGTAAATGGGGCTTTAGAACAAAATTCAACTTCAATTTCCATTTTACAACAATACAAGGACTGATCTCATCCATGAAAAACTCTCAAAATAATAATGCCACTGCCTCCTTAATGTCTATGGCTGTTCTTTCCTGTGGACTGGCTGTTCTATGTAGCAGCCATGTCACAGTGCGTCCGACTGTCTCAGAGGGTTGTAAAAGGATAAAGGGTTGTTATTGGCACATTTTAACATACATTTATAAAATGCACCCAGCGATAAAAGAAAATAGCTCATTTTCACCAAAAATCAATAAATTATTACTAATTATAGTAAAACTTTACCAAGTATAACAATAGTAAGTTTGTCTTTTATCTAATCATCATTAACAAAATTCGAATAACTAGGAAAACGCTCAGTGTAACGCGTTGATGAGCGAGCACGGGTACGTGCAAATTCTCGAACCGGAAATGCGTACACAACGCACAGAAAACATAATATACATCCATATTGAATTGATTATGATATCAACTTAAAAGTACATGCTTTTCATCGAAACTTTAAAATAGAATCTAAGCACCTGGTTCATAAAGCAAATCAGAAACAATTCAATTGGCACTGGAAAACATTCATTTCGATACTTCATTACTGACAGATATTAAAAATGTCAATAAGTTCATACGTTCTTAACTGATTGGGATGAAATTTTGTAAAATAAGAGACAATATTGGTCTTAATGATCATGCAAAATAATGAGTTTGATCAGAATTATCGAAGACCGTTTTCATTTTTCAGCCTATCAGGAGATATTTATTTAAATTTTAACCAATGAATGGATTTCAAAAATTATGGTATGCAAACAGAGAAGGTTGGTTTTACATGTGTGCAAAATTTCAGCTCGATAAAAGAAAAACTCTGACCTGTATAGCCAAAATATGATTTGATCAGATTTATCGAAGACCAGTTTCATTTTTCAACCTACCATCAGGAGATGTTTATTTAAATTTTAACCAATCAAAGGATTTCAAAAAAATTAGAGTCTGCAAACAGAAAAGGTTGTCTCCACATGTGTGCAAAATTTCAGCTCGATCGAAGAAAAACTCTGACCTGTATACCCTCAGGTAACAGAAAAGACACAAAAAAAAAAAAAAAAAAAACAGAGGTCCGTGCCAAAAGAGCCAAAAGGAGACGCTCGCTTCGCTCGCTCAATTAAAGTTTATACAAATAAATTTGGATGCTACAAAGGTCACACTTTCTTTGATGTCTAACTTTCTTTAAAACATATTTTGTTGATTGTAGTTTTTGGCGCTAGTTTTAATGCTGTTAGTTGTCAAACATAATCACCAAAGCAATGTTAGTAATGATGTGATGAAGAAATGTCTGCTTTTAAATGATTAAAAAACTAGCTACTCTTCTTTTTCTGTATGAACTCTCAAATAAAATGCAATTACAATTTGTAGAACGAAGCGCAAATCGAAGAATTAAGCATAAACTATATAAATATATTTCAGGCGATAAAATGGAAAAAAATGAGATGATATGTTTGTCATAAAATGAGTACATGTTTTTTATATGCCATTGATTCATTATTCTCTATAAACATAAAAAATTTAAACATCGGGAATCGTGAGCCGCTACCAACAAACCGAAACGCCCAGATAATTGGAATTGTTTCAGCTCTGTGATAGCGATGATCAGTGAATCACGAAACGCATGGGAATAATACAGCTTAAAGTTTGCTTTTTTACTAGGTACTATAATAATACAGGTTTAAACTACAAATTATGGTAATTAATTTTTGAAAAACTAAATCTTTTAAATCTAAACTAAAAATTTTTTAATAAAGACTTGCATATTAGTGTATTCTACATACTGTGAAAATATGAAGTTGGGACAAGCTCATGGGTCCATATCCATAATTTAGCGGTCCACAGCTCGGGAGTGGATGACCCCAAGGTCAAACAAATAAAATAAGTATCAGCTATTTTTATGTAGAGAATATTCACACAAAAAAATATTGAAATCCCAGATGGTCAGGTCAATTTTCGTAATTTTTTGGTTAACGTGACGCGGAATTAACCCTGTGCAAGTAAAATGCGTGTGAAAATTCGTCAGAAATGGCAAAAATACGTTAGGTAAGTATAGGCACCAATGTCAGAAGGAGAATATTCACTTTTAGAGAGAATATTCATAGTAGGCTTGAGGAATGTCCACCATTTCTGTTTCTACCATTTCTGTCACACATTCAGAAAACAGACACAATTTCTGTCTGTTTTTCAGTGATTATGAAAAATGCTCATATGTTATGAAACAAGTAAAATTGACAACGATGAAAGCAAATATAAAAAAATTAAATTTCACTTAAGCTGAAGTCGTCCAATAAAGTTGCTCGCCATCCGGGAAAGTAACTGTGTAAAATTTTACTTGCCAAGTTGTAATTCTACTCGCCTGGGGCGAGTGGGCGAGAGCTAATTTCGAAAGCCCCATTTACACGGTGCAACTTCTTGTACAACTTCTGTACCACACTTCTGTGTCACACTTCTTGAATGGAAATTAGAAATTTTTTAAGTTCTGTGACAGAAAGTTGCATCGTGTAAATACAAAATTTTATGCAAAATGGGAATGTGACACAGAAGTTGTTCAAGAAATTGCACCGTGTAAATGGGGTTTTACAATTCTTTCAGTTTATTAAGCGAGCAGAGCGAGCGTCTCCACTTGAAACTTAAGGCTCGAATCTCTTTTTTTTTTATTTGTTTGTATCTGTGCTTTTGGCGTCTCCTGCCAAACGAAGTAATGGATCAGGCTAATTTTTTCACGAAACTTATATTACTATACTGGTTGTGGTCAAAATGATGTTCAGCAAGTTTGCTCCTTTGGTTTCATCGGAAACTTGATTTTGGTATCGTAGCAACTAAATCTTCTACGAAATGTTCATAAAATACCTATGGACCATGATAACTTTGTTTCTGTGTATATCAGTAGGCAGTGATATTTGTTTCACAATTATTTTAACATTGACAGGAGTTGTTATTCTTGGAAGTATTTGGTGAACATAAGGTTTTGTGGTAATCTAGCCAATATCTGTAGAAAAATCGCTGTGATTTTGGGAGTGACGGGAAAGTATTTTGCTTCTCTTGGATATATTGAATGCAAGGTTTTGTGGCAATCTTCCCAGTTTCTGAAGAAAATTTTACCTCTGCAAGTGATTATTTGAGGAATATTTGTGATTATTTGATAGATCATCGTTAGATGTGCTGCACACCGGTGCTCGCTTATCAACGCGTTACACCGAGCGTTTTCCTAGTTTATAAATAGGTAAAGATGAGTATATAAATAAATTTTTCAGTATACCAAAACCGGTCTTGCCAGACAAAATGCATTGCTTACTTCGCTGGACATACGAATTAAGATGCTGCAAGCGCGAGCGATTTTTCCGCTTGTAGCGGGAACCTTTTTTTTTGGATACGATTGGAGACAAAATGGGTTGATGAAATGATTTGCAATTGTAATCATGAATAGATAAAAGACATGCTTAGGGTTATCACTTGGTACATTTTTAAATTTTTGCTTTGTTAATTAGTAATACTTAGTTAATTTTTGGTGTAATATTTAATTTTTTTGTCTTGCTGGGTGACGTATGAAATTTAATTTTAAAAATGTGCTAAGTGGTTGTGCCTAAGTTTGTCTTTTATCTTATCATTATTTAAATTTTAGGTTTATAGTCTCCAATCGTATCGGAAATTTTATAGCTTTGAGCGTTTTTGTTGAATAACCGGCATTTATAATTAACCAGGCACGAAGCAAAAATGAAAGAGTGCTATTAATATGCAATTAGACTGATCATGTGAACATCCTATCAAAGTTACACACTTATGAAACAATTGTTCTCTCTCAATTTGTTAAAAAGGCCGAGCGCTTGCACCGCATTAATGCAAAAAGCACAGAAACCTCGATACTCCAAAACCGTGTTTGATTTATTTTCATGGCGTCACACTCATAAGTATTCAAATATCGTCTTTGACTTTGTCGACTTTGTAGTAAACTTCTTCATACCGTTGTATATTCATTAATTGAAATGTAAGCAATCATTCATAAGTGTAAACTCCATTTGTGTGCTTGGATTTAATCGGTTAAGTGGAGTTGAGATTGAGTTTCGAAATAAAATGAAACTGTGAATCGAGTTCAAATTCGGAGGTCGAGGCTTTGTCCCGATTAAAACTGCGTCACTCTGTGGAACTGTGATGTATGTTTTCATTTAAATTACAACCACTTAAGAGGCAAACGGAAGCGAACGGGAATCGCACGGTTCGTCAGAGCGTTTTTTGAAATTTTGGCTTCCCACTAAATAATTTTAAAAAATCAGATAGTAACGACCCATAAGAGCGTTAAAGACTAAATAATACCACAAACTGGAGTTCATTATGACCTCTGGTACGACCTCATAGTGTTAAATACGATTATTTTTTAGTCTTTAACGCTCTTATGGGTCGTTACTAAAGTTCATTCACGATTAGAATAGCAACCCGTAATGGCGGCGTGTACTACCGTAGTCAAGTGAACGTATACCTTAACATGTAAATATCAATATAATAATCAAAAAATGTGTATAATACGGCTGTAGATAAAAATAAATCAATTTTATTGAATATTTATAATATTTACTACTATTAAAAATTGTGTATTTGACATAATTTATACAATTTCAATAATACAAAGAAGAAAGTCTTGCCATTGACAGGGCAGTGTTCAAGTGACTGACCAATGAACGACGTGATCGACTAAAACGTCAGTGAAATTCTTATCGTGAACGAACTTTATCTGATTTTTTAAAATTATTTAGTGGGAAGCCAAAATTTAAAAAAACGCTTTGATGAACCGTGCTATTCCCGTTCGCTTCCGTTTCATGGAGAATTAAGTATTGAATATAGGTAGGTATATTTAATTAAGAATTCTTCATCTGGAGTGATTGAACACAAATTCAAAATTTTGTGAACTCCATTATTATTTTGATTTTATTTATAATTATAGATATTAAAATAATTTTTATTTCGTTCATTACCTCTATAACTTATAACTATAAAAGACAGGTATTCAGTGTGTGCTTATTTATTTATTGTATCAAAACAATTATCTAATTAATGTAATTTTTTATTTTTCGTGCTGTTCTTTGTTTTTTCATGTACGCATGTTGGTAATTTCACACTTTTAGTCAGTGCCCTAGAATCTTTGTTGTTGATGAGAGTTTTTTTTCGCATTCTCAAAAGAATACCGGGTCAGACCAATTTGATCACAGAATATGCTAGGTATAAATTTCATCTGCCAATGAAAAGCCAATGTATAGCAAAATCGGTCTCCAGGTTTCATTGGAAAATTGGCTTATGGTGAACACTTTGCTTTACTGATAATTTTAAAGAAAAACTGTTGTCAATGTCTTTGATACATTTCTAAAACGCGCTTATCAACGTGTTCATCAAGAGTTTTCTCTAGGAAAATAGCATTTTAACCAGAACCTAAGCATTAAGTTCCCTGAATGACCATGCTGGTTTGTTTGTACAACATCACTCTTCCATCAAGCTAAATTCATATTTAAAACGGGAGGGGAAAAAAGTGTCTCTGACAAGACAGCTCGTTGCGGCGTCGTGTTTTTTCATTAATTATCACCCCTGGGAGGGTGTGTGGAAGGGAGGGGGAGAGGGTGAGTTGATGACGTCATAACCTTGGTCACGTGATGTGTGGTTTCACACTCGGTAGCTCGCACAACATAATTATGTCTTTTGTTTACGCAAGAACCCACATCAGGCGGCGAGCTTATGGGCATTTGCTCTTCCACTAAGAAACAATTGACCAATGTAGATCTGACCAAACTACGACGTCATAAAACAAAAGTCAATGTTTGGTCACAACCAAAGAGCTTGTATACACAACAAATTGAACACATAATAATATTAGAATAATGTTGAATTCGTACAGAATGTAACAGTTTTACAATCAACAAATTGCCGTTAATAATAGTATTGCTTTAAGCTATCTACTTGAATATTGTTCAGTCTTAATTAACTTCTCATAAGAGAGGAAGGGCCTTTTTAAGTTGACGAAACTATCCAGTGACAGACGCCATTAAAAAGTAAAACGCTTTGGCAACATACCTGGCAAAATATAATTTGTTTCGTTGTAGCATCTGTAATAATTGTCCAGCAAATCATCAAACATGATTTATATGATTTAAATATATTGATTGTACTATTTCAAGTGATAAATTAAACTAGATTAAACACGTGTGAGCTATTTCTTTGATCTTTCTAAATTTCATTTGTTTGAATGAAAAATTGTTTTTTCTAACAACCCTGGAGTTACCATGGTAATACTTTTGTCTTTCATAAGGCAACGCCCACCTACATTGGTCAATTACATTACATGTTTTCGTTCCAAGCATTTTGCGAAGTCTAGAAAAATATATAAAACAATGTAAAATACGAAGTGATATTACAAAAATACAAAATGGAACTTGCAAATGTCAACTGGGTGGGCAACGGAATATTTTGATTGGGGTGTGGTGGAGTGGGGGGGGGGGGGGAGCTTCCAAAGCGGAACAATTTGTAAAGGTGCAGTTTTGTTCCATTTAATCTACTACATTTCCATAAGTATAACCTTAAATTCCTTAGAGGCAGTACTAAAAATAAAATATTGGTTAAAAAACTATCAATATTTTGTTATCTCAATATATTAGGTAGATTACTAAAGACAAGTATTTAGAAAACGTCCCGTCAATTTGTAACATCTATACCAATAGAGTCTGCCGTATTTTTTATGTCAGCAATGCAAAATTGTATTGAATTTTTCACCTGAGGACGGACATTTTATTGGCACGTTGACGGGTCAGATTTATAACGTTATTGCAGTAAACCGATGTATTTTTGTAATGTGAGTGATTCCTCTTCGTACTAAAGATATCTCCGGAGCCTATACAATTTCCCAGGGACCCATTAACTTGTGGGCATTAGTCCGATACAAATAAAGAATTAATAAAATAATTATAAAATATCGACAAAAAAGGGAGAATCACAGCTATTCAGCGTGCCATCAAGATGGTGACAGGCAACAATGTGATGACATCACGTGCAACCTATGAATTATCAATGTGGCTCTGATTTCTAACAAAAGTTGTATGCAGTTTGATTTCCAGGGCTGCGATCGTGTAAAATGACAACTTTCTTGTCACGGTGACAAGCTTCTCATCTCAATGTTATTCACGGCCTTCTAGGGTCTTGTCACCGTGACAAGGAAGTTGTCACGGTGACAAAATTCCCTGTCCTAACTATTGTTGAAACAGGGACTTCGGTTCATGGATATCAAACTACACATGAAAATAAAGTAGAAAGCAGAGCCACCGAGATCATTTTTAAAACGGTCTATTTTATCAATTTCTTGCCCACAACAGTTGTTATTGCACATTATACCAAGTTCATTATCATGTGTGAAAATGTATGAAAACATCTTGCGGGGAACTGAAATTGCACCCCTTCCCGTTACAAGCAAACCAGATCGTGGTTTCTGGACCTCACATTCTCCATCCATTTCCAATTCATAGCATAGCATAAAAAGGAATTTCCGAGAGATCCTGGTTGCCTCCCAGCTTGGAAATAGTAAACCAGTCGGCTGGTGTATTGGATGTCATTGTTCTCGTCAGACCAAAGAGGTTAACAACATCGGGCGGGGTCAGTACTTGGATGGGTGGCCGCTTCCACCCATGCCGCTTTCACCCATGGCTGGCTCTGGCTGGGCCAGAGAGACTGGGGTGTTTGGGGTGTTAGTGTGACGACCTTCCCAGGCGCGTAGGAAGGGGGGGGGGGATGGGGGGAAAATCCCCCCTCTGATTCAATTCCCCTCCCTATATTCTTGTACATTTATATGTCAAGATAAAAATATGCTTAAGAAGTGTTAAAATCACGTAGAAATGCACCAAATTCATGTCTGAAATTCAAAAAATTTCCAAGGCTGTGCGCTCCAGACCCGCTTTTTGCTGGGGGCCCTCCCCCAGACCCCTATTGTCTTCGTAGACACTAGTATTTCCAGCTCAAGTTCTTTTACAATATTATTCCCCCCCTCCCTTGCAAATTTAGTTCCTACGCGCCTGGTCCTCCCTCCACCTGTTATAAGTCTCTCGAAGAGCGTTACACCGTCCTTGGGAGAGGACGTTAAGCCAGATCACGGCGCAGGGAGCTAACGACCCACTTCCTTAAATATCTGAGCTACGAATCCTCAACAAAATTCACCTGCTGTATGGCACATCGTCAGAGGGGTAGAAGTTGTTGAGGCGGCTGTTACGCCATTAAGAAAATAGAAATACCGACATATTCTTATGACTTATTTCCCTGACAAACGCACATATCTGTAAATGCTAAGTATTCATCTATTTCATTTTACTGTGTCAATTTCATGATATTGTTGATATTTCCCCAAGCAAGAATACTTGAATATATTAATATCGAGCCGCGACAATTCGCGTTCATTCAATTGCCTCCTGAGAAATGAACTAGATGAGAAGACAATATCAAAAATATCAAATTATATTTCTGAATATATTTCTCTTGCTTTATGAATCAACAATGTTTATAATTATCTTCGTCATTGTGTGCGGAATTCATGGAAATCTGAAGAGACCAAAACGGAAATTCCTGCGCATGCGTGAAGTTAACAATTTTACACCTTGAGCCGTGTGAAATCTCTAAATCACTGCATTCTAATACGAAAATGATACTGCATTAAGAAGGCTGTTATCTAATTTTCGATTGTTGCTTTCGTATTTTTTAAAATTTGTTTTTGTCTGCTTTAAATGTATTTTAACAAAGTACATTTTATATCACAGAGGTGGGATTCTATAACTCCATTGCGACCGCTTAGCAATTTATTCCATAAGGATTAACATTGAAATAATTGCTAAGCGGTCGCAATGGAGTTATAGAATCAGGGCTCAGGTATTGCATCAAGAATACTAGTATTTAATAACAAGTAGGTGAACTTTAAATTCCATTTATTTATAAGCGTGAATTGAAACTAAATTGATAGTTTTTGTCACCACCGGAACACATATTACATATTGAATGTGTACATATACGAAATTTATTGTGAGGTTAAAAACACGTCGAATCACCTCACCTAACACATTCAATATGTCGACGAAACTGGTGCTGAGGTTATATTTCAAGAACTAATATAATATTATTAGGTAATTGTTTAAAATTTTACTTATAAAGCGTTAAAATCATATATTTAATGTTGAATTCACTAACAATGTTGGCTTACTAATTGCATTTTCTTAACTGACAGCTCTTTAAAAGACAAAAGCAACCACTGCACACTATGTTTGTCTTCAGTTGGTCATTTAGGATTTTCATAAGGAAGGCGTAGGGTATGAACTAGCGCTCTTGGCCTGTGCCGAAATGTGGAACTTCTGATTTGCAGGTGTATAGTAAAACGGAACTTATAAAGGAGGCCGTGGTTTTTAGATAATGATAGAGCTAATACCTCATTTCAAAAGCAAAAATTTAGAAAATGGACTTCCGCCATTCTACCTCTGAGCTACAGATATTATTCGTTGACTCGTACTCTGATTCACAGCTCTCAATTCTTGTATAAAAAGTGCACAAGAAAATGCCGTGCTTTAAAATGAATGCAACATGAATACATGATGAATAGGTACTCGGTTTTTCTTTATTTTCTTTTTTTTTTCTTTATGTCGCATTGCATTTTAAAAATCAGACATCTTGATGTCGTAAATATAATCTCTCATATCTTCGTACAGTGACATTCAGAAGTTGTTTAACATATCCCAGTATTGATGGGATCTGGAAAGCAACTTATGTTCGTAATTCTACCATTGTAATTAAATATTTTCTTATCATTCACTTTTAATAAGCGTCTAAAGTTCGTTCACGTTTAGAATATCAAGCCGTAATGGCGGCCGTGTACTACTGTAGCCAGCGAACTACACATGTAAATATCAATAATCAAAAAAATATGTATAATACGACTGTAGATAAAGATATTCAATTTTATTGAGTTTTCTAATATTTTCTACTGTTAAAAAGTGTGTATTACACATAATTTATACAATTTCAATAATACAAAGAAGAAAGTCTTGCCATTGACAGGGCAGTGTTCATGTGAACGACCAATGAACGACGTGATCGACTAAAACGTCAGAAATATTCTTAACGTGAACGAACTTTGTAAATGTACATTTCTACAAAATTCCAGTGAATGCATCGGATTCTATAGTGTCTCAGTTAAGATATTCAAGTCAACGACATACTTGAGTGTAACGTTTTGTGACATGGAATTGGATTTGCTGTAAAACTGGAGAGATATTTCAGTGACATATTCCATGAGGCGTATGTAATTGCAAGTGCTGTTGCTGAAGCCTTGTCAAACCCTAGTCAGACCTGACGAGTGACGTCACAACCGTATCGCGATAGAGTCAGTTCATTGTCACTTTTGCCTGCGAAATAGGATGTACACAAAAGTTATTGGCACATCTGGAACTTCTGAAGTGCAAGTCTGTAACGTGGCGCGATCACTTGAATCTTGATAGCACATTTTTATTCATTTTTGAAATTACCATTTCAAAAAACTTTTTACAACAGTTCAACTATTTAAGTGTAAAAGACTCATTTAATGTCTTGTAGTTTGCAACCACCGCCCAATAATTAGATTTTGATTTTATGTATTTTGAGAATGAGTGATGCTTTAACATGGGAGGTATTGGAAAAATCATTACGAAATTATTGTAGCTTTTAAAATAGCACTCGTTGGTATTGATTTCATTTTTTCTGATAGTATGTCCGTAGGTTTATTAGAAAATCTAACGTTACAAAAAAATTAGAACTTCATTTTAGCTTAAAAATGACACTATTTTACTTGGCTGCCATAAGATAACATGGAGAGAAAACTCAAAATATCTCAGAAACTAGACACTAGAAGTGTTTAATTTGTTCAGAGATTGTCTGTGGCATTATTATCAATAAGTACACTCTTTTTGTGGCATTACATGGTCATTGGGACCTTAATTTTTGGTGTTTCTTGATAATTTTCAGACAAATCTGTAAATAACTGCAATAAGTAAATACATATTGCCCTTCTATACACCTTAATAAAATTGGTGTAATTTATATAAATCCATTTGAAAAATATTTCAAAACAAGAATAAAATGCCAGTTAAATGACAATATTATTATCTTCCCACGGGCATTTCTTCTTGATTTAAAATATTTATCAAAATTATTCAAAGAAATTTCAGATGAAAAATAATATTTCTCCTTTGACGCAAGTTGTCATTCTAGCATTTCCAAATGTCTATAACAGAGCAACAACTTTCACATGAATATCAATTAGCATGCAAACTAGACTCTCTTATCAACGCGTTACACAGAGCGTTTTCCTGGTTAATTCTTATCTAGACTCAATATCCTCAAAGCTGTGAGAACGTTTCACGTGAACGATCCCACTGTATGAGTTACAGAATAAAGGTCCACAGGTTGAAAGTGACGCATGAACCAACTCATCATGTTTTAGTTTTGTTTCTGCTGGCTGTGATTTTGTTCCCGACTCTCAAGTGGCTGTCAGAGAGCTGAGCAAACAAAAGCGTGCTTACAAATGCTGGCCCTTTGGGAGTTTAGGCCATGAATGTTGCAACGTGTTTAGTAGGTTCGTACTCGACGGAAATGACACAGTAATAGGGGACACATACGGGATGCCGAATGTCAACAATAGCGAGCTAGTAGCGAAAGTAATTTATAATTTAACGTTTTTCCTATTTACAAAGAATTACAATACAATATATTTATAACACTTAGTACTTATGATTATTTCAATTCATCAATATATTTAACTTATGTGCTGTTTCAATTTTGTTACGACAATAATCGCATTTTCATTGTTTGATATTGATCAAATTCGTTAAAATTATATTGTTCCTAGCCAGTATAGTGACACAGATTAAGAGGCAAACGGAAGCGAGTGGGAATCGCACGGTTCGTCAGAGCATTTTTTTGAAATTTTGTCTTCCCACTAAATAATTTAAAAAAATCAGATAGTAACGACCCATTACAGCCTAATAGACTAAATATTGCCGCACACTGGAGTACTTTATGACCTCTGATGCGACCTCAAAGTGTTAAATACGATTATTTTTTATTATTTTACTCAACATATCGTATTTAACACTTTGAGGTCGTACCAGAGGTCATAATGAACTCCAGTGTGCGGCATTATTTAGTCTATTAGGCTGTAATGGGTCGTACCTATCTGATTTTTTAAAATTATTTAGTGGGAAGAAAAAATTTCAAAAAAACGCTCTGACGAACCGTGCGATTCCCACTCGCTTCCGTTTGCCTCTTAACTTTCAAACAATCTAGTTACAATATACTTATGAATACACTAATAACATGGTAAAATAAACTAGGAATGAGTCAAAGAGACGACTAGAACGTAAAATTATGCACTCATTCTTTGCGGTCTTGCGACAAGTAGAATGTGGGCTTCTTCGACACAACTTCTCTCTGATCAAGTAGTATATGGGTTTCTCCGACACAACTTCTCTCTGAAGTAGTATGTGGGTTTCTCCGACACAACTTCTCTCTGATCAAGTAGTATGTGGGTTTCTCCGACACAACTTCTCTCTGATCAAGTAGTATGTGGGTTTCTCCGACACAACTTCTCTCTGATCAAGTAGCATGTGGGTTTCTCCGACACAACTTCTCACTGATCAAGTAGTATGTGGGTTTCTCCGACACATCTTCTCTCTGATCATTAGTAGTATGTGGGTTTCTCCGACACAACTTCTCTCTGATCAAGTAGTATGTGGGTTTCTCCGACACAACTTCTCTCTGATCAAGCAGTATGTGGGTTTCTCCGACACAACTTCTCTCTGATCAAGTAGTATGTGGGTTTCTCCGACACAACTTCTCTCTGATCAAGTAGTATGTGGGTTTCTCCGACACAACTTCTCTCTGATCAAGTAGTATGTGGGTTTCTCCGACACAACTTCTCTCTGATCAAGTAGTATGTGGGTTTCTCCGACACAACTTCTCTCTGATCAAGTAGCATGTGGGTTTCTCCGACACAACTTCTCACTGATCAAGTAGTATGTGGGTTTCTCCGACACAACTTCTCTCTGATCATTAGTAGTATGTGGGTTTCTCCGACACAACTTCTCTCTGATCAAGTAGTATGTGGGTTTCTCCGACACAACTTCTCTCTGATCAAGCAGTATGTGGGTTTCTCCGACACAACTTCTCTCTGATCAAGTAGTATGTGGGTGTCTCCGACACAACTTCTCTCTGATCAAGTAGTATGTGGGTTTCTCCGACACAACTTCTCTCTGATCAAGTAGTATGTGGGTTTCTCCGACACAACTTCTCTCTGATCAAGTAGTATGTGGGTTTCTCCGACACAACTTCTCTCTGAACAAGTAGTATGTGGGTTTCTCCGACACAACTTATCTCTGATCAAGTAGTATGTGAGTTTCTCCGACACAACTTCTCTCTGATCAAGTAGTATGTGGGTTTCTCCGACACAACTTCTCTCTGATCAAGTAGTATGTGGGTTTCTCCGACACAACTTCTCTCTGATCAAGTAGTATGTGGGTTTCTCCGACACAACTTCTCTCTGATCAAGTAGCATGTGGGTTTCTCCGACACAACTTCTCTCTGAAACTGAACGTTGATTCCTATCCTTGTCTCTGATTGGCCGAGCTCTGGTCACGTGTTGCCTATCACAACGCAGTGTTGTGACTGTGTGATGTGTCGCTGTGTATTCTGGTCACGATGTCTATTGAAGTGGCAACACTGTAGATGATAGAACGTATCCTAATTCACTTTACACTCGTCGCGTCTCTTTAGAAGAGAACCGAAAATAGAACTCGGGACATCAGGATGGGAAGATTTCGATCTCACATGCTTGCGAAAAGATAATATATAAATCCATGTAATCTAATTTTACATAAGAGTTTACAAGTCTTTATTACTAGGAACACGCTGTGCGTAACGCGTTATGTTAAGCGGGCCTTTGTATTGCATAAAATTAGTATTTGTATGAAAGTTGCTGCACTGCATACCTTAATGAAACGCTCTAAAGATGATTTAATCAAATTATTAAAGGATGAAAAGTGACAATACCTTTGAAATGTATTGAATATATTTCACAAATGTGTCAATTTCATTAAATATCAGTAAAATATCCATAACTCTTGATTTTCTTGCCGATATGTCTCATTTTGAAAACCTGTTAAAATGTTGGTCCCAGTAACCAATAAGAATATGAGGTTGATTGGGCATACGTTTCTATTTTCCATTTTCAACCAATAACAGGATATTTACCAAATACTAGTAACGTAACCGTTCGTATTACATTAGTGTGTGTGCACCATTTTATACCTATAAAAACACACAATAAATACAAAGTCGGGACATTGTATAATCGACCCAACAATTACTCAATTGTTAAAAGTTTGACTCAAGGCTCGAACCTGAGTTTTATTTCAAATCATTGATCATTGATCATTCTCATTCCTGTTTAAGAATAATAATACCGGGAAAGTTATCATGTTATGCTTTATAAACCCCTCCAAACAAACCTCTAAACCTCTAAAACATACTCTAAAAGTTTACTGACACTTAAAACCGTCATTATACTTCGATCACAAACATTCGTTCTCCCCGTAACTTCATCTTCTATTTTCGACGCCATTGAATTCGTCTTCGATATTTTCAAGAATATCTCAGCATCTGCTGAAGATATCTTCAATAAGTTTGAATAAAGTTCTTATTGATGATTCAAAGTCTGAAGAATCCTTGGTATTTTCAAAGTCGTTTTAACACCATTTTCAAAGGAAAACATCTCAAAGATTCAACAATCTCTCCTCATTATTTATAAAGAGGTTGTACTGGAGAATCTGCTATTTATACGACAATGCGTTGATAAGTGAGTCTTCGTATTGCAAGCGAATTGATACGCGTTTTAATTTTCTGCTCTAAAGACCTTGGAAAAAGCCGAAACAAATACGTCAAATAAGCAGTAATCAAATATTTGTAATTTCCTCACAGAATGACAGATTAGTATGCAAATCTCCAAAAACACATAATGTTTGTCCCAATCTTTGTCCCAATGTTCATGAAATTTTTTAATTTAATCTGTCAAACGGGTCAGCTTTAAATTTATAAAAAAATAGAGGATATTGTAAAAAATATATATACAATTCCACTCATATGGCTTTAGTGTTTGTAAAAAATTTCAGATCGATCGGTGGAATGGTTTGTCCTGAATACTGCCTCAAAAACACAAACAAAACAAAGGAGAGAACGTGTGCCATACGAGTACGCGCGTTCATTTGAAGTATTTTGTCTTGTTTAAACAATCAGGCTAATATTACGATTTATTGGTTGACAGAGATATGCTCACTTTTTATCTCATTGTCATCTCTTTTCTGATTTCTCTATTTTTCAGGAATATGCCTCCAGATACAGGTTTTAAAGTTTTGGGTCAGAGGTTGTGAGGTTCAAAATAAGTATCACATTATAGTAATAACATAATCTAACCATACGTCAAT
Source organism: Leuctra nigra (assembly GCA_934045905.1). NCBI lineage: Eukaryota > Metazoa > Arthropoda > Insecta > Plecoptera > Leuctridae > Leuctra > Leuctra nigra. The sequence continues at coordinate 12,172,336 of OW203770.1, forward strand.
TACTAAATTTCTTAACAGACTAGTCAATTTCATGTTGACAAATTTGCATGTTCGCTACACGTCATTCTCCAACTTCATAATCAGAACACTGTAGATGTTACCAACTAGGAAAACGCTCAGTGTAACGCGTTGATGAGCGAGCTCGGGTAAGTGCAAATTCTCGAACCGGAAATGCGTACAAAACGCACAGAAAACATATACACATTAAATTGAAATATAATCACTCAATCGACATAAAAGTATTATGCTTTTCATCGAAACTTAAAAATAGCATCTAAGCACCCCGGTTCATCAAGCAAATCATATTCAATCCAATTGGCACTGGAAAACATTCATTTCGATACTTCATTACTGACAGATATTAAAAATGTCAATAAGTTCATAAGTTCTTAACTGATTTGGATGAAATTGTGTAAAATAAAAGACAATGTTGGTCTTAATGATCATGCAAAATATGAGTTTGATCAGAATTATCGAAGAACGTTTTCATTTTTCAGCCAATCAGGAGATATTTATTTAAATTTTAACTAATTAATGGATATCAAAAAAATTAAGAGTTGCAAACAGACAAGGTTGGTTTTATATGTGTGCAAAATTTCAGCTCGATCAAAGAAGAACTCTGACCTGTATAGCCAAAATATGAGTTTCATCAGATTTATCGAAGACCATTTTCATTTTTCAACCTATTAGGAGATGTTTATTTAAATTTTAATCAATGAATGGATTTCAAAAAAATTAGGGTCTGCAACGCCCAGAGAATGTCCGAACACGTGTGCAAAATTTCAGCTCGATCGAAGAAAAACTCTGACCTGTATATCGTCAGTAACAGAAAAAAAAAACAAAAAAACAGAGGTCCGTGCCAAAAGAGCCAAAAGGAGACGCTCGCTCAATTATAAAGATCGATTTTCTTCTTCAGTCTTATTTTTCCCGAAGACCGGACATGGTGGTGTCCTACCCTGGCCAGCCTGGCGTAGTCTGCCTTGCGGAGCTGTAGTTGGTCTTGACTCAGCAGCCCGGGATGTCGCTCCTCGTGGGATCTGAGTGGCAGTCCTCTGTGGTAATCTCGACGATGTGGCGTGGGGGACATTCTTCTTGATGGCGCTTGTCTGAGCTCCAGGACCCGGCCTTCCGAAAGGCGCTCTTCCAGCTCCTCGATTATAGCGACACCCCTGAGGAAATACTAGAATTAGACGAGATGAACCCAACCAAGAGTAAATTGCTCTTATAATTAGTTCTCACTCAAAAAAAGTGTTTACCTACTTTATATTTTTTTCAGTTCTAAAGCCTGATTTACACGATACAATTTCATGAACAACTTCTGTGTCACATTCCCATTTTTCACACAATTTTGCATTTACACGAAGCAACTTTCTATCGCCTAACTTAAAACATGTTCTAATTTCCTTCAAGAAATGTGACAAAGACTGTGACAAAGACTGTGACACAGAAGTTGTTCAATAAATGTGACCGTGTAAATCGGGTTTTAGAGAAAGTAGATTCTTTATTATAAAATTCAAATTACACTTTCCTATCACTATTTTCGTTGCCAGAGTAAAGTTCATGAGTAGACTAAATACCTACCTACTTTATGAAAATGGAATGTGTTATCAAGAAAACCTTTTATTTTCGTACCATTGAAGAGTGCATCTTTACAGGTCAATTGCGTACTAAATGACCTGGGAACTCTGGCAAGGAGGAAAGAACGAATAAATTGAATTGAATTGAATTGAATTATAAATTGAATACCACTTGTTAAAATACCCAGTGGACAAAGTTTATTAATAATATTATATTGTTAACTCTACATTGATTCAACATTTTAAAAGTTAATTGTTATTTTTGTTTGAGATGCTATATTTCATTTCATTATTTTGCGAACGAATATGCGCCATTAAATTAATTTTATATGCGCCAATTTAGTGAATGCTATCTTAAAAAATATCTAATTTGCTCTGTTTTCTAACAAAAATCATGCAGTTTGATTTCCAGGTACCCTATTGTTACCTACTGTTGAAACAGGACTGGATATCAAACTGCACAAAACAATTTATTAGAAAGAAGAGACGTCCAGATATTTTCAAATGGTATGGGTATTATGTAAAGCAACTATACATACCCTGTTACCTGCACCTCGCCCTGATTGTGTAAACCCAAACGCCCCTGAAATGTAAGAGTCAACGCCGTTACATAATACGAAAACGCTCTGTGTAACGCGTTGATTAGAAATCACCGATTTGTGCAACACCTCGAACTGAAATTCTGCACACTATATAATGTCAACAAAAAGCCAACAGTGAGCATTACCTAAACCAATCGGTCAATATAAGATAATGATCTGATAATCTCTGCATTTCATTTCAACTACAAACTATGTAATTAACTCAGAATTTAACAACCCCCATTAGTTCTCAAGGTGCCGTACGTTTACATTCGGACAGATCAAATTCTTAATCATTCTAAACATTTAAATAACTCTTGAAGCTGTTGATTATTGGCTGGAAATGCGTACAATTTTAGTGCAAAATTTTAAATTGTTTGGACTAACGTTTTTTCAATTCCAATTTATAAATCATTTTTATTATCATTATCTTATAGGTAAGTACATACATTAAAACAAGTAATGCGTAGGCGAGAACGTGAAAAGTACTTTCCAAATCAGCCAATCATAGGATTTAGCTCCAAATGGATTCATGAGATCACCTATCATGATAATTTTCAATAAAATTTAATGCATGTTCACAAACGTAACATTTTATTTAAGTTGCCAGTATTTCTCATTCTTCAGAAGGTTTCATCTGGAGAACATATTATGAGAGAAACAAACCTTCATCAGCAATGACATTCCAATGTTTTTTTTCAAAGCATTACAGTAAATGTGACGGAGGTGTAAGTTTATTACCTGTATTATTTTAAGACTAGGAAAACGCTCTGAGTAACGCGTTGATGAGCGAGCACGGATACGCGGAACACCTCGAACCGAAATTATGTATATCGAAAATATCATTAAAAGCCAATAATTCTTGAATTTCGTCAGACTTAAATAATAATCTCTAAATATTCCTAAAATGTTAGTATCAACCTTTATGATTGAACTGTTCCTTTTGTTTATATTCAAAAATCACAGGATATCTTTAAAAAAATATACCTGGGACCACTCAAATCATAATGATATTAGTGTGTACACAATATCAGATCAATCTGTTGAACGGTCATAATTAGTTTCATTTCGTTTTTTAACTTTCTGCTCTAACTACCTTGCCTTGATCTGAAGATTCGAAGTCGCCGTGAATTTGACAGCCAACACGCAAAATGTCCCTAAAATTACAAAAACTTTTGAAAATAACGACAGATTTGACTGAAAATTGGCAAAAATACCTTAAATGTTGGTACCAATGACCATGGAAAGTTTTTAGTTGGTCGGTCAATCGGTTCTAGTATAAATTTCAAAAATCACAGGAAAAATGGTTTCAAATTTGAACCAATGGGAGGATTTGGCTGAAATTTATTATGATTGGGTACAATGTTGGTTGCAATGACTTTGCTAAATTTCAAATTGATCAAACCAACCAATCGAAAGATATTTTTTTTTAAATTTGAACCAATCAGGGGATTTAAAAAATATTGGGGTCTGCAACAATCAGAAATGTTACGTACTTGTGTGCAAAATTTCAGCTCGATCGAAGAAAAACTCTGACCTGTATAACGTCAATAACAGAAAAAAAAAAAAAAAAAAACAGAGGTCCGTGCCAAAAGAGCCAAAAGGAGACGCTCGCTTCGCTCGCTCAATAATCAAATATCTTTTTCTAGATTTTTGCTGGATCAATTAAGTAAATTTATTCACATCCTTTTAATAACTTCCCACATAAATCTTTGACATTTTAAATCAGCTCAGATTTCCACGTTGTGATTCAATAAGGTCGACAATCTGCATAAGGACACGCGATTTCGACCCTTATTGACTTTTCACCTCTCTAATTCAGCGAGGTTTCAACACGGATGAAGATGAGTTGAAGAATGTACTTGGGAGATAAGACTTATGGTAACACAGCAATCAGGAGCGTAACTTCATGATGATTTTTCACCTCATCCTATCATGTGTATTAGACCGTAATGGAAACACGCTCTGTGTAACGCGTTCATAAGAGAGACTTTATATTGCATGCGCATTAATATCCTTGACTAAGTTGCTGATGTACAGAACTTGGAGAAAGTTGTAAAACCAACCTAATCAAATGCATCAGGGAACAGTGTGCATTAGACAATTATTGTTTCCAAAAAAAATTATGCTGTCAATAGAATGTATTTTAACTGAATAAATACTAAAAATGAGTATAAAAATTCATAACGAAGATGACCTTGCCAAAATTGACCATGCTCAGACAAAGGCTTCGTTTCCAATTTTCAACCAATGAGAGGATTTTGCTGCAAACTATTGTCGTCAGTTACTAAAGTCGTCAATAGTCAGTTTCTATTTATTCACTACTACATTTCTGACAAATGTCCGGTCGATAATTAGGATGTTGCTTTATTATTTATTATGTTATGTATATATTATTCTTCTTGTTTCTGTATGCTGTATTGTTTATTTCTACATACTAGCCTTCATGCTATGTGGGATAGTTTGTAGTTACATATTGTAGTATTGATGTGTAATTGTGTGTTTTATAATAATACAAAAAAAAACGCTGATACAGTGATACAACGGAACAAATATAGCTGAGTGGTAACGCTCTGAACTTGTATTCCGGAGGCCCGGGTTCGATTCCCGCGACCGTCCTTCCTGACTGTTTTTTTTTCCGTGTTATTCCCTCAGTCGACCTTACCTACTATCACCATCATCTCCCAATCATCATCATAATCATTCATCCGTCGCCATTAGCCTCGCTGCAGAACAGTGCGACGTTAAGCCCCAGACAAAAAAATACAGTGATGCAATGACTTGATCTCAGCAGAGGTAAAACGATTTGTGTCATAAGTGGAAATGTAAATCAGAATTCGTAATGTTTGATTGATTAGCAAGGGAAATGTAATCTGTTAGATTGATATTGACATTTACATTGATGCGTATAGTCTGTGATAACATTGATTAAGCTTTACATAATTTAGAAACAAATTAAGGACGTTGAAAATGCAATTTTTTGCTGTAAAATGGTTATAATAACACGTAAAATGGCAGACAATTACATAAAGGGAAGCGAACGAGAAACGCACTGTTCTTCAAAGTGATTTTCTTACAATTTGTCTTCCCCTAAATAATTTAAAAAAATCAGATGACCCATTACAGCCTAATAGACTAAATATTGCTACACACTGGAGTACTTTGTGACTCCAGTGTGCGGCATTATTTAGTCTATTATGCTGTAATGGTTACTATCAGATTTTTTACAATTATTTTGTGGGAATACAACATTTCAAAAAAAAGCTCTAACGAACCTTGCGATTCCCTTGTGAGGCCTCTTAATGGTTTCTATGTTTATTCTGCGGTCATTTGTATATCTTTTGTTTTATGAAACAAAACATTTAAAAAAATCTGTCTGGTGTCCAGGGGGTTGCCCCCACCCCCAACCTTGCTCCAGTCCTTGATCTTGTGTTAGCTTACAAAATAACAATGTTCGGAAACTCATCGTTACTAATAAAACAAATATCGAAAAGATAAATAAAAACTAATTGACTTACTTTGGTCGCAGTAATTTAGTTTCCAAGTTTGGCGCAACTTCCGATGAAATCAATTTACCGCAGCAAATCGAGTTCGCCACTTTGAGTTCCTTCCACAACTAATCTTGCCCATTAACGTCTAGTAAGTTTGTTAGCTGTCACTTGCAAGAAGAGTTCAACACATTGACCATATAAGGCTGTGACGCTATGCGAGGGTTATCCAGAGAGTACCTATGTCCCGTTTGATTATTATTCTAGCAATGTTCGTCGGCCTGGTACTTGTTAGTCCTATATCCTCTTTTTGACATTTTCGAGTTAGGTATTGGAAATTACTTATTGATTCATTCTCCTTAACATAAAAATACAATTTTCCAGTAAACCTTAATTTCTTAGCATTTCGATTCTAGATGGAATTTTTAAGAAAATTGTGAACATGCAAAAAATTTCCTTAGATAATGTACATTTTGACCAAAACCAAAAGCACCAAAAGAATTTTCTAATTTTCTGAGCGGCGTTACTGAGCATTCTCCTAGTACTAATATTTTGCACATGCTTCTTCGTATTGGTATCGGGCAACGTTTGTTTTGCAAACAATATCTATTCGGGCGTTAGCTCGACGCTGCCAATTACCGTGTCAATACGAGGTCTACTTTTAAACGCGGCGAGCTTACTACCACTACTGTATACTGCAAGCGCTTCACGCTCGTTTTCGGGATGTCAGCTGGCATTCAAGCAGTTTGAAATGGAAATTGAAAACCATGGTTATCGGGTATATCGGCCACATGACAACACATACCAAATTTCAAAGTGCTGCGATCATCCCTTCGGGGTGAAATTTGGGCCTCAAACATGCATGTATTTTTTTCATGCTAGCTGGCTGGCTAGTTAGTTAGGCATGTCCGGTTTGTTTGCCCCTCTCCACAGGTTGCACGGTTTGGTCTAGAGAGTTGAAATTTGGCAGAGACATAGAGTCATATTTATAGCGGTGCCCTTTGAAAGAAAACCTGGAAAATTTTGACCGGAAGTGAAGTTATCACAATTTTACATTTTAAATATTTTAAAAGTCAAACGGGTCCATCGAAAGTTTTGAAATTTGGCAACATCTAAGACAATGTATTGCTAGACACTCCACTTCAAGAAAAAACAAAAATTTCAAACCGGAGTGGAAAATTATCAATATTTAGCGTTCCGCTCTTCCTCTTTATCGATCAACACAGCAGCTTCGCTGTCCGTCGGCCTATATAGTCTAAAGCAGCTTGCTTCGACACAGGCTTACCGTGTTCGATTCCCGGTCCCGGAAAAAAACTTTTTTTTCCTATTATTCCTTTTTAATTTGTATAGGCGATGATTCCTGGATACATTTTTAATAAATGAGACTACCAATGGATGCTGTGAAGATCATCAATAGACAGAAACATCGCCATCGCGGCACGCCGGTTGCCATCGTGAACAGTGAAGATATCAGGGAAACAGAAATTGCGCACGTCGTTTTACGCTCCACCTTTCTTCTTTGATATACTACACAGGTTAATATTTCAGTGTGGCGAATTGGCTCAGTCACATGAGGCAAGTGACTTCGATCACGGCGTTGCCGGGTTCGATCCCCGTAACAAACGTTTTATTTTTTTTTATCTTTTTCTTTATTTAAAAAATGTTTAACCTTCTTGTGTATATATTCAAAATGCTAATCCGAATACATTCAACGATTACATAGCTACTCTTTTTAATATTATACTCATTGGACTCTAATAATGATTGTCAATGTACACGTTGTACGTAAAGTTGTGCAATAAAGTTGCGCATTGAATTTGCACCGACCATATTGTAGACTTCCTCTATCTTCTTCCTACTTTCTGTCTTTCTTCGGCTCCTTTATCGTCATCTTCTTTCTTATGTTGCCTTCTTCTTAACACAATGCGCCTAGCTTTATTTTAAATTTTTTTAATTTCAATTTTAAATTTATTTTTAAGTCGTTTTTAATTTTTATAATTTTGTTAAAGTTTACCATGATGGTTCACTTAGATTGTATTCTTCAAATTTGGACACAACATTAGGTTTTTAGTGTTGTGCTTGGCGGCAGTAACTGGGCGAAATGATTTCACGAATTTTAATGCGAAAATGTTTAAACAATATATTATTGCTTGGCCCTTCATTTAGATCTCAATTGTTTTAAGTGGGAAGGTGCTTGGCAGTTTTTTTACAAGTTTTTGTTTTTGTACAACATTAGAGATATCATCGAGCTTGTGAATTACTTCTCGTGAAGATTCGAAATAAGCCAGATTCTCAACATTTGATAATTCGAAAACGAACAACTAAAAAGAAAAACATACAAGAAATGTTAAGATAAGAATTAGTTCCCACTGAATGAGTAATACTTTGATATGTGAATTAATTTTATAATGAAAACAAACACTATATATAAATCCGGAATTCTGCGAAAAGTCGGTATTACATACCTATTGGTACAAATGCTAGAAATAATACTTTGATAAGGATTAAAAATAATTCTCTTCTACTGTAATTTTAACAAACTGGACGATACTATATTTTATAAAGGAATTAGGGCACACCAGACCTCTGCACCAGACTATGAAATAAGTCGGTAAAATTCCTAAGTGAACCCAATTTCAATTTAATGTCTTAAAGTTTGAAATAAAGAATGATGTAATTGTGAATATTGAAAGCTGCAACTGCAATTAGAATAGAATATTCGAACTAAAAATTGCATAAATTTCCAAACTCTGGTTCATCTTTCATCTTATTTGTGTTAAATTCGAGAAAATAAGGAACACGACTGACCTGTGGTGGATTCTTTGGTACTATCCATAAGGGGGATAATGGAGGATATAAAGGGGTTATTTATGTAAATAAATCATATAAAATTTGCTTTAGTTGTTTGTTATGGCTGAAAAAGTAAACTTGTAACTAAATCAAAATTTCATTTGTTTCTCCTTTTTCACTGCCCTAGGGAAGCACGAGCCTCAAAATAAAAGAGTGTATCTAAAAAGTTTCCTGCCAGAAGTGGCTCCATCACGTATCGCTTATTTGTTCGAATAGCAGTATAGTGGCTCCAGCTATGAGCAAAATGTGAACTAAGTATATTTTCGATCAAGTGCTGTGCTGCCCCTCAGCGGCGGATGGCGGAAGTACAGGATACGGTGGCTCGATCGATCGAATATTTTGCATTCATTTTTTGGTGTGTAGATTCGTGTGTTACTAGTGTTGAATCCAGAAATTTTTCTCGGGAGGGGCACTCGAATAGTTGGGCGGTGGCATATTTTTTGGGGTACTTTTTGGATGTACCAGAGGCCTCCCCCGAGGTATGCCAGGATTCAACACTGTGTGTTACTGTCGGTGCCTAGGCTTGTCAAAGAACCTCAAAAAATTATTTAATATAATATCAATGTGCATTACTTTTTGTACGTTTCAACTACATTTAAGTACACTCATAATACTCATAATGTCCTGTAACTTTTAACTACTGTTTTATAGTGAACATGGAGTTCTTAATTTTAGGTCATCAAAAACTGGCCGTAACTATAACTTGCTTTAACAAATGAGAATAAGCTGTTGAAATATATGAATACGAAAAAAAATTATCCTTAAAATATCCCTATTTTATTACAGCGATTTAATAATTTACAATACGCGATTTATTACATTACAGGTCGAACTAAGTAACCGATCTAGCTACTTTTCTTGACAAAACCATTCATTACTTTCATGTTCGGCTGCGTATCGATTTCTAGCAAGATAGGTTCATTAGTTTCAATGGAAAATCGATTTGTACCTTGATCATTTGATCATTGAAAATTATCAGTACAAAATAAACATAATAAAACCAATTTACTATGACGGTATTACACTAAGACCGTCTAAGTGTAAGACCGAGATAAGACAATTTCTTAGACCCGATTAAAGAAAGAGGTAAAAGAGGTTATTAGAGTGGTCGGCAAAAGCATGTAGCTCCGTCGTAGCTCCAGTCACGTGACATAAAAATTAATATTAAATTCGGACTAGGCCGGGACTAGCGTGGACCGTCTTATCTTGGTCTAGTTTTAGTTAAGTTTTATCTAGTTTTAATAATATCTTTGGTCTTACCGTGGTCTTCAAGCGTGAAAAAACACGATTTTAGGTAAGGTTCCGGTTGTATTATAAGTCCAGAGTGTATAGATGGCTTTCAAAGTTGCATTGAAATCAAGAATAACGGGAGTTATTTAAATGGATTAGTGGTTCGCATTATGCTTTTACTAGGAAAACGTGCAGTGTAACGCGTTGATAAGCGAGCACCAAAACGCGTTATACCTTCAACATCAACGTAACACTTGAAATAAATTGTAATATTTTTAACGAATATATTTTACTCTGGCAAAGGTTTACCGAAATCCAAATTTTTCGAATTTGTGTGCAATTGTTTTGATAGTCACGGCCTCCTTTTGCTGTTTTTTAAATTGATGTCATGACTGTAAAAAATCGCGTAAAATGTGGAGGACGAAAATGATTAATTTGTAATTGATATGAGAAGAATCGTGCTGAAAAATGAGGACGAGTCTATACTTAGAATTATAGGTATGTGTAATATCTTTGCATTGTTCAGTTGAACACAGGCTGAAATTTTGTCTTTGGTCGATGTTTCTTCGTAGTTTACAGAGCCTTTTCAATAAAGTTAATCATTTTCATTATTAATGTATCATTATGAAACATTGAGAGCAATCTTTTGTGAACACTTCAGGGCAAACCGAATTATTGTAGTCATCACCACTAGAAAGATAATTGTTCTGAAAGGTAGCCCCTTTTTTAATGGGAAATAAAATGGCATACCCCGTGGGCTTGCAGGCTAGTCAGATCAAACGTAGGCATCAAACTGGTCACGTGGTGTTGAGTCCCCTTAACTTCAGTACGCCAAATCATTTATTTCCTTCAAGTTTGTCGTTCAATCATAGGTTCAATCAAATCTTATTGCCAAATAATATTTGCACAGCATCTTTCCTAACTCAAACACGGCATGTTTGACATTCAAACTCTGAGCTCTCGAATTAAAGTGCACTTGGCTAACATTTCCATATTTTATTAATATCGAACTGGGTCGTCAGTGACGTCAAGAGTTTCCGATCTTACGACAACTCTCCGCTATGTAAATCACTTCAACTTCCATCTTTGAGTTGAAGTCATGAATTCGTATTTAATTTATTATAATCGGCTTAGGCGTAGAACTCTTCTACAACTAGGTTATTGGTGACAGAACAATCAGTGCGAAGTTGATTGGGAGAATATGAATATTGCGAGCGCAAAGTTATGAATTTGTTTTGAAATTGGTTAGACGTTTAACTTTTCGGTGACGGAACAAGTTGATTGGGAGATGAGAATGTGAAGAGAGGGTGTGGATGACATAATATTTTGAATGGGCGTATTCATGGGAAGCTCCCTCCTTAAATTAGACCGTTATCGAAAAAATATTAATTCCGTCCATCGGATGGGATGTTAAGGTGATACTAGCGCTCGGCCGTTTTAGAAAATTTTGAATGAAAAATTGTTTCATAAGTGAGTGTAGCTTTTACAGGATGTTCACAATATGATCAGTCTGATTGTATATTAGTAGCACTTTTTCATTTTTGCTTATTGCATCATTAATTTGGCGCCGGTTATTCAACAAAACCGCGCAAAACTATGAAATTTGCGATACGATTGGAGACCAAACCCGTTAACCAATTGATCTCAAATTTTAATCGTAATTAGATAAAAGACAAACTTAGGGTTGTCACTTGGCACATTTTTGAAATTTAATTTTATACGGCACCCAGGGAGACAAAAAAATGGCAAATTTTTCACCAAAAATCCACTAATTATTACTAATTAACGAAACAAAAAATTAAAAAGGTACCAAGGGATAACCCTAAGATTTTCTTTATTCTAATCACGATTAAAATTTCAAATAATTTGGTCTGCCCATTTCGTCTCCAATCGTATCGCAAAAAGTGTCTACAAAAAGCAGAAAAATCGCTCGCGCTTGCAGCACCTTAAGTCGTTAGCCATCTTGGTATTTCGTCAGGAGTAGGCTACATGCCGGTACCGGGTTTCCTCTCCACTCTTCTCTATATTACCTTCTCACTTGTAGTGCCTGGCTCTGTTGACAATAAAGAAGAAATATGTACCTATTAGCAAAGTTAAAATAATAATTGAATGCTAAAAATTAACAATTATTTTAATATTCTAATAAAATTACATGTATAAGGGCACGGGTTTTTATTTACTTATCGTTAAACATTATTTGATTATATTATTGAAAAAACATATTAATCCGAAAATGTCCTGAAAATGAGCATCTAGAATATTGTACGTTCTATAATAGTAAATCCTTAAGCCCCATTTACACGGTGCAATTTCTTGAACAACTTATGTGACACAGAGGTTCTGCTCGTGCGCAGTATCACTTTTGAGATGATAAAGGGAATCTGCACATGTGCAGAACTTTTGTGACACAGAAGTTGTTCAAGAAATTGCACCGCTGAACCAAAATTTTCCACCGTAACCCTTTTGTTGAAGCAGTATGTTTTAAAAGTATTAATACTTTCCTTCCACTCCCCCCCACCCCCCTTGACTTTCTCTGGAATCGAACTGAAGGGTGTCGGAAAGCAAGCTGAGCTTACCGCCTGAAACCTGCAAGACTGGTAAAATACTATTCGATTCAAACGAAGTTCAGGATCAGGTGAAATTTGTAATTATAAAGATGCATTCTGTTCTCCTTATCCTTTCTACCTAGTTCGGTATCTTGATTTCACCTGAAAATTGATTTAAAGTTATACTCCTCTTTTCTAATGAATAATCTGTCAGGGGAGTGCGTGACACTTTTTGAATAAGAACTCTACATTATTATGCCTAATATAACGTTCTAACGCTGTAAATGTTTTTTTTCTCTCGGGACCTCTACATTACTTTCTTGATGTCGAGGATCCACTTGATAATGACAAAGTTGAAGATAACTCTTAGCCCCACCAACAACAACAAAGAAGTGTTGGTAATTTAGTGTCGGCAAGTTGCTAACAGTGTCCACTTCCTTTACGCGTCACTTGACTTATTGTCAAAGAACTCGACTGTCGTGGACTCTCTTTGTCCCATGTTCTCTGGACTGCGAAGAGAAACTTATTGTGACGTTCTTGGAAAGACGCCAATGTATAGAGTGAAAGAAGAAAGTATATCAACTTCTTATAGTAATTGCAGACTGAACTAGGGCCTCTGGAATTAGAATTCTATGCGCATACTATCTGGGCATACTCAATATGTACCTGAAATAATAAAAAAATAGTGATATTATGTTGGTCCACATTACAGTTTAAATATAATGCATTATTTTGAAAGACAACATTCAATGCCACCATTTGTAGTAACATCAAATTAAATTCTCTTAATCCTTTCTTATTGTATTATATTGTAAGAAAACTTCCCGCTCGTAGTAGAAGGCCGGAAATGATTTTCAATGTTTCTTGGGGTGAGCTCATAAACGAGAAAATTATGTCTTCAATACAACCATATTTGTTGACGTCAGGCAAATTGATAGAGATATGATTACAATCCAAAGTGTGCAACGCAAAAACAAGAAAAAAGACTTCCGAACTTCTACTTCTGTGGTACAAATATGGCATTAACTTTATAAAATTTTATGGGCCCACATTTTATCAAGCAAAGTCATTTACTTCGATCCATGTTTACATTTCTTTTAATGGCCACTTCAACATTTTAGTAGAGTAAAATTACCATATTTAATTAAAAGTGACACTCACTTTTATGTCAGTTATTACTGTCAACCTTCTAGCTTGATGGTCTCATCTCCTGCTGGTGTTATAGAGAATTATATTGTTTCAAGTGAGTTTAATTAACCAATCAGCACTGCACATTACGTAAGACTGTCGTGCCCATGAAAGTGGCTTGGATCTTTACCGGAGGACTCATAAAAATATCAGAGACAATGCTTAACCGGAAATTGCGCTGGGAGCGTTTTTATAACAAGTAAAAACAAAATAAGGGTTGCCTAAATGGCTTACTTTTGGTTAAAGTCGGGTTGAAAACTATGTAAGATGTTTGTCTATAATAACGTTACCTATAATATTACTTTAAAGGTGGTGCAAAAGCTAGCGATTTTGCCGCGTGTTGCAGGCACTTTTTTTGAATACGATTGGAGACAAAATGGGATTACCAAATAATTTTAAATTTTAAACACGATTAGTTAAAATAAAAACTTATGGTCATCACTTTGTACATTTTTAATTTTTGCTTTGTTATAGCTATGGTAGTAATAATTAGTTGATTTTTGGTGAAAAATTATCTATTTTCTTGTCTTGCTCGGTGCCATATAAAATTTATATTTAAAAATGTGCCAAGTGATAACCCTAATTTTTTCTTTTATCTAATCACGATTAAAATTTGATATCAATTGGTTCACGGGTATGGTCGCCAATAGTATTGGAAATATCTTAGTTTTGAGCGGTTTTGTTGAATAACCGGCGCCTAATTAACAAGGAACGAAGCAAAAATGAAAAGTGCTACTAATATACAATCAGACTGATCATGTGAGCATCCTGTCTAAGTTACACCTACTTAAGAAACAATTTTTCTCTCAAAATTTGCTTGAACGGCCGAGCGCTAGTATCACCTTAAGCTAGCGTCAACTCAAAATCTAATATAACACTTGAACTTATTTGTGTGCTTTTCGTATTAGTGGTCAAACGAAGTAACGGATCAGGTCAATGTTTTTACAAAATATTCGTTATTATCCTCTGCGTTCATCTATTGATATCTAGTTGGTAGTGTCCGAGGAATTTCGATTGATAGTGTATACTCCATTTTACTGATCGATGCAGATGGATAATGTGATAACTCAATTACTTTAAATTCCCGGAATCCAGTGGCCCTCCCCCTCAACCCAAGAAAATTATACCTGCTGTCTTCGTATTATCATAACTGCATATTTCATCCTTAAAATATGTCCTAATAATAAATATAGTGAGTTACATATTATAATAATGTAAACTTTCTATTAAGTTTCCAACTATAATAACGTTGCAACTCTAAGTAAATATAAATTGGCATTCTATATTTACAAAGTCAATAATTCTGTATAAACGAATCGCTATAGCAATATTTGTGTCGCTGCAAAGTTGTCTCTTGGAGAATGTCTCAAAGGAAATCACAAAAATCGATGATCGAATAAAGAGATGGAAAAACTGCGAAATGATCTCTTGCGTCTGGAGAGAAACTTCATGCTTTGAGATATCTTTTAAATTTCAAAAGTATTGAATGTTGCGCTAATAAAATGACTATAGGAAATCGCTGAGGGAACACGTTGATAACAGAATCTTCGAAATGCTTGGAAGAACTTGGCTGCTCCTTCAGATCATCCATCAGTAAAGCAAAGAATTAACTGAGAAATGAGTTTTCTGGTGAAGCCAAGATACCACTCTTGCTAGAAATACATAGGTAAAGTAGAACAGGAAAGCAATTTAGCGATAATATTTTACCTAATTCGTTACTTCGTTGGTAATACGACTAGTAATCGAAAACAGAGATTTTCATCCTTATAATTCTTGATTTCTCTGTAAACCCACTTAAAGTTATCGTCGATCACATTCAAAATGTCTGACTCTATCGCCCTATACTTCAAGCTCCTACAAGTATAACGAACCATCATTGGTTGTTTCTTCACCTCTGCTCCACGTATCTCCTTCACTGGGGTTGTCAAGCGGATGACGTCACAATGTTTCACACCTCACATCCAAGACACATATTTTACGTGCCTCATATACACAATCAGTATCATTCAAGACGACACAATATCTCAGGATGACATGAATACTGAATAGGTTCAAGTACAGAACACCAGAGCGTGGATGGTCAGTGTTTTAACAGATAACATGTTCGTTATCTAGATAAAGATAATATACAAATATTTTAAAATGTATCTAGAATGATAAAGATAACTCGAAAATTTATCTAGATAATTTAGTGTAGATAGATAAAATAAAATACATTTTGAGAAGGGCTGAAAAAGTATATTCCATTTTTGAAAGGAAACCAACTGTTCATTGGGAATTAGAATTATATTCACGCACATTTTATTTTAAAGGGTCGATGCATATATGTGCGGGTAGATTCACAGACATATTTGAAAGTTATTCAAATCAAGTTTCAGAACACGGAAAAAATCAATGCCTTTTCCTATTTTCGTTATCTAGATAATTAAAATCTTAAATTAAAGATAGATGATGTATATCTAGATAAGATAATATCTATATTCTTTTTAGAGAAAGACTGTTTGGACATTATAACGTTTATTGACAACGGAACTCCTGATTGCACATGCGACCTGCATGATTCGAACTGGTGTCCGGGGTTGATCTTAGGTCTCACACCTAGGTTCAAATACGGAACTCCAGAGCGTGGATGTTCAGTGAGTAGATTCTCGGGTGTCCGGGGATTGATCTTAGGTCTCACACCTAGGTTCAAATACGGAACTCCTGATTGTGCATGCGATCTGAATGATTCGAACTGGTGTCCGGAGTTGATCTTACAGAATGTTGGGTTTAGAACACGATAGGTCTGCTGTCGGTGGGTTTGACTTATCTGAGAGCGATATTTCTCAATTGTTTCCGCTGAGATTGGTTCTGTGATAGAAAATGGTATACTTGGAAGATATTGGCGAAGTTTCTCCTCTGCTGATCAAAGATTGATGTCTAGAAACACAAGTCGCGACGCAGAATCATGTTCTGGTTGTTCTGTTGGTAGACATTCATATCCATGGTGGCGAATATGTGGGCACATTTGGATATTTATCAAAATATATTAATTTCTTATTAGTTTATTCTTTTGAATCATGATATAAACATATACTTTCTGGTTCAATAAATACAATTTCATATAAGTTTCAGTAAATTCTAAATTATATTCATAACATTATTTAAATACATTTCAGTGAAAATGTGAACTATCTATCATATCATTGACTCAAAACATTCTTTATTATAGATTTGAAATAGCGCTCTATTTGGATTATGTTGTGTTTTTGGGGAAATTTTTTAAATATTGAGCTATAATTAGGAGTAATAGTTGACTAAAACTCCACCAGAATTCATATCAGTCGATCGACATCTCTTATGGAAGAAAAACATTGGCACGCCATAGTCGAGTCAATACTAATCTCTCATAAGAGTTGTCGATCGATTATCGAGCAAAGATATACGATCGCACAGTGTAGAGGTTGTAATATACTCCAGTGAACGGCATTGAACTTAGTAGAATGAACTTGAATTGTACCCAAGCCTCCGAATTTTTAAAATATTATCATTATCAAGACACAAACACGCGCTTGGCCGTTTTAGAAAATTGAGAGAAAAATTGTTTCATAAGTGGGTGTAACTTTGAAAGGAGGTTCACATGATCTGTCTGATTGTATATTATTAGTATAATAGCACTTTTTAATGTTTGCTTCTTGCATTGTTATATAGGCGTCGGTTTTTCCACAAAACCGCTCAAAACTATGACATTTCCGATACGATTGGGGACCAAACCCGTTTACCAATTGATCTCAAATTTTAATTATTATTAGATAAGAGACAAACTTAGGGTTATCACTTGGCACATTTTTGAAATAAAATTCCATACGGCACCTAGCGAGACAAGAAAATAGACAATTTTCACAAAATATCAACATATTATTACTAATTAAAGAAGCAAAAAATAAAAAATATACCAATTAATAACCCTCAGTTTGTCTTTTATCTAATCATGATTAAAATTTGAGACCAATTGGTTCACGGGTATGGTCTCCAATCGTATCCAAAAAAGTGCCTGGAACACGCGTCAAAATCGCTCGCGCTTGCAGCACCTTAATACACGTCCATCTTTTATTCTGACCCTTTACTGTCCAATAACCCACATAAATGTAAATAAATTGTTATATAATTAGTTGTTAAGTTGAACATATTTGGGTGTGCTGTAATTAGCCTCGAATTCATGTTGATATTTCCCGGGCTAACCCGCCGCCACCCACGCTGTGAAACGCGAAATTAAACGCGCCATTCCGCGGCCTACTGGATACTTTCATGTCAAAGGTCACGCAGCTGCAGAATGCAGATAATGCAATAACTAGTTGGTGATAATTAATCCCGGTGGGCCGCAGACATCCAAACGACGAGAGAAATGTCGACACAATGCGAGCGTGAATTTCAACTATTTGTACTGGGCGGTGTTACTTTTAGGGTTGAGAGATGAAATCACTTTTATCATATTCTGGAGGTTAAATATAGAATTTTGGAAGCTAATATTTTTTATATTTTCAGTCATAATCAAACAGAGTAGGTATTAAATTTCATATAAAAATTAAATATGCTCTTCACTTTGATTATTTCACACTTTACTTAGGTGGTAGGTAATTATTTCATATTCTGTTTTACTAACATGGAATTATTTCATTATAAATATGTACGTATAATTTCGTATAATTAAAACATATAATTAAACAATGCTAAAAATTAATTATCAAAATTACACAATGACTACATTGTAACTATTTCAGAGTAGGTTATTATTTCATAATAAATATTACGTATATTTATTTCTTATAATTTCTCATATAATTATACACAGTGTAATATATAAATATCACAATTTCCTATGCTTCACTTATGCAAAGTCGTACGGCGCGCACACTCTTACACAATACACCGTTCAAATGCTTGGCCCACCTATGTAAAATCAAAAGGCTGGCACTTTTACGATATGAACCAAAATTGCATTTTTGACCTACTGTACCTTTTACAAATCTCAAATAGTTGTGAAATATTTTTTTTTTTAAATTTCGAGCTATTTTTTTTTTTTTTTTATTATCACATATTTATTTACATTTATAAACACTTAATTCCACACTAGGTAGAGTAAAAATTTCTTATAGGCTAAATACATTTAGTAATGCCGGCTAGCCAGGCCTGTCACATTTGTCTTCCTTCTCATCCTCCTCCCCTCCTTCCTTTTTTCTTCTTGTTCTTCTTCTCCTTCTTCTTATTCTTCTTCTTCTCCTCCGTCTTTTTCTTCTTCATCCTCATCCTCCTCTACTACCTCCACTTTAGTAACTATTTGTTCCCATAATTCTTGATTTTCCCACAAATGTTTCCTTTCAACTTCTTCCCATCTTTCACCTCGTTCCTCAACATCTCTTTTCACCTGTTCAATCCATCTATCTCTTGGCCTCCCAACTTTTCTTTTACCTTCCACATACTTTCCAAATTCACTTTTGGCTCTTCTACTGTCTTTCATTCTCTTAAGTTTACCAAACCACCTCAGTCTTTCTCGCCCAATTTTGAACCCAACACTCTCCACACCCATCTTCTTCCTTATCACCATACTTCTTACATGTTCCTTCATCGATATATTTGCCATTCCTCTCACGAACTTCATCTCTTCTGCTTGTACCATACTCTCCTCCTTCCATCCCAAATTCCACGTCACCGCCCCATAACATAATATCGGTAAAAAATATTGCTTGTATAATACTAATTTAAATTTAAGTGGTAAATCCCTATTCCATACTAATTTTCTAACTTTTTGATAAAACCCGTCTGCTTTCTGTATTCTTCTTTTAACTTCTTTCGAACACTTTCCGTCTTTTGTAACCAAACTTCCTAGATAACTAAAATCTTCTACTTGTTTAATATCTTTTCCATCCAATTTCAAACCATTTCTTACAAGCCCATTTTTCTTCTTCTCCAAAACCAAATATTCACTCTTCTCACTACTAATCTTCATTCCATATCTTTTTATCACTTCGTTCCACACATCCACTTTCTTCTGTACCAACTCTTCAGTCTCTCCCCAAATTACAACATCATCCGCATATACCCCAGTTTGCGAATCTAGATCTTCATTCCTTTCCACCTCCCGAATTATATCATCCATTACCATAATGAACAGCAAAGGTGACAACACACTGCCTTGCCTTACTCCTGATCTCACACTAAACCAGCCCGTTCTTCCTCCCACTGTTTCCACACAACTCTCACATCCAACATACAAACTCTGTACTCTTTCAATCAACTTCTTGTCTATTTCCCTCTTTTCTAAACTCTCCCACACCCTATCCCTTGGCAAATGATCATACGCTTTTTCAATATCCAGAAACACTAACCATATTTCCTTTCCCATCTCCCAATTTCTCTCCATAATGGTCCTTATAGCGAATATAAGGTCTATCGTAGATCTGTTTCTTCTAAATCCATATTGTTCTAAATATGTTCTAAATATAAATATCTAAATATCTAAATACCTATGTTCTAAATAATTTAAATTGTATTACCTCACAATTTACCCAAACTGTTATTTTACATTAAACGTGAAAATGATAGAGAGACGTTTCAATTCATGTAAATAGTCGTCTTCACGTCCCATTAATATTCTATTTACGAGCTGCTCTTCCTCTCGTGCACATTAATACCTACGTCCCGGTGCAAAGTGCGGCTAGATGCAGTTTGCTGCACCGCTATGCACTTAATACTGCAGCGGCGTTGCAACTAAGTGCATTTCACATTCATTCCAAATGCGCCGGCTTCATTCAGTATGGTAATACCAAGTAGTGTCAGGAGATGCATGGTTCACTAGCTTGTATAGACGGCAATTCCACAGAGTAAGTCTGCTTTCCTGTATTTCTGGTCTTCCAATTTCAATAAATAGCTGTATACGAGCTTCTTTTGTTACACAACAACAATGTAAACATTATTAAATTGCATCTACTCTTTACTGAGATGTATATTTGTCATGCTGTAGCTGGCACTAACCTTATTTGTTTTACATTAATGCAAACGTTTTATTTATTTTGTCTGTGGACGTCCATTTGATTGGAATATTTGACAGGTAGAATACAATTATAATTTATAGATAATCAATTGTTAAATGAGCTATTCATATGAACGGTGCCTACAAAATATTCACAATATCTCCAAAACTCACAAACGACAACTATTATATTCGTCTTGTGGCAACAAGATGGCGTCCACATATTGATGTCACATGTAAACTATAAATGTAAGTTAATCAAAATATTTTCAAAATTTTAAATTTTAATATAGGTATTCAAAGTTTGTCTATTAGAGTTTTTTTCCTGAGCTGCCAGGTAACAAATAATACTAATAGAAAGACGCTTTGTGAACGCGTTGATAAGTGAGCCTTCGACCTTAACCACGGCTTATCTTTCAGATTACCCATCCAAAAGTAAAGCGATGCATAAATCAAGTCAATATATGCAAATCTCATATATCAAATCATATATCAAGATAACGATTTGTTGATAGAAACTAACGAAGAAAAGTATTTATTTATGCAGACACTACTCTTATCATGAAACCAAGAGATCTTGCTAAAAATCAATATGAAATAGAATCAGAGGGTAATACCTAGGTACACTTGGCCAAACAAAACTTGAACGTTCAATAAATCTGATAGGCTGATAAATGTAAGATCGCACCATCAGAAGTCAGTCTAAGCGATCTCATTGTCTCACTCTAGTAGGTGACCTCACATTTCAATGATAATAACAAGCTTTGATTGATTATGGGACATGACCAGCAGTCATTCAAATTTGGTCAACGTTCAAATTTGGTCAACGTTCTAAGGAAAATGATTAGTTCCTTAGTTTGACCAGTAATGTGAGTTAACACAACAGCAGAAATTTGAGTAATTTAGAATACCTCTTAATTATTTATCCATACATAATATCTATAAGCTACTAAAGGCATAACAAGTATAACAAGTATAACAACGATTACTTAGACGTAATAGGAAACAACTCAACAGGACGAGGAATCGTAAAGTGGAACGGAATGCCGAGGGGAATATTTGCATATGAAATACCGACTAGGATTAAAGCATCCGAAGACACGTATAATGCAAAACTTCCAGATTCAGTCTGTTTACTGTAGTTTTTATGTTATATATTTTTTATTTAAAACTCTGCCAACAACAATTGTTGGTTGCCTACAAAAGACACAGAATAATACACAAATTAATTGAAAAAATTACTAAATTAACAAAACCATGTGAAGTGACTAAAAATTACTAAACATTTGAACAATGAAATTTATTATATAAATGGTTTTTCAAAATAATAACTGATCTCCTAATTACATCTTTAACTATACTATTTAACAAAGTCTTATGCAACTTGTGCTTCACAACAAATGTTTTCAAAAATCCAGGAATTGTTCCTCGTGACCCAACCATTAGTCCTACGATGTCGACATGAAGCAAACCGTACATTCTTGAGTATTCCCCAATAGTAGGTTCATAATACTTTCGTTTTTCTTCATCAACTTCTTCAGGCTGGTTTTTATGTGACTCAAACCTTATGGTTGGGTCGATGATTAGGCCGTGTTTCTTCAGATTATCGATTACAATAAT
Source organism: Leuctra nigra (assembly GCA_934045905.1). NCBI lineage: Eukaryota > Metazoa > Arthropoda > Insecta > Plecoptera > Leuctridae > Leuctra > Leuctra nigra. The sequence goes on from OW203770.1 coordinate 12,194,425, forward strand.
GTCTATACGTTTAGACCCTCCAAAGCACGTAACTTCTTCATAGACGTTAAGTTTGTTGTTTTCTCTAAACGCATTGGCAATATGCATTCTGTATTGTGTATCTGCTTAGTTAATTTTATTGTAGTTATTCGGTCAGTGAGAAACGTACACATGTGTAAACTAGCTTTAAGATGGTTGTTATACTTAAAAATATAACCTATCTAGTGTTTTAGTCTCTGCAAATACTTCAAGATAACAATTTGTTGATAGAATATATGGTGAAGAAAATCATTTACAATAGCAGTTAAGTACCTATGACTTTCAATAATTTGCCAGAGACCTTGCACAATTTCACTAAAACTAGTCATGTTAAATTAGGCATTAAAGATTTTTTAATAACCTAAAACATATCTCTCTTTTGTATTTCAATATGTTTTCTTTTTTGTAGGATATGTTGTGTATTGTTAATTGATTTCTTTTCTTTTCAGCATAAGTTTTAGTTTAGTTTAGTTTAGTTTTATTATAATTTTGTTCAATGTTAGTTTGATATACTGACTGGGATTTGATATGTTATGTTTTATGTTTAGGTGTAGTACTCCTGCTGATAAGCTTAATTTATTTTATAGCTTAGCAGGGCAAAGTGCATATTATTTTGTATGTCTCTAATAAAAATAATAATAAAAAAAATGCCTGCGTGATCGATATTACTGAAATATCAGTATTTGTCGTCTATAAGTGAATTTAAAGTGGTAATAGGTATAACATCATTGTATATTTGAAAGAAATCGTTTATAAAAATAAAAACATCCCATTTGCTTTAATATTGTTTAGATATATTCAATTTCAATTCTGGTAAAGTTGTCAACAGAGATGAAGAAAACTAAACGACTTGTATTACTGAAAATAAATTTATATTGCAGTGGATTGATATTGACCTTGTTTGTGCAGACTGTAATACTATCGCTCAAAGTCAGTGAAATTGTCGGCAGGATTGTGAGATATGTCATCATGAAGAACTTGCATAGCTTGTCACTGCAGAATATACACTAATTTGTTCGTTTGCAGTTTCTTGCCTGCTGGATTGTAGGGCGACATCGGCTTACTATACTCAATTTCACACAAGCTCGGGGCATAATAACACCAGATTCCTATGCAGATGCGCTTCTTTACAGCAAACTTGTCCGTGATGGACTGTAGCCATCATTTCGTTACATCCTGGATGAACTTCACACAATAACCCAATCTTCTGTGCACTGGTTTACTGCAACCTTCGCCGTGACAGACAAACCATGATTTTTAAGAGATTTGGATTTGTTGGACCGCGAATTCCACATAGTCCAATGTACTGTAACTGAATTCTTGATCTTTTCGTGTTCCAAAACTGATCTCGTACTCGCTGCAACGTTACGAAAGCGATATCAAGAAATACGTTATATTCATGAGGCTGACCTAGTTAGAGCAAAGCGGCATTTCATTCCTTGATGTCTAGGATAAGTCGTCCATATCTCGTACACTTGTGGCAGTGTATCTGTGACATGCTTCCTTTTAACATTTCCTTCGCACGGTGAAGTGTATTTTATTATTCATTTGGCAATTCCCAGTGGGATACATTTAATGTATTTTCCACACGTTTCCGTTCTATCATTACGATAGTGAGTATTACAAAGTACAAATAACTAAATTTCACAAATACGATTCCTAGGGATTTTGTGTTCGAACTGTAATAAAGAAATGGTAAATGACAAAGATTTGTCAGAGTTTTAATACATTTTTTATAATAATTTGACAGAAATTTTGACTGTGTATCTAAGGCTATACACTCTCATTGTCAAATATATTCGGCGGCCAAGCAATTTCAAATCACTATAAAACAATACCACAGTATATAGTTCATAGCTTCAACAGTTCGCTTAGAAAAGCTTCGGAACAAAAGTTTCTGAGACTTTGTTCTGAGTGTTGTGTTTTGTAAGCTTTTGTTAGCTTTGTTCACCCTGGCAAAGACTTTAACGCATGCGTGGACTTTAATATCGTAATACGGCACTGATTAAAGCAACACTTCAAAATCAAACTTTTAATTGGGAAAATACATAACTTTCAAATGTGTTTTCACTTCAATATAATTGTTTGTAGATTTTTTTTCACTCGTCGCTAATTAGTTCTTATTACTTATGTGGTTAAATTCTCTCTTGAAAACAGCAGTTTGGCACACTGCTTGTGACGTCACTAAGTACTGGCCAATAGCGGGGCTCGGTCACGCTCTCGACCGTTTTGGAACATTGAGAGAGAGAAATTGTTTCAAGTGGGTGTAACTTTAATAGGATGTTCACATGATCATTCTGATTGTATATTAGTAGCACTTTTTCATTTTTGCATATTGCATCGTTAATTAGGCGCCGGTTAATCAACAAAACCGCTCAAAACTATGACATTTTCAATACGATTGGCGACCATACCCGTTAACCAATTGATCTCAAATTTTAATCAGGATTAGATGAAAGACAAACTTAGGGTTATTTTTAAATGAAATTTCATACGGCACCCATTGAGACAAGAAAAACTACAATTTTACCCCAAAAATTAAAAATGAACTAATTATTACTAATTAACGAAGCAAAAAATAAAGAATGTACCAAGTGATAACCCTAAGTTTGTATTTTATCAAATCATGATTTAAATTTCAAATCATTTTGACAACCCATTTTGTGTCCAATCGTATCCAAAAAAGTGCCTGCAACACGCGGCAAAATAGCTCGCGCTTGCATGACCATAATATTCAAGTGGAATCTAGTGGAGCGGTCGCTCCACACAGCCAAGTCGTACCGTACACTCACAGTATCTCAACATACCGTAAATACCTATATAAACTGAGGAGCAGACCAACTACTTTTACTGTAAGCAACAACATGGCATTTTCGGCCTACTGGATCTCAAAATTGGTAAATCTCACATTGTTGCGAAATATCTTAATTTCGAGCTATGGCCCACCCCACTACATATACCAAATTTGGGAACAATAGGTTATGCCATTTGCGCGCTAGAGGACCGAGAAAACAGTGAAATTACATCACTTTCTGATTCTGATGATGATATCAGGAAACGTTGCTATCACCGCCACAGCCTAAACAGCTGAACCGATCAACCTGAAATTTTTACCACATATGCACTTTTGGCGTCTGATGATACCTTGCCTCTTGTGATTTTTTGTGCCGCCATTTTTAAACCGGAAGTGACGTCATATATGAAAAACGGCTGGACCGATTAGAACGAAATTAGCGCCATTCGGTTGAGATGGTCATCTATATGAAGTATGTTACTTAAAAATATAATTTTCTTATATTCTAAACCGGAAGTGGCGTCATAAATTTGCAATATTTAGCTTATTTCATCAAATTATACTTTAAATACACATATCATTATCTTACATTGTAACAAAGACAATACAAAATTATAATTTCAATACACAGTGTTCTCGGCCGCCATTCCTGAAACCGGAAGTGACGTCATACATCGAAAACGCCTGTACCGATTGCCACTGAACTAGCTCCTGTATATTCATTCTGCAATCTATTTGAAAAATCAATTGGGATAAATGAATATACAAATTAACGGTACCGGAAATGGCGGCAGGAACCACTAAATGAAACCGGAAGTGACGTCATATATTGAAAACGGCATGAGCGATTTGACGGAAATTAGCGCTATTGAATTCAGAAGGTCATTCATGAAGTATCAACTAGATAAAACTAAATTGTTTTCTTATTACCTATACCGGAAATGACGTCATAAAAATGCTAAATGACGTCATTAATATTCTAAAGGACACTAAATTCACCACTTTATACTTTTAAATAGATATTTAGTAAACATACATTGTAAATAATTATACATTCAAGGTTGCAGTGCTCTCGGCCGCCATTTTCTAAAACCGGAAGTGACGTCATATAACGAAAACGGCTGTACCGATTGCAACTAAATTTTGGAATTGTGTAGGACTTATAATTATGAATTCAATACGACATTAATTTCGGCCGCCATTGTTAAAACCGGAAGTGACGTCATATAATGAAAACGGATGTACCGATTGCAACCAAATTTTAGAATTATGTCGGACTAATATAATTATGAACTAAAGACGACATTATTTTCGGCCGCCATTGTCAAAACCGGAAGTGACGTCATATATCGAAAACGGCTGTACCAATTGCAACCAAATTTTGGAAATGTGTAGGACTAATAATTATGAATTAAAGACGACATTATTTTCGGCCGCCATTGTTAAAACCGAAGTGACGTCATTATCGAAAGCGGCTGTACCGATTGCAACCAAATTTTGGAAATAGTATGACTAATAATTATGAATTCAAGACGACATTATTTTCGGCCGCCATTTCAAAACCGGAAGGGACGTTATAATATATCGAAAACGGCTGTACCGATTGCAATCAAATTATGCAATTTTGTAGGACTAATAATTATGAATTCAAGACGACATTAATTTCGGCCGCCATTTCAAAACCGGAAGGGACGTTATAATATATCGAAAACGGCTGGACCGATTGTAATTTCTTAGTACCTATCCTAATCGGTTGAGGCGTATTTTTTTAAAGAAATTAGTCCTTGCTCGGACATGTGCTACAAGCTGTATGAATAAACTAACAAAAGAAGTGATATCCCAGAAAAAAACACTCCGTGTAAAAAAGGCAGCCAAGTCTCTTTACTTAAAAAAAAATCAACACCGAAAAGGAGTGATATCAAAAAAGGAGCCAAGTCAATGACATTTCCAAATATTTAATCGTATCTTTGAAATAAAAGTATAAACACCGAGAAATACTTTACAAAAGGACTTGGCGCATCGTTTTTTTAAAGACATTTTTCTTTCATAAGCATATGCCATTTATATACAACCGTAATTTAGAAATTTTAGAATAATAGGGACACAACTTTCAATTACATATTATACCTACATACCTACTGTAAAATATTTTCTATTTGAATATGTACGCGATGAAACTTGTTGCCTATATTTGTAATAAATATACAATAGTTATCTTCATATTATTGTTTCGTGGTCAACATAATTAAGTCTCATGCGTTATACCTTCTCACAATGAAATACATTTCTATTAATCCACATTTTATAACAATACATTTCACAAAGTACACAGTGAAGTCACATTGAACAACTATTAAAACCATAATAATATATACCATATAATGGTATAATATATACCATAATAATTTACTGCCATAATATAATAGTGTTCTATAAATAGTTAGTAATTATTTGACAACTTTTCATGATTTCCTTCAGTCATGATCAAATTATGAAAAGATATCCTTCTAATATCACCATATTAACAGTGCTATAAGAATATATATGAGCCCACTTCCTTGTTATTTAATTCTACCTCCCTTATTATTACTTCTATTACAGCATGACATCTTTCTTCTATCGCCATTACAAAATTATAAAATAGCCATTACCAAAAGTAGCTTGATTCATAGATACTGGCTCAAATAAAAAGAGGAATATGTACCTACTTGTTAATAATCTTTCCACTTTTAGGATAGAATGATGTCTTTAAAAAAACGATGCGCCAAGTCCTTTTGTAAAGTATTTCTCGGTGTTTATACTTTTATTTCAAAGATACGATTAAATATTTGGAAATGTCATTGACTTAGCTCCTTTTTTGATATCACTCCTTTTCGGTGTTGATTTTTTTTTAAGTAAAGAGACTTGGCTGCCTTTTTTACACGGAGTGTTTTTTTCTGGGATTGAATTAAAGTTAAAAAATTATAAAACCCCATTAAGAAACAATATTGGAAACTTATAATATTCCCTATTCGATACATTATCTAATAGCCTGTGTTCTTAGCCACAAAAGATAATTAACTTGATGGTTGCTCATTGAAGTTAATTAATCTAATTTTTAATGACATTTTGCGTGTTCTATGAGTAAATTTTAGACAAATTCGTAACTGCTACGTTATCTTGTTACAAAACATTTATCTTGCTGAAGTGACAGAAGTTTCCAAATTAATGATAATAAATCAGAAGAGAGCAATATCTCATTCACAGCGTCAACAAAGTGTAGTATTACATCACAGCGAGATTTTACAGAATGAAACCGCGAGAATCAGCAAGTCCTCTTCATATCTTCAACGACTCTTAAATGTCTTGATGATATCGTCAAGATTCACTTAAGATATGGAGCAATGTCCTCCCTGGTAGCGACGTTCGAATCTTGCAACCTCTTTGCATGAGTTAGTTCGCATTAAGTTATCTTGGCTTTTTCTTCAGGGGAGTTACAAAGTTCCCCAAAAGGTAGCGACCACCTACTTATAAACTTCAACCTTTCCCTTAATCATCATCATCATCATCATCATCCCAAATTTGGCATATTATGTTGTCAGGTCCAAATTAAGATATTTTGCAACAATGTGAGATTTCCCATTATTAAGATCCAGTAGGCCAAAAATGTCATGTTGTTGCTTACAGTAAAAGTGGTTGGTCAGCTCCTCAGTTTATTAGGAATTTACGGTATGTTGAGTAACTGTGAGTGTACAGTACGACTTGGCTGGGTGGAGCGACCGCTCCACTAGATATAACTAGGAAAACGCTCTGTGTAACGCGTTGATAAGCGAGCACGGATACGTGCAACACCTCGAACCATAATTCCTTAAAACACGGCAATAATATACTGAAGGCTAGAAGCATAATTCACTAAATTATATAAAAAATAACTTCATTTGTGTCTCATTGCAAGTTAGTAACAGACACACACTCATGTGTATTTTTTGGAGTGTTTAGGTGTGTATCAAAGGGATTTATTCCAAATAATAATTACAGAAACAAAACAGATAAATAAACAATACAGATAAATACAGAGATTGAAACTCACAAAATAGGCAACATGACATAATTTAAGAAATAGTATTCAAACAGTTACTTGCCGTTCCGTACAATAGAGCAATTTCCTATTACCCAACACATTGTATTGTAACTAAAAATATAGCGTATTGACTGAATAAATAAAATAATAATTCATAAACGTAATTTCATTTATCAACCAACCAACCAATCTATTTCTACAATCAAGCAGACATTTCGCCGGTCTACAAAAAATTTGCTTAGCATTTGAAATGATTGAAAGTAAGACTGCATGTTAAAACTTTTATAAACAATAAATACCTATATACTATCGGTTAAAATAAAATAAAAGTTATAACCTCGCAGGTATTGCTATAACTATACCTATTTAACCGTAAAACGTATTCAAACAATAATCTATAGACAGCTGACTGCTTCCGAGTTTGTTTTGAATGGGGTGCAACGGACTCCTGAACCTACAATGCTACTTATATGGGAAAAGACGATTTTTTTTATTTATGGACGGATCTTTCTCAAAAACTATACAGGTCTAAGTTAGTATGAGATGAAGGTGTGTGCAAAATTTCAGATCGATACGTTGACCGGTGCGACCTGGGTTGAAGCGACAAAAAAAACACACACACAGAGAAAGTGCCGCAAGAGTGAAGTGGAGACGCTCGCTCCGCTCGCTTAACAAAGCAAACAGTAACTACCTATTACATCTCTCATATACTCTGAGATAATCACAAAAACAGTTATGTTTATTAGCACTTCGTCCTTATGTATAATGAAATATTATATGCGAATATTATACTATAGAATTGCATTTTGTTCCCAATACAGTGTTTTGAATAATTCCAATGGTATCTACATCTCAGTTGTGAAGCTTGTGCAATTGTTGCGATTTGTTCCTACGCTAGTCCTTTGTAATTAAAGTGTAGGAATAGACGAAAAGCAGAACAACGCAAAAACCATCTCTCGTGTGCACCGAGGAAATCACAAACAAATAATCATTAGCAGTTCTAATGGCCGAGGAAGTTTCATATGCGATTATTACACAAACTATTTGTTTTTATTCCCACGACAATATTTTGAGCTTAACTTGATTCATCCAATGGCAGTTATATCTCAATTTCGAAGCTTTTGTAATTGTTTAGATTAGTTTCCATGTTGCTCAAACATGTGTAAATGTAAAAACAAGATGCATATTGCAAGTCTATCGTACAGACCGAGATAATCGCAAAAAACCTTAGCAGTCCTTTATTAGAAGTTTATTAGATTATTATTTACTAATGATTTGTTTTTAGTTCCACGACAATATTTTGAACAATAGAGCTTAATTCGATGCATCCAATTCCATCTCCATTTTAAAGCTTTTGTAAGAGTTTAGTCGTCCTTGTGCTCCTCATTTTTAAATATACAATTTGTTTACTGTTTCAAATAAACTCTTTCATTAGTAATTTATATAAGCAACTAATTAATCCGACTAAGGGCCGGTCTTTCGTTGCTTTGTTAACTACGTTAACACTTACTTAGTGATCATTGAAGAAATGTCATTGGTTGCCATAAAATACAGTTCTTATCAACTGTTTAAAATTTAGCAGAATATTGAAAGATCGACCGTAAAAACTAATTGAGCGAGCGAAGCGAGCGACTCCATTTGGCTCTTTTAGCACGGACCTCTGTTTTTTTTTTTGTTTTTTTTTTGTTTTTGTTTTTGTATGCTAAAGGAAGCAATAGAAGTCGCACCGTTTCACCGATCGACCTGAAATTTTGCACACATGTAAAGACAACCTTCTCTGTTTGCAGACCCAATTTTTTTTTGAAATCCATCCATTGGTTCATTGTTAAAATAAGTATCTCCTGATAGCCTAAAAAATGAAAATGGTCTTCGAGAAATGTGATCAAACTCATATTTAGCATGGTCAGTAAGACCAACAATGTCACTTATTTTACCAATTTTCAGCCGAATCTGTCAAGAAAGTATGCACTTATTGACATTTTTAATAGCTGTCAGAAATGAAACATTGAAAATGAATGTCTATCCAATGCAACTGAATCTGATTTGCTTTAGGTACAAGAGTGTTTTGATGGTATGTACACTTTTTTAGTGAAAAGCAGATATTTTTATGTGTATTGAGTTGATCAAATTTGAATAATTCAATTTGGATCATAGTTTCCAACAAATCATTTCGAGTTTTTAAGGACCTTGATTGTCTTTTCGTCAATTCGTAGTTCTGATGGCCGTGCCTCCCGTGTTTCTACTTGGCTGATTTTGCATCCAGGAGGGATTAGAAACATAAGCTCACATTTCAATAATATCATTGAGTGGCGTTTGTTCTCTTCTAGCGTTCACACGTCATTCCAAATCTCTCCTGCATTGTGCTTCTTTTCGTTGATAATTTTGGCAATTTGGTGTACTTTGTGAAGGTATTAGTAAAATTGAATCGCTTTTAAAGCATAGATATTAGGTATCTACAGTTTTTGTCCAGGGGATTGATTATTTCAAATTATTTTCTTCTTGGAAACGTTGGGTTTATTCCGTTTCTGAGCTTCTGTCTAGCCTGACATTTCCTTGAAGGTTAGGTATATCTCGGATTACACATTAATGGTGGTCATACAATGACACATTGTTTTATATTGATTCAGTGGATCGTAGTTTGCTTTCAGTTTGACTTAAAATAATGTTTTCTGTGTGTTAACGAACGCATATTCGGTTAATGTTTGCGCACGTGTCGTGCTCGCTCATTCAACGCGTTACACAGAGCGTTTTCCTAGTATTATGATTCATGCTAAACTCTGAACCCTCAGTTCTCAATGTTCTAAACTGCATTAGGATGCATGTGATGCGGTCGTGGGCTACCTGCAATATTTTCTCTAGAGTTATTATTAAGATGTTATTATTTTTAACTGCCTGTTAGCTGCTCAGCATTGGCGATGCAAGAGGGAGCTGAGTTTTGGAGTCTGAACAAACAATTGCAGTGTAGCAATGTTTAAATATAGTACCTATACTAATTTTCACATTTAAATAATTATGTCATTGAATTCGCATAACTATCTGCAATAAAATCTTCTAAAATTGTAAATAGCTATTTATGCCAATTATTTGTTCTAATTCATGTTCTAAATGTTTAAGAGCAATCTTTCTAAAACATTATTATTTGGCATGAATGTGATACTTTATTGCTCTGTCAAATCAGTTGATAAGCTTCAGAATAATTAGTGCCCTAATTCTGGGATTGTCATTGGCATTTGCACGGCAACCTTGTCATAATCCTTGTTGTTTATATTTAACACAGCATTGAAAACAAGTCACAGCCCTAAGCCTTCGGCAGACCAAATAAACTGATACATTTAAGGAGAGATGCCCAAGTAGATTTTCCGAAAATATTTTTTGTTGAAATTTACCATTTTTATACATTTTTTTAAAATATCAACTATATTTTAATGTATAAAGATTCATCAAATGTCTTGTAACTTGCAACTCTCGACTCATATTGAGTTTTCAAAATGATGTCTTCAGAATATGAGGAAATTTTAACACAGGAGGTATAGGAAAATTATTTAGAATTTGGTGTCTAACTTTTAAAAACGTACGGCTAGGTGTATATTTAAAAATCTTAATAAATACCTCTATGTCTAATACACATAATATTAGTTTTTGGAAAAAATCTATCGGTGGGAAATAGCTTAAATCTAATATTTACTAGGAAATTTACTGTGTTTTTTCGACTTGCCATGTTAAAGATAGGGCGAACTCAAATGTATAAAGTGATATATCTTGGAAATTAGTTCGGCTACCCTACTTTTTCTTGCGTTTATATGATGCACAAGGAAATTATCTATTAAATAAGCATATTAATTCAGATATCTATCGGAGACCTCTACTTGGGCATCCCCCCCCCAAGACAGACAATTTCTGAGAAAATGTTGATACAATCGTTTACAGATAAAGTAAAGTTGATATACCTACAAATTGTTATATCTCAACATGAAATAATGTTTTTACCTACAGGTTTACCTAATTGACAGCGAACTCTTGTTTTACAACACAGCTGACTTGTAATATTGAAACTGACGTTGACGACTCAATATTCTTTCAAACGAATGATTGTTTTCAGATTCGATCACAAAAGAGATGATAAAAACTACAAAATGGTGGCAGCGGATGGTACAATCTTTTTATTTCGATTTATTCTCCGGCGGACGTCAAAACGCGTGTCATTTTTTTTTATCAAAGGTGAATTGTGTTCCTTTTTTGTTTCGTTTCATTGGTTCAATGCTGATATTTGAAAGAGAATAGAATATTCTCCGGCACATTTCTGTTTACCACTCCATGCGTAACATGTTGAATAATGATAGCAAACTGAATACAATGTCGATGAATAATTACATCAAACGAAAGTATTTTCGATACTTTTCTTTCATCTCTGTTATGTTCTACCATTACTTTGGCGGGGCAAGGCACTTCCGTTAATCAAAATGATATTGGCACACATATTTTTAGTACAGCTATCTAATTGGAAAGCATGGACGGTAGAATTCATACAATAAGGCTCCATTTCGAGCTTTCATTTCAGTTACTCCGATTTTACAGATATTACAGAGTATAGAATATCGATGTAGGTAAAGGACAATTTCAACTGGAAACTTTTTGAGTAACAGTTTTTAAATTGTCAAAATGCCTCTTGGAAAAAAAAGTGGTTTTGTGTATAATTAAGATGATTTTTCTATTTATTTTAATTTATTATTCTTATATAAATGTACCGTGTCCCCTTCCACCAAAACCTAACTTCCCCCTTTAAATGCTGTCCAATTGCAAAACATCAAGCCTTAAAAATTCAACCTCTTTAAAGGGCCATAAACATAGAGCATTTTCGATTCAACGTTTATTTCCTTATAACCAATCACAAGTCAAGTGGTAGCTCGTGACTGACTTGTAATTGGTTAGGTAATGGGAAAAAATGCAAAACGATCAATATACATTTTGTGGCATTTTGAATAAAAAATTAATTAGAGAAGTCGTTTTCTATACGTTAAAATTGCTTAATTCATCAAAAATTCAAGGTACCTAAGCCATTATGTTTTAGGTGGCTGTATATCACGTGACTTTATTTCTCTACTGCCGATCAAAAGAAAAAGTTACCTATGAGTACATACCTTACATCGTTCATGTTGAGTATTCCAAAGTGAATACTTTAACTATTGATATTCCATAAAGATGACCATCTGAATCATTTGGCGCTACTTTCATTCCGATCGGTCTAGCCGTTTTCGAGATATGACGTCACTTCCGGTTTAAAAATGGCAGCTTCCGGTTGGTTTTATGAAAAGGCATTTCAGACGCCAAAAGTGCACACATGGTAAAAAATTCAGATCTATCGGCTTAGCCGTTTAGGCTGTGGCGGTTATAGCTACGTTCCCTGATATCAGATTAATAATAATAATAATAATAATAATAATCAGACCTTTTAAAAAGGGTGTAATTTCACTGTTTTCACGGCCCTGTAGCTCGCAAATGGAATAACCTGTTGTTCCCAAATTTGGTATATGTTGTAAGGTGGGCCATAGCTCGAAATTAAGATCTTTCGCAACAATGTGAAATTTCCCAATTTTGAGATCCAGTAGGCCGAAAATGCCATGATATTGCTTACAGTAAAAGTGTTTGGTCTGCTACTAAGTTTATTATGCATTTACGGTATGTTGAGTGAGTGTGAGTGTACATTACGACTTGGCTGGGTGGAGCGACAGCTCCACTAGATTTATTTTTGCAGTGGTATAATAATTAAAAAAATAAAAATCTAGTGTATCCGTACGCGTTTGAAAGCTGTCAAAATCAAGTGCTGTTCGTTTAATCATTACATTCATAATAGTGGATATAATTAATTGAGCGAGCGTAGCGAGCGTCACCACGGTACTCTTATGGCACTTTCTCTGTGTGTTTTTTTTTGTTTGTATGTTTTTTTTTGTCTGCACTGCCCAGATCAAACCGCACAACCAATCGATCTGAAATTTTGCCCACGTACTAACGTAATCTATGCGGTCTCTGGGATCGTTTTTGAAAGGGATCCTGTGATTGGTTCAATTTTAAAAAAAAATATCTATCGATTGGTTGGTCCGTTCAATTTGAAATTTTGAGAAGTCATTACGACCAACGTTTTGCCCAATCAAACAAAAATTCATCCAAATCCTCCCATTGGTTAAAATGAAAAAAAAAAATTCACGTGTTTTTTTGAAATTTAAACTAGAACCGTATGACCGATCAACTTAAAACTTTGCATGGTCAATGGGACCAACATTATCTGTATTTTTGACTACTTTCAGACTAATCTGTGTTTAAATCCAAAAGTAATTGACATTTTACAACATTTTGCGTATTAGCTGTCAAATTTCTCGAAAATGTTGATCACGGCTACTTTGACCTACGATCACCACACTTTACAGGGATCGGAAACTGTCTGCGTATTGTGACGTCACTCCCATAAGACCAATGCTAAATGATGGCGGCCCAGTGCTTGGGCCGCCGATTTGCTCTTTCTTACTTCCTGCTCCGTCTTACTTCCGGCCGGTGACCCGCGAAATTTAAAAAAGTACGATTTTGGAGTGTTTTAATTTGATTCACACAATTGCCGCCAGGTTTGAACGAGCTTCTCAAACTTGCCGCTGCTAAAGATGATAGCGCATTGTCGAATATTTGAATTCTGTTCTGGCGGGAGATAAAGACATGTGTCACGTGAGCGACATCACAGCCGCTTGTTCTATTCTTGTTGTGTTCAAGGTGACCAAGCACATGGCCAGCTAGTCAGACAGTTTCCGATCCCTGTAAAGTGTGGTGATCGTAGCTTTGACTCTTCAGTTCTAATCCAAGGTAGTTGAGCAAAAACTTTTAAACGCATATGAAACTAATAATGACCGTTCAACAGATCGATCTGATATTGTGTACAAACACTAATATCATATGAGTGGTCCCAGGTATATTATTGAAAGAGATTCTGTGATTTTTTAATATTTACTGGGAACGTAGTTCAATTATAAAGGTTCAATCGATCAACTTAAAACTTTGCAAGGTTATTGGGACTAATATTTGAGTGATATTTGGAGATTTTTAAACAAGTCTGTGAAAAATTCAAGAATTATTGTCTTTTAATAATATTTTCGATAGACGCATAATTTCGGTTCGAGGTGTTGCGCGTATCCGTGCTCGCTCATCAACGCGTTTCACAAAGCGTTTTCCTAGTATCTCAACATTTCACTAAAAAGACGAAGAATGAGCGCATGTTATACATTCTGACATTGCGTCAGGTTTGTGATGCATATGTGCCTTTTTATTAGAGTAATGTTTGCTGTTCTTGGCAACTCGTAGAATTTCCTTCGACTTCAGGTCTTGATTTGAGAATATTTAGGTGCAAGGAAGTAAAATCATTTAATATTTATTTTCGCAGTTTTTTTCTGCGTAGATTAGTTCCAACTGATGTGTCCTAACTTATCTGATGAGTGAGAAGCATTTGCTGTACTGAACCCTTCCAACGTAAAATGTGTATGTAGCTTTTTGGTTGAAAAGTCACGTGATATACAGCCACCTTAAGTGTATCTTTGAAAAATGAGATAAGCTACTTTTTCAGATCAAATCCTTTCAAAAATTCGATTCTAATGATGTATACTCAATTAACCATAGAATTTAAGTAGTAGGTAAGTATTTGTGTGTAGGTAGTGGCGAAATAATAAATGTGCTAGAAGGGGTCAATTGTTATAACGGTTATGATTATAATACATCTCTTTTAAGTCTCTACAAAGAGGAATATATTTATGATATTTGAAGTAGAATCGAAATTTATAATCTGGAAATATAATAACATTTTTCTCCTTGAGAGTAAAATCTTTTCGCTGTATGAATCTTGAGCTTATTTCGAGAGTTTTGCTTTTAAAGCAGAGCACTTTGAAGAGGGAATTGAAATCATGACTAAAATCTAAAGAGGAAATAATTCCGACTTGACAACTGAAGAATATGTCAAGTTTTAAACGATTTCAAACTTTGAACTGATGTTAGAACAAGATGTGACTTCACATCATCTTAACTTTAAATCTAATGAAACTCGAAGATTTATTCTATATTTCAAAATATTAAGTTATTGATTCCTGTTTTATGTTTTTTTTTCCAAGCAAGCGTCTCCTTTCGCTCTATTAGTCCAGTACCTAATTTTGTGATATTACCCACCACTAATTGCAACAGAAGGTTTCAATACATGAATCGACCCAGAAAAATGCCCTCTACAACATATCCAAAATCCTCCCGAATCCGAATTCCGGAAGTACTTTTTAATTCAGTTTTAAGTTAATTTCCCATGTTTAGAGGGCTTGGTAGTGAGCGTGGCCTTGACGAGTTTTTTAATCGATTTTTATCAATATCTTTTTCCAGTGTAATTGTTAACAAAATAGGGCTATGGACGTGAATTCAGAACAGTTCAATGAAAATAATTTCATAGTTTGGAATACGCTATTAGTTTTATTGTGTCCAACAGGTGTTTAGAACCCGAAAATTACTAAATTTTCGGGTTCTAAACACCTGTAGGACAAAGTAAATCAAATAAACCATTCCAAGCTATGGAATAATTTTCATTGAACTGTTCTGAATTCACGTCCATAGCCCTATTTTGTTAACAATTACACTGGTAAAAGATACTGATAAAAATCGATTTAAAAACTCTTCAAGGTCAAACTCACTACCCAGCCGTCTTAATTCCATCTTCCCAAAAAAATATTTTTTCATGTAACTCCGATTTTGACGAAACTTGGCAGAATTGCTCACCATTCTAAATGAACACAAATAGCTCTCTTAGCGTTTTCCACTAAATCTCATCGTTTGGGAATTATGGTCCATTGAAAAGTAATATTTTAGTTAGTTTTCGACGATTTAGGTCACTTTGAGTGTAATTTGACGTTTTGCGAGGTCCATATTTCCCAAACGATGAGATTTAGAGGAAAACGCTAAGAGAGCTATTTGTGTTCATTTAGGATGGTGAACAATTCTGCCAAGTCTCATCAAAATCGGAGTTACATGAAAAAGTTTTTTTTGGAAGATGGAATTCACATGGGAAATTAACTTGGTGGCTGTATATCAAGTGACTTTATTTCTCTACATCCGATCAAAAGAAATAGTAACCTATAAGTACATACCTTACATCGTTCATGTTGAGTAATCCAAGGTGATTTATGAAGGAAATTCACTGCATACTGGAGCTTATCAATATTTGCAGTCAATATTATTTTATTTTGCAGTGATTTTATAATAAAAACAACACAAATCAAGTGTATAAGTACGCGTGTGAAGACTGTCAAAACCAAGTGCTGTTCGTTTTAACAGCACTTGGTGTTTAACCAAGTATTCATATTCATAACCACTATTCATAATAGTGGATATAATTAATATCTCAACATTTCGTTGGAAAGAGGAAGAAAGAGCGCATGTTATACATTCTGACATTGCGTCAGGTTTGTGATGCATGTGCCTTTTTATTAGAGTAATGTTTGCTGTTCTTGGCAACTCGTAGAATTTCCTTCAACTTCAGGTCTTGATTTGAGAATATTTAGGTGCAAGGAAGTAAAATCATCGAATATGTTATTTTCGCAGTTCTTTTCTGCGTAGATTAGTAATAACTGATGTGTCCTAACTTATCTGATGAGTGAGAAGTATTTGCTGAACTGAACCCTTCCAACTGAAAATGTGTAGCTTTTTGGTTAAAAAGTCACGTGATATACAGCCACCTTAAGGCCAATACATATCACGTGACTTTATTTCTCTACATCCGATCAAAAGAAATAGTTACCTATGAGTACATACCTTACATCGTTCATGTTGAGTAATCCAAGGTGATTTATGAAGGAAAATCACTGCATACTGGAGCTTATCAATATTTGCAGTCAATATTATTTAATTTTGCAGTGATTTTATAATAAAAACAACACAAATTTCGTGTATACGTACGCGTTTGAAAGCTGTCAAAACCCAGTGCTGTTATTTTAAATATTACATTCATAAAAGTGGATATAATTAATATCTCAACATTTCGTTGGAAAGATGAAGAAAGAGCGCATGTTTTGTTGGCAAAATTGTGTCAGGTTTGTGATGCATATGTGCCCTTTTATTAGATTAAAGTTTGCTGTTCTTGGCAACTCATGGGATTTCCTTAAACTTCAGGTCTTGATTTGAGAATATTTAGGTGCAAGGAAGTAAAATCATCTAATAAGTTATTTTCGCAGTTCTTTTCTGCGTAGATAAGTTCCAACAGATGTGTCCTAATTCTTATCTGATGAGTGAAAAGTATTTGCTAAACTGAACCCTTCCAAATGAAAATGTGTAGCTTTTTGGTTGAAAAGTCACGTGATATGCAGCCACCTTAAGGTGGCTGGATCGATCGATTTTCTGAAGTATTGGAGAGCTTTCACTAATTTATTAAGTGTAAAAAAATCACGTTTATAAATTCTTTTAGCACATAATTTGCTTTTATAATATACTTAGTAGTTGAAATAGACAACATTTAAATGGTATTTATGCTATCTTATTATTTAGAGCAGTATTACTGCCCCAAAGAAGTAAGTTTTGAATTGGATATTGAAGAATTTTCTACAATATGGTCCAATATGGCAACATCGTACTTTGAAAATTTTGATTTGTGTGGAGTCTTGATGGCTGAGGTTTCTGAGCTTACACCTAGAGTTTACTTTCATGAAAAGTCAAGGTATCTTTAGTAGGTATTTAGTTCCTTCTAACTACTTTGAGAACTCCCATGTTGCCAAAAGTATTTTGACTAGATTCGCAATTCGAATTGAATCGCCTATAACTTTTTATTTAGCACACGATGATATTGGTTTATATTTTTTTAATGAAAGTAAATATAACAAAGATTACTTCTTATACAGGATTTTTGACAATCTAATGAGCCAATTAAATAAAATCTTCATTTGTAGCAAATTTTTCAAACCTGCCATAAGATAACATGGGGAAAATACTTCTTTCTTATTCGCCTATCTCGAAAACTAGACACGGGAAGTATTTTATTTTTTGAAGTGTTGTTTCTAGTCGGGCGCTAGCTCGACGCTGCCAAGCACCGCTCTAATACAACGTGCGAGCTACTACCAGACTTATACTGCAAGCGCTTCGGGCCCGATTTCGGGGTGTCAGTACGCATGCAAGCATTTAGAAATGAAAGTTGAAAACCATGGTTATCGGGTATATTTAGCCACCTGACAACACCTAACCAAATATCAAAGTGCTGCGATCATCCCTTCGGGGTGAATTTTGGGCCTCAAACATGCAAGGATTGACTTTCATGTTAGTTAGTTAGTTAGTTAGTTAGTTAGTTAGTTAGTTTTTTTTTTTTTTTTTTTTTTTTATTTCGAACAGAATTAATTATCAATTACAGGATAGCACGAGAATAGAACACAATTACATCATTAAAATAGACAGTGAATACATTTATTTGAGCACTAGATGCCCATCTTCTATTGCAGCAAGGCACTGCTTGCGGCACCAGGTCTTCTTAAACTTGTCAATGTCATTGGTCAAGCTGGCTGTCGCGAATTCCACGCCTATCCTATAGTGAAGTCTATTCTTGAAAATTAAAAAAGAGTCCGCCAGACTTCCTGGACTTTCAATAAACACAGCAATGTATCGGTGAATTGTGGATTTTGCGAGATTTAATAGGAAGTTACACAAGTTGACTGTCTTTTCATCTGGGCCAGTCCTTATCCCGCAAATCATGTCTTCAGTATTAAGATCTTGATTAAGTAAAAGTCGAATCTTTTGTTTGACGTAAGCCCACAGCCTATCATTTTTTCGGCATTCGAAGACAGTGTGGATGGTCGTGCCCACTGCGTCACACCACGGACACTTGGGGCTGTCCCGCAGGCCCCAGCGATGCAGCCGGCTGGGAGACGCGACGGCGTCGTGCATCTGTCGCCAGCAGATGTCGGCGTCCAGGCTGCATGTTGGCCAGCGGTAGAGATCATCCCAATGGATCTCGGTATCAGTCCAGGCGCCTCTCCCAGTCAACTCAGTGTCTGGAATTTCTATCTTGAGGATGGTTGAATATAGTTGTTTCGCGTCCTTAACGTTGTCTGTTAATATCTGGGGGCCCTCTGCAGGGCTTATCGTCTCCCATGCGAGGAAGAGGGACTTGTAAAATGGTTGAAGTCTTCTCAGCCAGTCGGTTCTGATAGTTCCGACGAGTGAAGCCGCTATTGAGTCTTCCGGATTGTACCTATTCATGTTGTGTTCTTGTAAGTAGCGGTGGTGGCTGATCTCCGCCTCTGGAGAGAGGAAGTCAGCCACGTGCTTCGCCCTCAGTGACATGATCCTGCATTTGATGTTGATTAGTCCCAGGCCACCCACGGCAGTAGGAGCGAAAACGTGGTTCTGGTCTTTCCAATGTCGACCGCTCCACATAAACTTTGTTAGTCTGCGTTGGATTTCTTTAACAAAACTAGAGGGAGGCTCGAGGACAGAGAAGGTGTGGACAAGGCGGGAACCTATTAGTTGGTTGGACACTATTCGTCGGCCCCGATAGGATGTAGTCTTATGCCACCTATTCCATCTATCGATTCCGGATTGAACCTTATTCGTCAGAGATGTCCAATTTTGCGATTCCCATTCTTTGTTCGCGTTGCCCAGGTACACTCCTAGAAATTTGAGGCCTTCGTTGGTCCAGGGCAAACCGAGTGGCGCGTCCGTCCGGTTACTCCATGAGCCGGCGAATAGCCCAGTGCTCTTGGAGGTATTCAGCGCCGCCCCAGAAGCACGGGCGTATGAGTCGAAAGATGTCGTCATGATCGGGAAGCCCCTGTCGTCAGTTATAAACACAGACACGTCATCCGCGTAGGCGGTCACGACCAAGGGACTGTTGGCTCCTCCAGGGATGCGCAGTCCATAAGGCGCAAGTCCAGATCTGAGAAGCGATAGGAAAGGTTCTATAGATATGGTGTACAAGGCGCCAGACAGTGGGTCGCCTTGCCGAATGCCGCGTTGGAAGGGGAAGGGCGGGAGGAGAGTCGAACCGACACGCACCGTTGACTTGGCTTCTTTGTACAGTGTAGAGATGAAACTAATGAATTTGTCACCGAAGCCGAACTCTTGTAGTGTCTTGAACAAATAGTCGTGTTCTACGCGGTCGAAAGCTCCCGCCTGGTCCAGGGTGATGATGGCTGTTGGCGCGTTTTCGGCGTGGGCAAGATCAATCGCATCTCTCATCAGATGGAGATTGGAGAAGATCGTCCTTCCCGGTACACAGAAGGTCTGGTCGCTATTAACTATTGAGCTGAGCACGTCTGTTAGTCTATTGGAGAGGGCGCGGGAAATGATTTTGAAGTCGGTGTTCAGGAGGGAGATAGGTCTCCAGTTTTTGAGTTGTAGTTTATCACCGCCCTTAGGAATTAGCGTGAGGACTGCCATGCGCATGGTTGGGGGGAGGATACCAGATTCGAGTGAAAAATTAACCATGCAGGTAAATAAGGGCATGA
Organism: Leuctra nigra; assembly: GCA_934045905.1. NCBI lineage: Eukaryota > Metazoa > Arthropoda > Insecta > Plecoptera > Leuctridae > Leuctra > Leuctra nigra. The sequence continues at coordinate 12,214,787 of OW203770.1, forward strand.
GTTTATCGATGAAAGCTCGGAAGAAATCTACTGAGAAGCCGTCGATGCCAGGGGATCTGTCCTTAGTAAGCTGGAAGAGGGCAGTCACAAGTTCCCTGCTACTAAGTGCGGAGTCCAGCTTGTCTTTGGAGGTTTGGTTTAATTTGGGAAGGTTTTCGTAAAGGACTTGACTCTCGATTGTGTTCTGGCCTGATCGTGAATAGAGGCTAGAGAAGTGATTGCCAATCACTTGTCTGATAGCGTTCGGCTCCTGAACAATTTGACCATCGATTTGCAGTGCTGAGATCGTGCTCGAAGTTTTCCTGTCGCTACCGAGCTTGTAGAATGTGGGAGTTGCCCTGTTGTATTCAAGGTATTTCCGCTGCTGTTCTGTGTTCAGATCTGTCCTTGCTTCTGAGTAGTATTTCTTCCGTATTGCAGCCAAACACCTGTTAATTTCGTTGCACTCGGATGACGTCAGAGTGTTCTGCGCTGCGAGGAATCGGAGTCGGGTTTCTGCAGCGAGCAGTGATGCATAGTTCAAGTGGCTCGCTTCTGCTTCGTAGCGTTGAGTAGATATACGTATTTCGCTTTTCAAATTGTCCCAGCACTCGTGAGGGTCAGTAGCTGCTGGCCTATTTGAGTAGAACTCAATGATGTTTTCAATGTATTGCGTATACGACTTGTCTTCGAGGAGAGCGTTGTTGAAAATCCAATAAGGTGATTTTCTGCGCTTCTCGGAATGCATAATTAATGTTACACCGGAGTGATCAGAGAAAGATGGTATGATCTTAGATGACGTAATCTCGCAAAGCTGGTTACTGCGGACATATACTCTGTCGAGTCTCGATCTCGGTCTGTCTTTGAGTGGGCTTATGTAAGTGAACTCGCGATTGGTTGGATTTAGCTCGCGCCATACGTCTCGCAGGTCCTCGGAGTCGAGCAGGGCGATCAGCGGGGACACCAGTTCGTTTCGGTGTTCAATGGAGACCGCACGGTCGGCTGGCTCGAGAGTACAGTTCCAGTCGCCTGCCATGATAATTCGGTGGTTCACTGGAATACTCAGGATATATTCACTGACTTTATCCATTACTTCTAAGCCTTTCGCTTTACTCTGTGGCATGTAAATGTTAATTAGGTGGACTTGGGATTTATTTAATTGTAAGATAGCAGTCTGAGCGAAGCCGGCTACTAAAATTTGAGTTGTGTCGAAAGCTACACCTCTGGATAGTATTGCTGTCCCACTATTACGCTGCACTGGCGCGTTGATTGCAGATGAAAAATTATTTAGATAGTTTATTGAGAATTCAGTGTCCACGTTGGTTTCTTGGAGAAAAATTATTTCAGAGTTCAGCTTTTTGATATAGTTCGAAAGTAATATTTGCTTCAGTTCGTTATTCATGCCCCTAACGTTGAGTGATAGGAAATTATGAGGCATTTATTAATTATTCGTTGTTTCAGCGGTTATGGCCGTAATTATACGGCCAATTCTGCGTTTTAGGTTGATATCGTTGCACTTCTTGTTGATGTCTTCTAGCTCTTTTATGACTTTTTCATAGTCTTTTGAGAATTTTTTAATAATCGGAACAATCTTTTTGAAATGGCGGGACTTCTTTAGGAAGTCCTTAAACCTAATGGGTGTGAAAATTTGATCTTTGTTCGTACCGTCGTTTCCGGGGATGATCTGCTCCAGCGAGGTCGCGTCTTCCATCAGCGACATCTGCGATGACGTTGAACCAGTCTCCGACATGACGTCGTCATTCAGTGTGTCGTCCACGTGACTAGTCGGTCCAACTAATCCAGTCAGCCTCGCGGCCTCTGCCAGGCGGTTTTGCGGCGACGTCGCCCGCACGGGCATCGAGGTGATCGGGGACGTGATGTCCTCGACGTTGGTTGACTTCGGTGGTCGTATCGTTGTGTCAGTGGAGGTGCCATGATCAGCCACAATCGTGGCGATGTCCTGAGCTGAGATTGAGGGGATCTGATAGCCAATGTTATCACTTGCGTGAGGTGTTAGTAAGAGAGGGGGGGTTGCAATTACCGCGTCCGCGAAAGACAGGTGCTTTGTTGGAAGGGGTGGGAACCTGGCTTGGATGTTGTCAGTCGGGTTTCCCGCTGGCCGGGGTTGTTTACAGTTCTTAGCTACGTGGCCGGCTTGTTTACAATTGTGACATGTCACATCGTCCATAGATATGTAAACAATGTGTTTATAACCTTCAATATCGAAACTAAAGTGGGTGGGGACATTATTTACATCATCGAACAGGATATATGCAAGTTTACGGAAAGATTTTACATGCGTGCAGTCAGGGAGTCTTGAGCCAGTAGAGATGTCCCTAATTGGGCAAGTCAGTTTCCCGATTCGTCTTAGTTTCTCGATCAGCATCTCGGTGGTTATAAAGGGGAATACATTTGAGAGAACAATCTTTGTGGCAGCCGTCAGATAACGTCTGATAGGAACATATTGAGTTTTAACAGTAATGAAACCTTCTTGCACAACAGTTTTTACCGCCGTCTCGCTGCGTAGGAAGACACACACTCTTCCCCCGGCAATGCGTGACGCGTGCGTTATCTCCGCCCCCGTCACCAATTCGGCAATACCTTTGAGGTAGTCGTCGATCGCTGTGTCGGCGACGTTATCAATAACCACGGCGAGGCTGGGTAGGCACGCCATAGTAAACAATATCAGTTCGTTGCACTACACCGGCAATAGCATTGCGCGGTGCAAAAAACACGATTATCAATATGTAGAGTCACTCGATTTGCCACTTTTTTATAAATATCTGTTCGTCTTGACACCACGGATCTTTTGATACCGTTTCTAACACGTTATATTAAGGATTTTGTACACTATTCACTATTGTATCGGGAGCCGAGGTGATACACGTCTACCGATAGTTAGTTAGTTAGTTAGTTAGGCACGGCCGGTTGGTTTGCCCATCTCCACAGGTTACACGGTTTGGTCTAGAGAGTTGAAGTTTGGCAGAGACATAGAGTCATATTTATAGCAGTGCCCTTTGAAAGAAAATCTGAAACATTTTGACCGGAAGTGAAGTTATTACAATTTTAAATTTTAAATATTTTAAAAGTCAAACGGGTCCATCGAGAGTTTTGAAATTTGGCAACAATAAAGACAATGTATTGCTAGACACTCCACTTCAAGAAAAATCAATAAATTTAAACCCGAAGTGGGAAAATTATCAATATTTACGTTCCGCCCTTCTTCTTTGATACACTAAACAGCGGCTCTAATTCCCATCGGACTGATAGCTCATGTTAGGAAGGCAGCTGGCTTCGACATCTGCATAACACGTTCGATTCCCGATCCCGGAAAACTTTTTTTTTCATATATTATTTTTTAATTTGTATAAGCGATGATACCTTCATGGATATATATTCAAATGAGAGGTCCAGGGATGCTGTGAAGATCATCAATAGACCGAAACATCGCAATCGCGGCACGCCAGTTGCCATCGTGAACACTGAAGATATCAGGGAATCAGGAATTGCGCACGTCGTTTTACGCTCCACCTTTCTTCTTTGATATACTACACAGGTTTATAAATCAGTGTGGCGAATTGGCTCGGTCACATGAGGCAAGTGACTTCGATCACGGCGTTGCCGGGTTCGATCCCCGTAACAAACGTTTTATTTTTTATCTTTTTATTTACTTAAAAAATGTTTAACCTTCTTGTGTATATATTCAAAATGTTAATCCGAATACATTCAACGATTACATAGCTACACTTTTTAATATTATTCTCATTGGACTCTAATAATGATTGTCAATGTATACGTTGTACGTAAAGTTGTGCAATAAAACAATTCGTGGTCATGCTAATCAACAGAATCTTGGTGGCTCAGTTACTAAACTAGAAACCACACAAAAAAGGCTCCATTACTGGGTGCACAAGGTTGTCCCAGCTTTTAATTTTTCGAATAATTTAATTATGTAAAATTCAGTTAATTAAGTAAATAGTAAAATACAGTAAAGGCTCCATTACCAATATTCAGTATTTACAACTTTTCATTTGTCACACTTATTTAATTATTTAAAATAGAGTTAATTTGTCAATATTGGTGGCTCAACAAGAAACAAGAACAACACGAAACAAGAAACCACACAAAAAGGCTCCATTACGTGCATCCATTACGTGATCACAACTTTAAGTTTCTAAAATAAATTTAATATTTTAATTATGCTAATTTGTCAATCTTGATGGTTCAGTAACGAAACAAGAAACCACACAAAATGGCTCCATTACTAGGTATAGTAGGTGTTTACAACTTAGTCAAAATTATTTCATTATTTCAGATGTTGTAATCTGTCAATCTTAGAAGCTCGGTTACAATAAACAAGAAACTACACTAAAGGGTCCATGCAAGGTGTATTTATAGGTGTGTAAATTAATGGAAATCTGTGGGTATGAGAGATTTAAATTTCATTTCATCATCCAACAATGCTTACGTTAAAAAGTTAGAATAATAAAACGCTTTTAAATTGTCATGATTTATTTCCAAACTGTGAGTCAAAGTCTCATCAAGTGACATTGTTTAATGGAAATAAATGAAACTGAAACTGATGTTCCTCCTAATCTGACACTAATAAAATAAACATTGGTTTTGATGCGAACGTTATATACGAAAGTGATCTGGCTTGTTTACATCGGCAATACAATAATATTCTTCAAGTATCTAGGCAATAGCACGAAGTTGTTTCCTGGTTTGAAAATATGAAAATATTATCTTCCACAGCAACATCACAAAACAATATAATAATCACTAAATAAGATCAGTGGACTAATTAAAATGCAAGCTCGATAACTGTTTACAAGTACCTATAGAAGAAGACAACAATACTAAATGGACATCGATCGTATTTGCCATGAACAAACAAATGTAAACATTAAGTTGACCTGACAGGGAGAGGCAGAGAGGTGGAGATGCCAGGTATAGGCCGGCCCATGCTATCCGTGTACATACATAGGCGAGTAAGGCGGGTAGCGTAAATTTCATCACCCGTCATACTCCTTCCCACCAGCACTATAAACACCAGGTGGCTCAGCTAGTTAATCTTAACTAAGTTCCTTTTAATTTACATTGCCTTCCAAAAACCATCCGGATTTTATTTAAAATGTGTTGTAAACATCTGTAAGCCTGCACGCTTTACCAATTGAGTTTATACTTCGGAACTTTGACATAAAAGAGTGAACATGGGAGAATTTAAAAATGAGGAAACGCATTTGCAATCACCTTTCAATTCAATTCAATTTTAATACAATTTTATTTCTTCCAAAATTTTACAATTTTACCTAAACCATACGCTTTCCTTGTGCAACCTTTACATATTACATAATTACATATTACATTAACCTTTTACATATTGTTACATTATACCAAGAATCAGTAGTAAAATAAGCAATAGTGTTGAGATAAAAGGAGACACAGCGAAATAGAAACACAAAGAAGAGCACGGATAAGAGAAATAGTTTACAAGGGGTTGAGGGGGCATTTTATTTTGGAAGCAGCCAGCATAATGGAAAACCATTGTGCGCTGGCATACATTCTTTTACATTTCTATAAATCAAAGCTAGTCGTCAGCTCAATCACAGATTAGAAACACCAAAAATATTATGTAAAGTATAGAAGATATTAAGAACAATCACTCGATACTACTTTTACGGAAAAGAAAGAAATTGGACGATCGGATATTGAATATTGAAGTGAGAGGATATAAAAGACTTAATATTGAAATTAATTAAAATAGTGGTGGAGGGGGAAGATTATAGTAAATTTTAGTGAATTTATCAACTTCAAATCAAAATATTTCAGTTAACAAAAATTATCATAGAAATCCCTACCTACTTCTCTGATCCATGCGGTAATTAGTATTTTGAATAATTTAATATTAGAAGTTTTACGAATATCGATAGGAAGCGCATTGAACAGACGTGGACCAATGTAACTTACGTGTTGTTGCCCTTTTTGTTTCTTACAGTATATCAAATTTAACATATATAAATTATTTTTATTACTACCTCTGGTTTTTGGCACAGGTAGCGTTTGATGCGTAATTTCAGGAATTCTGTATTTACCGAAATTAAGAAAAAGATTCATCAACGCCCTTTTTATAAAAATTTGTCTAATATCTAATACTTCTGCCAATTTGAAAGTAAGGTTAGATGAAAACTAACAGTTTACAACAGTTTCAGTTTGCCTAGTGGCGACAAATACGCGTTTTACGAGATGAACGCACAAATTCCGGTTTACACCGGAACAATACACCTACAATTTACGTTATTCACATGACTCAAAGCTGTGAACTTTTAACAAATTATAATTTGATATAACTCAAATTCAACCAAAAGAAATGGACCCTTTCGTTATACTAACTTCGGAACTATTGAAATAAAAACAGAAAACTTTAGACAAGAAGTGACGTTGTTGGCATTAACTGTAATGATAGGTAACACTTAATGATCAGTGAAAGCTGCTATAAACTTATACCCCATATGACATGTTGTACAAAAACAAAAACTTGTTAAAAAAAACTGCCAAGCACCTTCCCACTTAAAACAATTGAGATCTAAAAGAAGGGCCAAGCAATAATATATTGTTTAAACATTTTCGCACTTAAAATTCGTGAAATCATTTCGCCCAGCTACTGCCGCCAAGCACAACACTAAAAACCTAATGTTGTGTCCAAATTTGAAGAATACAATCTAAGTGAACCATCATTGTAAACTTTAACAAAATTATAAAAAATTAAAATGACTTAGAGTAAATTTAAAATCGAAATTAAAAAAATTAAAAATAAAGCTTGGCGCATTGAATTTGCACCGACCATATTGTAGACTTCCTCTATCTTCTTCCTACTTTCTGTCTTTCTTCGGCTCCTTTATCGTCATCTTCTTTCTTATGTTGCCTTCTTCTTGACACAATGTGCCTAGCTTTATTTTTAATTTTTTTAATTTCGATTTTAAATTTACTTTAAGTCATTTTTATTTTTTATAATTTTGTTAAAGTTTACAATGATGGTTCACTTAGATTGTATTCTTCAAATTTGGACACAACATTAGGTTTTTAGTGTTGTGCTTGGCGGCAGTAACTGGGCGAAATGATTTCACGAATTTTAAGTGCGAAAATGTTTAAACAATATATTATTGCTTGGCCCTTCTTTTAGATCTCAATTGTTTTAAGTGGGAAGGTGCTTGGCAGTTTTTTTTTACAAGTTTTTGTTTTTGTACAATAAGGGGATACCGATGAGTGAGTACAGCAAAATTGAACACTATCTGAAAAAATGGTCGATCGACCCAGCCACCTTAAAAAGTGATTAAAAAGTACTTCCGGCACTCGGATTCGGGAGAATTTTGGATATGTTGTAGAGGCCATTTTCTGAATCGATTCATATATTGAAACCTTCTGTTGCAATTAGTGGTGGGTTCAGCTCTTTTTTGCTTTAAATTACTGGGCTATATGTCTCGAATTTTCTTTTGATTTAATGTTCTTTCGCATTACAAACAAAGTAACGGTAGTGTAAATTTTTCACCAATAACTATTTTGTTTCCAGGTCTACATCCTATTTGATCGGTCAGTCTCTTTGTTTAAAGGACTACATATAATATGGTGTAGTGAATCAGAGCCCTTCGATGATGATTGTTGATCCGGTGCGGTTCTTGCTCCAATAACAGCCAGAGCAAGAACCGCACCGGATCAACAATCATCTACATCCTATTTGATCGGTCAGTCTCTTGGTTACACGGGGAATTTAATTCATATTTGTAACTTCTCTTTACTGGTGGACAATCTAGTGACAACCCGTGGTACGAGTCTCTTCTGTTGGACAAGTGCTATAAAAACCTTGTTTAAAACATCCTTGGGCTTAACTTCGCTCCAAATAAAGACGTTTATTATTATTATATTCATATTATATTTCGAAGGCAAGCTTATAATCGAGTTCTCTCAACGTTTTCCCATAGGTGAAGGGTTAATTCAATAATATCCCAATATTGCCAAAATAGTTTAGTATAAACTTCGAAATAGTTGAAAACATTAAAAATTTGCTAATTTCATATATGAAAGTTTGGATTTTCCTTTGTGTTTAAATTATTTCTCGCGGAAACTCATGTCAGTCAAAAACGTTCTACGCGTTGATAAGCGAGCATTTGATAATAATTTGATTTATTTAGACAACTCGGGCTGGATTCACAAAGAAGTATTATCTCCTAATACGTACTATCTTTGGTATTATATTTCATTTAACCTGGTGTTCTTGGTATTAAATCAAAAGATAATACGTATTAGCAGATAATACCTTTTGTGAATCTAGCCCCTGTGGATTATTTAACTTATACAGCCTATACATCTAGCAAATACATCTAGCAATAGAATCAATTGAACGGTAATGGATGATAAACAAATCTGACTGCAGCACATCACTTATTTAGGGCCGGTCTTTCAATACACTGCTAAAGACTCAATTAGCTGTTAACAATTAGTTAGTACAAAAATCTGGCTTTTAATTGGTTGTTGCCATGACAAGCAGTCTTAATCAACAGATTAAAAGTTAACAAAGTATTGAAAGACTTTGGGCCGGTCTTTCAACAGTTAGTTAGTGGTCATTCTAGGAATGGCATTGGTTTGTGCCATGACAATACAGTCAACAGTTTGTAATCAACAAACTTTACAACAAACTGTAACAGTTGTAATCAACAGTTTAAATGCTAGCAGAGTATTGAAAGACTGCAGACCCTTAGAGTGGTTACTTGAGCAAGAGCACGGTGAGCAAGAGTAAGTTAAGCAGAGAGGTTAAGAGGCCTGGGTAAGCGAACGAGAATCGCACGGTTCGTCAGAACGTATTTTGGAAATTTTTCTTCACAATCATACCAACAGAATTTTTAAAAAATCAGATAGTAGCGACCTGTTACAGCCTAATAGACTAAATATTGCCACATATTGGAGTACTTTATGACCTCTGGTACGATCTCAAAGTGCTGCATACGGTTATTTTTCGATAAATATCGTATTTAACACTTTAAGGCCGTACCAGAGGTAATAAAGTACTCCACAATGTGGCATTATTTAAATATTTTAGGCTATAATAGGTCGCTTCTATCTGAATTTTTAAAATTTTATAGTGGGAAGACAAAATTTGAGACGATGTTAATATGCAATTCATTCATACACATTTTCCAGTTAAATACTTATATATGATAATAGTCATTTACCAATTACTTTCAGCCTGGAAACATTTGACAACATGACATTTTGACTTTAAGTTAAAGAAGCAAATAAAATTCTAAAAGTCAAAAAACATAAAAGACAAGTCGATCAAAGTATAATCTGCCCATTTTGTTTCGACGTTGTGTGTTCTTGTTCCATTCAGCTCACTAATATCTGCCGCAAGGCGCGGTGTTGCCACATTAGCTCGAGATGATGATGGGCTCGTGTGAAGAGCGACGTCGTTAAGACTCGCATGCAACGCTGTATCAACACAAGATGGCGGACGTATCCAAACAGTGTTCAATGTGAAAGCATCAATCACTCTGTGCTCGAGACATTATGTCAAGTATGAAATGGTTTTATAAATTGAGTTAGATTTAAAAGTTTTGAAGTAACGGGGCTTCGGTATTTTGCTCAGGTAAACTCTTCTCAGAATAATGTTTCATCAAATTCAAATAACATTTTTGTCCCAGTTACAGGCGATTAGGAACAGCTGAAGTCAAAATTGCATTATTTTGCTGAAATAAAAATTTATTGGAATAGTTTCGTTATAAAATAACATCTAGCTTCTTCAATAACAGTTTAGATGCTTACGCAACAATCAGTAAAATAGCAAGATACTGTCTTGAATCAAGACCTGAGATCAAGTACAATATAACAATTTAAATCCCAGCATAGCATCAAGACAAATTATGAGACAAATTGTTGAATACCATCGATGAAGAATATGAGTAAAATCAACAATGTTGTGACTAATTTCGGTTAAAATTGTATATATTTAGTGCCAGGTTTTCAGTACTCTGCTAAATTTTAAACACTTGATTAGAACTAATTACCATGGCAACAAACAATGACATCCCTTTAATCATCGTTTAAATTAACAACTGGTTTGAGCAGAATATCTAAAAACTGACCCTTGGTCCACATAAGTGTGTTTTTGTAGGCTATGCCCCAGGTAAGCCGTTCAACCGATTGTACTGAAAATAAGTATGTATACTAATACACTAATGTATACTAATGTATACTAAATACTAATACTAATACACATTAATTTAATATGAGCGGTCCCAGGTATTTTTTGAACGAGATCCTGCGATTTTTGTGATTTTTTGAACATTAAAGACAGGACTATTTTACCGATCAACTTAAAACTTAGCAAAATCATTTGGACCAGCAATATCTGTATGTTTGACAATTTTCAGACTTATCCGTCGTTCAATCCAAAAGTTATGAACAATTTACGGACATATTGCGTGTTGGCTGTTAAATTTCGAGAGGGAAATTTAAAATATTTTGCCATTGCTTCTTTGACGCTTCAATTGCAAGGTTCTTAGAGCAGAAACTTGCAAACGCATGTACCAGGTATATTTTTTGAACGAGATCCAGTGATTTTTTAAAATTAACACGGAACTGGATTGGTCAACTTAAAACTTTGCATGGTCAATGGGATAAATATTTTAAGAGTATTTGGAGATTCTCATACAAATCTGTGACGAAATTCAAGAATTATTGGCTTTTAAGGACATTTTCGATAGACAGAATTTCGGTTCGAGGTGTTGCGCCTATCCGTGCTCTCTCATCAACGCGTTACACAGATCGTTTTGCTTGTATATAAATAAATTGTGTCCGTTGATATTTTTCCAAGTTGTTTTTCTTCTCGATGTTATATTTTTCCGTGTACTTAATGAAGATGGACGAGTGGATACGTCGAGAAATTTGTTACCGGATTTTCCTGCTGACGAGGAAATGTAGCGAATGTGCTGTAAATTATACCTGCTTTTCCTCTGCTGGAATTAATGAGACGTTATGTGGAGATAACTGGAAAAGTATCTCTAACTGGATATATTTCTTACAGAAGATAATTCCAATATATCACAGAAAGTTTTATGTGTGCAATATTACGAATATATGGTTTTTATTAACCAAATTGGCATGATAAACATAGAAAAGACACCGTTCTGGCAAACCCCTATGTTTAGGTGTGGCGATGGTAAGGGAAGATTCTTTTTATAACATTTATTAACAACGAAATTGGTTTAGAAACTGCACTTACCTAGTTTGGAACTATTAGCAATACACTTACATATTTTAATTGAGCGAGCGAAGCGAGCGTCTCCTTTTGGCTCTTTTGGCACGGACCTCTGTTTTTTTTTTTTTTTTTTTTTTTTTTTTTTTTTTTTTTTTTTAATAGCCGATACACAGGTTGCACCGTTTCACCGATCGATCTGAAATTTTGCACACATGTAAAACCAACCTTCTCTGTTTGCAGACCCTAATTTTTTGGAAATCCATTCATTGGTTGAATTTAAATAAACATCTCCTGATAGGCTGAAAAATGAAAATGGACTTCGACAAATGTGATCGACATTATATTTTGCTTGATCATTAGGACCAACATTGTCTCTTATTTTACAAATTTTCAGCCAAATCCTCCCATTGGTTAAAATTTAAAAAAATATTTCATGTGCTTTTTGAAATTTAATCCAGAACCGTTTGACCGATCAACTTAAAATTTTGTATGGTCATCGGGTCCAACATTATCTGTATTTTTGACAATTTTTTAAATTCAAAAGTTATCGACAGTTTACGGATATTTTGCGTGTTGGCTATCATATTTCTCGAATTTCATATTTCACGGAATCTTCGAATCTTCACTTCAAGGTTGTTAGAGCAGAAACTTTCAAACGTATTATGAAACTGATATGACCGTTTAACATTTTTTTGAACGATATCCTGTGATTTTTGGAAATTAACAAGGAATCGTTCAATCATAAAGGTTCAATCGATCAACCTTAAACTTTGCGTGGTTATTGGGACCAATATTTTAGGAATTGTTGGAGATTTTCATACAAGTCTGTGACGAAATTCAAGAATTATTGGCTTTTAAGGACATTTTCGATAAACAGAATTTCGGTTCGAGGTATTGCGCGTATCAGTGCTCGGTCATCAACGCGTTACTCAGAGCGTTTTCCTAGTTAAAGCTAAGGTATACTTGGACAAACAAAACTTAAACGTTCAATAAATCTGATAGGCTGATAAATGTAAGATCGCACCATCAGAAGTCAGTCTAAGCGATCTCATTGTCTCACTCTAGTAGGTGACCTCACATTTCAATGATAATAACAAGCTTTGATTGGTTATGGGACATGACCAGCAGACATTCAAATTTGGTCAACGTTCAAGCTTTGTTTGACCGAGTGTGCATTCCACTATTTCATTATTAATTCTTGTAATTAGAAAAGCAACGCACAGTAGCCTCGTTGCCAATATGTGTTTCTTTCTTGTAGACTATCACTTTACAGTGTAATTTGTAGTCGTATCTGTACAATGAGTCAGAAACATTTAAATTTCGTACACACATACATTATAGTGCAGGTTCAAATGTAGAAAAAATGTTGTACAAAAACAAAAACTTGTAAAAAAAACTGCCAAGCACCTTCCCACTTAAAACAATTGAGATCTAAAAGAAGGGCCAAGCAATAATATATTGTTTAAACATTTTCGCACTTAAAATTCGTGAAATCATTTCGCCCAGTTACTGCCGCCAAGCACAACACTAAAAACCTAATGTTGTGTCCAAATTTGAAGAATACAATCTAAGTGAACCATCATTGTAAATTTAACAAAATTATAAAAATTAAAAACGACTTCAAAATAAATTTAAAATTGAAATTAAAAAAATTAAAAATAAAGCTAGGCGCATTGTGTCAAGAAGAAGGCAACATAAGAAAGAAGATGACGATAAAGGAGCCGAAGAAAGACAGAAAGTAGGAAGAAGATAGAGGAAGTCTACAATATGGTCGGTGCAAATTCAATGCGCCAAGCTTTATTTTTAATTTTTTTAATTTCAATTTTAAATTTATTTTGAAGTCGTTTTTAATTTTTATAATTTTGTTAAATTTACAATGATGGTTCACTTAGATTGTATTCTTCAAATTTGGACACAACATTAGGTTTTTAGTGTTGTGCTTGGCGGCAGTAACTGGGCGAAATGATTTCACGAATTTTAAGTGCGAAAATGTTTAAACAATATATTATTGCTTGGCCCTTCTTTTAGATCTCAATTGTTTTAAGTGGGAAGGTGCTTGGCAGTTTTTTTTACAAGTTTTTGTTTTTGTACAACATGTCATATGGGGTATAAGTTTATAGCAGCTTTCACTGATCATTAAGTGTAACCTATCATTACAGTTAACGCCAACAACGTCACTTCTTGTCTAAAGTTTTCTGTTTTTATTTCAATAGTTCCGAAGTTAGTATAACGAAAGGGTCCATTTCTTTTGGTTGAATTTGAGTTATATCAAATTATAATTTGTTAAAAGTTCACAGCTTTGAGTCATGTGAATAACGTAAATTGTAGGTGTATTGTTCCGGTGTAAACCGGAATTTGTGCGTTCATCTCGTAAAACGCGTATTTGTCGCCACTAGGTAAACTGAAAGGTACACGAAAGATGATTGCAAATGCGTTTCCTCATTTTTAAATTCTCCCATGTTCACTCTTTTATGTCAAAGTTCCGAAGTATAAACTCAATTGGTAAAGCGTGCAGGCTTACAGATGTTTACAACACATTTTAAATAAAATCCGGATGGTTTTTGGAAGGCAATGTAACTTAAAAGGAACTGAGTTAAGATTAACTAGCTGAGCCACCTGGTGTTTATAGTGCTGGTGGGAAGGAGTATGACGGGTGATGAAATTTACGCTACCCGCCTTACTCGCCTATGTACACGGATAGCATGGGCCGGCCTATACCTGGCATCTCCACCTCTCTGCCTCTCCCTGTCAGGTCAACTTAATGTTTACATTTGTTTGTTCATGGCAAATACGATCGATGTCCATTTAGTATTGTTGTCTTCTTCTATAGGTACTTGTAAACAGTTATCGAGCTTGCATTTTAATTAGTCCACTGATCTTATTTAGTGATTATTATATTGTTTTGTGATGTTGCTGTGGAAGATAATATTTTCATATTTTCAAACCAGGAAACAACTTCGTGCTATTGCCTAGATACTTGAAGAATATTATTGTATTGCCGATGTAAACAAGCCAGACCACTTTCGTATATAACGTTCGCATCAAAACCAATGTTTATTTTATTAGTGTCAGATTAGGAGGAACATCAGTTTCAGTTTCATTTATTTCCATTAAACAATGTCACTTGATAAGACTTTGACTCACAGTTTGGAAATAAATCATGACAATTTAAAAGCGTTTTATTATTCTAACTTTTTAACGTAAGCATTGTTGGATGATGAAATGAAATTTAAATCTCTCATACCCACAGATTTCCATTAATTATCATGGACCATTTAGTGTAGTTTCTTGTTTATTGTAACCGAGCTTCTAAGATTGACAGATTACAACATCTGAAATAATGAAATCATTTTTACTAAGTTGTAAACACCTAATAAACCTAGTAATGGAGCCATTTTGTGTGGTTTCTTGTTTCGTATCTGAACCATCAAGATCGACAAATTTGCATAATTAAAATAATTAAATTTATTTTAGAAACTTAAAGTTGTGATCACGTAATGGATGCACGTAATGGAGCCTTTTTGTGTGGTTTCTTGTTTCGTGTTGTTCTTGTTTCTTGTTGAGCCACCAATATTGACAAATTAACTCTATTTTAAATAATATATAAGTGTGACAAATGAAAAGTTGTAAACACGTAATACACTGAATATTAGTAATGGAGCCTTTACTGAATTTTACTATTTACTAAATTACCTGAATTTTACATAATTAAATAATTCGGATAAATTAAAAGCTGTGACAACCTTATGCACCCAGTAATGGAGCCTTTTTTGTGTGGTTTCTAGTTTAGTAACTGAGCCACCAAGATTCTGTTGATTAGCATGACCACGAATTGTTTTATTGCACAACTTTACGTACAACGTGTACATTGACAATCATTATTAGAGTCCAATGAGTATAATATTAAAAAGAGTTGCTATGTAATCGTTGAATGTATTCGGATTAACATTTTGAATATATACACAAGAAGGTTAAACATTTTTTAAGTAAAGAAAAAGATAAAAAAATAAAACATTTGTTACGGGGATCGAACCCGGCAACGCCGTGATCGAAGTCACTTGCCTCATGTGACCGAGCCAATTCGCCACACTGAAATTAAACCTGTGTAGTATATCAAAGAAGAAAGGTAGAGCGTAAAACGACGTGCGCAATTCCTGATTCCCTGATATCTTCAGTGTTCACGATGGCAACTGGCGTGCCGCGATTGCGATGTTTCGGTCTATTGATGATCTTCACAGCATCCATTGGTAGTCTCATTTATTAAAAATGTACCAGAGCACCAGAGCATTAGTCTCTTAGAGTATTAGGAGCAAAGAGCACCTAATATACCTAGTAATGGAGCCTTTTTGTGTGGTTTATTGTTTCGTAACTGAGCCATCAAGATTGACAAATTAGCATAATTAAAATAATTAAATTAATTTTAGAACCTAATGCACGTAATGGATGCACGTAATGGAGCCTTTTTGTGTGGTTTCTTGTTTCGTGTTGTTCTTGTTTCTTGTTGAGCCACCAATATTGACAAATTAACTCTATTTTAAATAATTAAATAAGTGTGACAAATGAAAAGTTGTAAACACCTAATACTCTGAATATTAGTTATGGAGCCTTCACTGAATTTTAATATTTACTTAATTAACTGAATTTTACATAATTAAATAATTCGGATAAATTAAAAGCTGTGACAACCTTATGCACCCAGTAATGGAACCTTTTTTGTGTGGTTTCTAGTTTAGTAACTGAGCCACCAAGATTCTGTTGATTAGCATGACCACGAATTGTTTTATTGCACAACTTTACGTACAACGTGTACATTGACAATCATTACTAGAGTCCAATGAGTATAATATTAAAAAGAGTAGCTATGTAATCGTTGAATGTATTCGGATTAACATTTTGAATATATACACAAGAAGGTTAAACATTTTTTAAGTAAATAAAAAGATAAAAAATAAAACGTTTGTTACGGGGATCGAACCCGGCAACGCCGTGATCGAAGTCACTTGCCTCATGTGACCGAGCCAATTCGCCACACTGAAATATAAACCTGTGTAGTATATCAAAGAAGAAAGGTGGAGCGTAAAACGACGTGCGCAATTCATGATTCCCTGATATCTTCAGTGTTCACGATGGCAACTGGCGTGCCGCGATTGCGATGTTTCGGTCTATTGATGATCTTCACAGCATCCCTGGACCTCTCATTTGAATATATATCCATGAAGGTATCATCGCTTATACAAATTAAAAAATAATATATGAAAAAAAAAGTTTTCCGGGATCGGGAATCGAACGTGTTATGCAGATGTCGAAGCCAGCTGCCTTCCTAACATGAGCTATCAGTCCGATGGGAATTAGAGCCGCTGTTTAGTGTATCAAAGAAGAAGAGCGGAACGTAAATATTGATAATTTTCCCACTTCCGGCTTAAATTTATTGATTTTTCTTGAAGTGGAGTGTCTAGCAATACATTGTCTTTATTGTTGCCAAATTTCAAAACTCTCGATGGACCCGTTTGACTTTTAAAATTTTTTTAAAATTTAAAATTGTAATAACTTCACTTCCGGTCAAAATGTTTCAGATTTTCTTTCAAAGGGCACTGCTATAAATATGACTCTATGTCTCTGCCAAATTTCAACTCTCTAGGACAAACCGTTCAACCTGTGGAGAGGGGCAAACAAATTGACCGTGCCTAACTAACTAACTAACTAACTAACTAACTAACTAACTAACATGAAAGTTAATCCTTGCATGTTTGAGGCCCAAAATTCACCCCGAAGGGATGATCGCAGCACTTTGATATTTGGTTAGGTGTTGTCAGGTGGCTAAATATACCCGATAACCATGGTTTTCAACTTTCATTTCTAAATGCTTGCATGCGTACTGACACCCCGAAATCGGGCCCGAAGCGCTTGCAGTATACAGTAGTGGTAGTAAGCTCGCCGCGTTTTAAAAGTAGACCTCGTATTGAACGGTGCTTGGCAGCGTCGAGCTAACGCCCGACTAGATGCTTTCCGCTCGATTGGAGTGCCGAAATTGATTTTTTCATAATTATCGATTGTTTACATAATTCTTAATATTACCTGACGTGCCTTCAATTTTTTGGGTGGCCATCTTGGAAAATATGGCGGAAAACGTTCATTTTACAAATTATTTAATTGTTGGTAGAGTAAAGGTTGAAAAATTATGAAATAATTCACTAAAACTAACTCAAATATGGGGACTTGATAAAAAAATACGCCGTGAACGAATTTTATTTTTTCATTGTTGGAATTGACCATTCACGTTTCTGTGTTTTTTGCTCTCAATTTATTATGAAACGCGTATTCTTAGACTAAAATATGTAGAATTAAAATTTGTAGACAATTTCATTTTGAACAATATGCGTTTTAAAAAAAATTATGTTATTTTTAGAAAAAAACTTAATTTTTTTTTTAAATTTTTAAAAATTTTTGTTTACGGCGTATTTTTTTTTTCAAGTCACTATATTTGAGTTAGTTTTAGTGAATTATTTCATAATTTTTCAATATTTCCTCTACCAACAATTAAATAATTTGTAAAATTTACGTTTTTCGTTCGTTTTCCGCCATATTTTCCAAGATGGCCACCAAAAAAATTTAAGGCACGTCAGGTAATATTAAGAATGATGTAAACAATCGATTATTATGAAAAAATCAATTTCGGCACTCCAATCGAGCGGAATTACATTTGCTCCCCTACTATTAATGATGATTATTAATTACAAAGTAGTAATACTTAATTGTTTTATTGTGGTATTGTATTTATGTCAATTACAGGGCGATTATTTGAGCATTGGATGTTGAATCCAATCCTGCGTAAATTAATGAACAAATACTCTTATTTATATAAATAAATGAGTGCCACGAAGTAATTTAATATGTCACTGGGCATATATCGTATTTTTCATTCTACTTAAATTTAGCGTTGGGTGCTGAAAGCTGAAGCTGCGTTATGCTCCAAATTATGTAAGTTTTCCGATGAGTAGCTTTACGGAAACTAAAAAGAATAGTTTCGAATTGGAATTGTAAAATAAATCCGTGTATTCCCTTGGCAAACAAGGGAATTTCCAACAGAAGAATGAATGAAATCCATAAACTTACATCTCCCCCCCTCTCTCTCTCTCTCTCTCATTCTCACACTCTCTCACTCATGGGGTTGACATCGAGTGACTACGACAGCAATTTGTTGGGAAAAAGTCTCGTTAATGATATCACCTAGAATCGTTCTGACAAATGGTGTGAAATAAATCATGGCCGACTGTTCGGTTTGGACGATTGCTTGGGGTGGTTTTGTGGATGCGGTTTGTCGACGGCACAAGCATGGTATCATACGGGTACTACTTCATCAGCAATGTGCTGATGGGCAACGTTTTTATTTCTTCACAATGTCGATTTATTTTTATTTTACTCTGCATCGTCTGCATCAATCAAAGACGCAGTTCGTGGGATTGGAAGACAAAATATATTGAACATATTTGAGAAACGCTGTTGATTATAATTATTATATTTTGTAGAAATCGCTTTATAATGTGAGCAGGGGCTGGAACCCGAATGAATTTCGTTTGCGGTTTCGATTCAGGATGGAATATTTAAATAACTATATCGGTTCTGGTTTAAGAAGAATTAAAATAATTGTTCCGATTCCCGTTTCATTTCGGTCCAATCTGGGTTCCAAATGGTTTTAAATTCAGGCATTGGAAGGCATTGAAAAAAAATCAATGGACTTAATTATTTAAAGAAAATGAACCCAAAGAAAGTTAAATATTATTAAGGGTTCCGGTTCCGGTCCCTGAACGTGAGAAAGTTCAAACTCCAAGTTTGTAAGTAATAGACCACATTTTAAATTATCTAGTTGGCTCTGCTTTTCAAAAAAATGCATATGCAGTACCGTGATCCTCATATCAATTAGTGTTTCTATTAGTGTTCTATTAGTGATCCTCATATCTATTAGTGTTTTTCAACAATGGATCAAAACACTAATAGATATGAGGATCACGGTACTGCATATGAAATTTTTCTATTTCTAGTTGAACCTTTTTGCATTTAGAATGTGAAGAAATAAAACCAATATATTATAAATGCATCGAACTCTAAATCATTTATACATTTGGTTTCATTTGGCTGGATTGCTATCTATACACAATGTCGTTCTTTTGACGTAATGTTTTCTAAACATTTTCATAATCACTCTTTAGAGTGTTCCTTTTTGTTCGAGCAAATTAAAAACGCAGACAATGTGAGGAAGATTCGTTGCCACGTGACTAATGTGATCTAGTGGAGCGGTCGCTCCACCCAGCCAAGTCGTACCGTACACTCACAGTCACTCAACATACCGTAAATGCCTAATAAACCGAGGAGCAGACCAAACACTTTTACTGTAAGCAACAACATGGCATTTTCGGCCTACTGGATCTTAAAATTGGAAAATCTCACATTGTTGTGAAATATCTAAATTTCGAGCTATGGCCCACCCCACTCCATATACTAAATTTGGAAACAATAGGTTATGCCATTTGAGTGCTAGAGGGCCGTGAAAACAGTGAAATTACACCCCTTTTAAAACCTATCTGATGATATCAGGAAACACCGCTATCACCGCCACAGCCTAAACGGCTTAGCCGATCGATCTAAAATTTTTACCACATGTGCACTTTTGGCGTCTGAGGTGCCTTTTTATAAATCAAACCGGTAGTCGCCATTTTGAAACCGGAAGTGACGTCATATCTCAAAAACTGCTTAACCGATCGGAACGAAATTTGCGCCAATCGATTCAGACGGTCCTCTTTATGAAATAACAATAGTTAAATTAAAGTTTTCTAATTACTGAAACCGGAAATGACGTCATAGTTTAGAGAAATCTGCTTAAATTCACTTCCCTTTATATAAAAACCAACTATATATTCAGAAGGCTTATAATGAAATATTAGTATTTATATACATATTAATACCTACAATGTGTAAGAGCTTTCAGCCGCCATTTTGAAAACCGGAAGTGATGCCATATCTCGAAAACGGCTGGACCTATTGGAACGATGCTTTCGCAATTCTTCATGGCATATCACTTTAAGTTTAAATTTAGCTCCAAACAATATTTTTTTAGTAACTAATTCGGAAATGGCGTATTTTTTTAAAGGAATTAGCCATTGTTGCCCTAATAAGTTTTACAAATTGTGTAAATAAACTAAAAAAATAAGTGATATCCCCATAAAAAAAACACTCCGTGTAAAAAAACAGCCAAGTCTCTTCAACTAAAAAAAAAAATTATGAAATCTAAAAATTCTGCACTGAAACGTAGTGATATCAAAAAATGAGCCAAGTCAAAACTTTATTTGAAAATTAAAAAATACTTGGCGCATCGTTTTTTTAGGGCATTGTAGGTATAGGTACTATAAGTATATGTATTTATATCTAGCCTATACTTCTAAGCTATTTATATACACGATGCGCCAAGTATTTTTTAATTTTCAAATAAAGTTTTGACTTGGCTCATTTTTTGATATCACTACGTTTCAGTGCAGAATTTTTAGATTTCATAATTTTTTTTTTTAGTTGAAGAGACTTGGCTGTTTTTTTACACGGAGTGTTTTTTTATGGGGTTCACAAATACCGGAGAGAACGAGAAATGAGATTTAAATTACCCGCCACTGATGACGTCATAATGGAGTCGCTTCTGATTGGCTGTTGATACATGGCAGCGATTCGTCACCTGAATCTTTCTACGTATAAGACGGGGAGATGGTAGCATTGCTCATCATCTCGACTCATTACTGTCTAGTTACCCACAATGCATTCTTTAGAACATTTCAAGGAAGAAAAGATTCTTACTTCAGGAGCTCCATCGAGAAGGGGCCAAATGTGATTCATGTCATTTGGTTGTGTTCTTTTTGGAAAATTCAACCATAATCAATCACTTGGTAGCGTGCATCAGTCTATATTCTACGTTAACGCCCAGTCTTTCAAGACTCTGCTTAAGTCTCAATTAGCTCTTAACAGTTAATTAGTGGTCATTCTAGGAATGTAATTGGTTGTTGCCATGACAATATAGTCCTAATTGACTGTATAAAAGTTAGCAGAGTATTGAAAGACCGTGCCTAAATATTGCCCCACACTAGAGTACCTACTTTATGCCCTCTAGTACGACCTCAAAGTGAAAAATCCGATTATTTTCCGATATCGTATTTAACAGTTTGAGGTTGTAGGTACGACATTATTAAGCGAGCGGAGCGAGCGTCTCCACTTGAAACTTATGGCTCGAATCTCTGTTTTTTTTTTATTTGTTTGTATCTGTGCTTTTGGCGTCTCCTGCCAAACGAAGTAATGGATCAGGCTAATTTTTTCACGAAACTTATATTACTATACTGGTTGTGGTCAAAATGATTTTCAGCAAGTTTGCTCCTTTGGTTTCATCGGAAACTTGATTTTGGTATCGTAGCAACTAAATCTTCTACGAAATGTTCATAAAATACCTATGGACCATGATAACTTTGTTTCTGTATAGGTATATCAGTAGGCAGTGACATTTGTTTCACAATTATTTTGACATTGACAGGAGTTGTTATTCTTGGATGTATTTGGTGAACATAAGGTTTTGTGGTAATCCAGCCAATATCTGTAGAAAAATGGCTGTGATTTTGGGAGTGACGGGAAAGTATTTTGCTTCTCTTGGACATATTGAATGCAAGGTTTTGTGGCAATCTTCCCAGTTTCTGAAGAAAATTTGACCTCTTATGTTATCCTGCAAGTGATTATTTGAGGAATTATTTGTGATTATTTGATAGATCATGGTTAGATGTGCTGCACACCGGTGCTCGCTTATCAACGCGTTACACCGAGCGTTTTCCTAGTTTAGTCTATAGAATTAGGCTGTAATGGGTCCCTGCTCTCTGATTTCTTAAAATATTAGTCTATTAGGCTGTGATTATCTGATGCGTTTTAATTCATTAGTGGAATGACAAAAAAAAATTAAGAACAGTGTGTTTCCCTTTCGCTTACCAAGGCCTCTTAATTATTATTTAAGTTATCTTTTATGCGTTTATAATATAAAATGGTATACTACCTTAGACAATTAATATCAGTATAGTTGTAAACACACTTTTGGGGAGTAGGTTATATATAAAATATAAAATTAACAATTTTTCTCATTATCTGAGATAGTTCAAACCCATAAAAAACACTCCGTGTAAAAAAACCAGCCAAGTCTCTTCAACTATGAAACAATAGAAAAAAATTTAAAAATTCAGCACTGAAAAGTAGTGATATCAAAAAATGGGCCAAGTCAAAACTTAATTTTAAAAGCCAAAATATACTTGGTGCATCGTGTATATAAATAATATAGAAGCATATGCCAAAAACTAAATATACCTAAATATATATAATATACCTATAATGCCCTTAAAAACGATGCGCCAAGTATATTTTGGCTTTTAAAATTAAGTTTTGACTTGGCCCATTTTTTGATATCACTACTTTTCAGTGCTGAATTTTTAGATTGTTTTCTATTGTTTCATAGTTGAAGAGACTTGGCTGGTTTTTTTACACGGAGTGTTTTTTATGGGGATATCACTATTTTTTTTAGTTTATTTACCAAACTTGTAACACATATCGGAGCAACAATGACTAATTCCTTTAAAAAAATACGCCATTTCTGAATTGGTTACTACGAAAAATTGTGTTTCGTGCTAAATACAAGCTTAAAGTGATATACCATGAAGAATTGCGAAAGCATCGTTCCCATCGGTCCAGCCGTTTTCGAGTTATGGCATCACTCCAGGTTTTCAAAATGGCGACTGAAATTACTGCCACCTAGAATTTATTTCTATAAATGTTATGTATCATTATAAGCCTTCTGAATATGTAGTTATAGTAGTAAGAAGTCATTAAAGTATGATTATTCATATTTATGACGTCATTTCCGGTTTCGGTAATAGTACATTTCTACTTCAGCTATTGGTATTCCATAAAGATGACCGTCTGAATCATTTGGCGCTAGATTCATTCCGATCGGTCAAGCCGTTTTTGAGATATGACGTCAATTCTGGTTTCAAAATGGCGGCTGCCGGTTGGTTTTATAAAAAGGCACCTCAGACGCCAAAAGTGCACATGTGGTAAAAATTTCAGATCGACCGGTTCAGCCGTTTAGGCTGTGGCGGTGACAGCGACGTTTCCTGATATCATCATCATCATCATCATCAGATGGAGATAGGTTTTAAAAGGGGTGCAATTTCACTGTTTTCATGGCCCTCTAGCTCACAAATGTAATAACCTGTTGTTCCCAAATTTGATATATGGGGTTGGGTGGGCCACAGCTCGAAATTAAGATATTTCGCAACAATGTGATATTTTCCATTTTTAAGATCCAGTAGGCCGAAAATGCCATGTTGTTGCTTACAGTAAAAGTGTTTGGTCTGCTCCCGGCATTTACGGTTTGTGGAGTGAGTGTGAGTGTATAGTACGACTTGGCTGGGTGGAGCGACCGCTCCACTAGATGAAACATTTTGCATATTTAAAAAGGTTTAGACACAACATTTCTTATTCTGTTGAATCAATTTTTTTTATATATATTTGTAATTTTTTTATTTTTTTATTAAATGGTTGTTAATAATTTTGTCATGAAAAATCCAATAGGGGAGTCAAACTGTGGGCAATATAATTTGAGTAAAGATTAAACCTAATCATGACGAAATATCCCAAAGATAACTTGTGAAAATATCAATTCGGTTAATAAATTCATAGCATTGAGTAAACGAACTGAATCGAGCACGGAAACTATTTGAATCACGTTGATATTCCAAGTGTTTGTAAATGTGGATCAACGTCTTAAACTTGCGAGTTCCATTGGAAATTCATGCGTAGGCGAAGACTCCAAAACGTGTTGACTCTTCGGGAATCTCATAAATTATTTCAGAGTAATTATTACAACTGAAAACACGAAAACACGAATAGCGAAATCTGAATTGAGTTTTTGAGAAGATGAAGACAAATATTTTGTCGTACGACTACGTTTTCGAATTGAGGAATATGTAAAATGAAGAGTTACACAAGCTAAGGTATTTTAAAGCTGAATATCTAGCGGTCGCTTTACCCAGCCAAGTCGTACTATACAGTCACTCAACATACCGTAAATGCCTAAAAAATTGAGGAGCAGACCAAACACTTTTACTGTAAGCAACAACATGGCATTTTCGGCCTACTGGATCTTAAAATTGGAAAATCTCACATTGATGCAAAATATCTTAATTTCGAGCTATGGCCCACCCCACCCTATATATGAAATTTGGGAACAACAGGTTATGCCATTTGCGAGCTAGAGGGCCGTGAAAACAGTGAAATTACACCGCTTTTATCTCATGATGATGATTCTGATATCAGGAAACCCTATTGACAGGGCCACAGCCTAAACGGCAAAACTGATCGATCTGAAATTTTTACCACATGTGCACTTTTGGCGTCTAAGGTGCCTTTTTATAAAACCAACCGGAAGCCGCTATTTTGAAACCGGAAGTGACGTCATATCTCAAATTCGGATGGACCAATCGGGACGAAATTAGCGCTAAACGATTCGGACGGTCATCTTTATAAAATATCAATAGTTGAAATAGACATGTACTATTACCGAAACTGGAAATGGCGTCATAAATATGCCAAATCTGACTAAAATCATCTCTTATAACAATATCTACATATTCAGAAAGCTTGTAATGTTACGTAACATTTGTAGATACAAATTTTAGGTGGCAGTGATGTCAGCCGCCATTTTGAAAACCGGAAGTGATGCCATAACTCGAGAACGGCTGGACCGATTGGAACGGAACTTTCGCTATACTTTATAGTATAATATTTATAGCATACATAGTAACAAGCACAACTTTTCTTAGCAACCAAATCACAAAGGCGTATTTTTTAAAGGAATTATAGTTTTTGGTGCCACAATAGGTATATGTTACAAGTTGTAAGAATAAACTGAAAAAAGGAGTGATATCCCCATAAAAAACACTCCGTGTAAAAATACCAGCCAAGTCTCTTCAACTAAAAAAAAATATAAGAAATCTAAAAATTCAGCACTGAAAAGTAGTGATATCAAAAAATTGGCCAAGTCAAAATTTTTCAAAAAATACTTGGCGCATCGTTTTTTAGTGCATTATAGATATATTATATGTAAAGATGAGTATATTTTGATTTACGGCCTATTTCTATACTATTTATAATGCACGATGCGCAAAGTATTTTTTGAAAAATTTTGACTTGGCCAATTTTTTGATATCACTACTTTTCAGTGCTGAATTTTTAGATTTCTTATATTTTTTTTTAGTTCAAGAGACTTGGCTGGTATTTTTACACGGAGTGTTTTTTATGGGGTCCAGCTTACTCCCAAACTCTTCCATCAGTTTGATTTCTATGCAAAATGTCGAAAGTTAATACCAAAAATAAATATTATGTCTCATCAATTTGAATAAAATCTTAAAACTTTCTTCTATATGACTATGGATTTGCTTCTTACTGAGGAGGGAGAGTAATAAAAATAGTTAAAACATTCTATTGTGCCATTAATTTGAATAAAACACGTCATCCAGACATCGCATGTCAAATAATATGCAATCATCTAATTTAATCAAGCTGTTGAATTCACTTTTTATTATGTCGACTAATAAAATCAAGTAAGTTATTAACTTCTTGATAACATTGAACTCTGAATTGTAGATTACTTAAACCTGTTAAGGCCGATGCACAATTGACGCAGACGGACGACGCGGACGGACGACGGAGACGGATACAATGTTAAAGTCGTCATCCGTCCGCGTCCGATTGTGAACAGTCAGAGTGAATGTCATACCCAAACATTGTATCCGTCTCCGTCGTCCGTCCGCGTCGTCCGTCTGCGTCAATTGTGCATCGGCCTTTACTTGTGCGCAACATGAATGCAGTAAAGATCGTAAATTTCACCGTTGTGATTGAGCTGGCGTTTTTCGGTTTTCGCACTTTTTTCTGAAATTCAACACTTCTTTTCTAACCCAGTACTGTTATCAATAATTTAAATACAAAAGTCTTATGCCTGGAAGTTAAAGACCCTGATTTCTTTATTAGTTTCTAAGTATTCCTATTATTTACTTTTTCTGTTTGTATATCAACTGTGATTGTAAATCCATGTACATGTGTGAATAAAGATTTTATAAAAAAAAAATTGAGCTGGCGGGTTTGTTTACATCAGCTGTTTTTATCTAGGGTTTGGCGGTCGAAGTGGTTTTCATGTCAGATGGAGACCACCGAAACATCTGCGAAATATTGTGTGTTGTTTATATTTGCAATTGTCAATACCGAAGTCAGTCCAATAATCGACTAATCTGATTGAGTTTTTTTTTCGAGGTTTCCCTCAGTGGAGACGCAAATGATGGGAAGGTTCCCTCTAACACCAGATTAACAGTCTCTTCCCACCGTTCATAAACATATTATGCATTATAACCGTTCACCACAGTGATGATTTGAATCAACATTTGTTTTGAAACTCATGTGCTCACACAGAGACTTTGTTTTGAGATGTCGCACTCAACTATTCAGGTCTGTACCTCAGATATAGAAGGGTGGGTGTCCATTTTCTCTACTTTGCGTTGCACACTGTTGTAATGATAGCTCTATCAATTGCCATTTGATTGATGTCAACAAATTCCTACACTTCTACTTCAAATCACAATATTTGAGCGAGCATAGCAAGCGTCACCACCAAACTCTTACGGCATTTTTTTTTTTTTTTTTTTTTTTTTTTTGCTTTTGGCCTGCACTGTCTAGGTCAAACCGCACTCCCAATCGACCTGAAATTTTGCACACATACTAACTGTGATTGGTTCAAATTTAAAAAAAAACGTTTCGATTGGTTGGTCCGATCAATTTGAAATTTTTCGAAGTCATTGCAACCAACATTGTCCCCAATCGTACAAAGTTTCAGCCAAATCCTCCAGTTGGTTAAAATTTCAAACCATCTTTCCTGTGATTTTTGAAATTAAAACCAGAACCGATTCACCGATCAACTTTAAAAACTTTGCATGGTGATTAGGACTAACATTTTAGGTATTTTTGCTAGTTTGTAGACTATAATCTGTCGGCATGTTTAAAAGTTATTGTCATTTTAAGGACATTTTATTCTATAATCTTGAAATATTTGAAAAATATAAATAAAGTAAATTAACTAAATGTAACTAAATATAACTAAACTAAACCTAAACATAACTACAAAATATAACAAAATATAACTAAATTTCATCTCTCATATTTTTAGCACCTCTTACATTTCAACTTCAGAATCCATCTTTCAATGCACGAAATAGGAAATCACTGCATACAAACATGTTCAGCTCACCAATACGAGTTTCCATCTCACCGCTCGCAGAACATGAGAAAAGTTTTCCCGATTGTAATATTTCCCATCAGAATTTCAATATGTCGCACATTATGCATGCAAATTCCTGCTACTTTTCCTTCCACGAGGTGAAATCAACGAATCACTTTCCACACTGCGGTACATCGGCGACTCCAGGCGCTTTGTTTTCGAAATATATTGATGTGCACGAAACTAAAAGTTATTGTTCTGATAGTTTTATAATATTTTCAAGATATGTACAGGTGAGAATTCATGGGGGAAGGGAGATTTACCACCCTATGCTCTGCCCATCCCTGGGTCTGTTTCTTAAAAAAGTGTCTTAGTACATTTTATCCTCCTCTGTAGAAGTAATATATTTTAAATACAAATATAAAAATCCTGAAAAAATATTTTGAATTAATTTAAATTAATTATCTTTTATTCATTTTAATGGTAACTATTTTATAATTCCATAAAATAGGGACAGTATGGATAAAATAATGAAGAAATCATCGTTTTCGTAGACTGACGTTTTGCTCCTTCGAACATCAGCTCCAAAAATTAAAAAAAACTTTATGACTGTTCCAACGCATTCGATCATATTGTCTTACCTCTATTTCTAAGGTCTATTATAGAGCAGCAACTAACACACATATTGATTTGCTTGCAATACTTTGGAACACTGAACCACGCGTTACAGAGAGATATTTTCTAGTTTAATTTTCATAACGTTTCTAGGTCAGTGATTCGCAGGAAAAGAAAATTATATACAGTATCTGAGATTGGAAAAGTTGAGTAGGTATAAAGATATAGTTGAGAAATCTATCTTGTGTTTATTAAACTTCCGTGTCACATGAAATGAAATATCAACCTAGTAATAAAAGTTCTGAATATTGAGAGCTTTTAAACTAACAAGTCAATACTTATAGTTTTCGACGTTCTTAGAAAGGGCGTGTTAAAATAAACTGGATGGCCTATAGTTTACTACTAGCCATCCTTTTCCTGTGCAACGTATATAGAAAAATAAGAAATATCTTAATCAGTTTGGACATGTGATCGAACTAGGAGTACGAACCAGCTGTTGTTAATTAAATGGCATAAAGGAACACGAATATCACATCGTCATCTGCACACCGCAACAGGAAATTTAAATGTAGGAGTAAAATGTAAATACGAATTGGTACTTCATATTTCCATTTCACTGCAATAAAGATAGCGAGTTGTGTTTTATTGTGTCGAACGTTCATTAAATGTAGAAACAATTGCATGGAAAACGCAACTAATTTGCATCTCAAACAAATGGAATAAAAACAAAACACGTCACGTTTCTGGAGTATCGTTAGATCATGAAGTATGTGCTGTTTTCGCTTGGATATTGTTGGAATTATGGGTTTTAGTACTAGATATTTCATATTGTCAGATCAAATCTTTTTGCAGGATGCTTGCTTTATGATTTTTGTATTTCAAACCGGTGCTCGCTCATCAGCCCAATTATAAAAGATTTTTCCTTGTTGGCATTTTATTCAATAAAAACGTATTTTTTTTAAGAAAATTATGCGCGAGCGCTTTTAAAGAGCAATAGGATAATGGCCAGTGCATTGAAAGTGCTAAGCAAAGTTAGCTTTTCACAATTATTGAAATGAAACACATGAATATGTTAAACTTTTAATGAGTATACTTTGACGCATTAATAATTATGTGAAGTTTAAACAATTACTTTTAAGCAAAGGCCTCGGGTGCCCGCTGTCAGGAAATAATGTAAAAAAATAAATTGTCATTCTCGTAAACCGCTGCTTTCTATGACAAGAAAGTTTCTTGGAAGCCGGCCTCGGGGAAAATCTGCTTAGTTCGTGGAACTAGACAATTTAATCATTTAAATTAATTTAATAATTGCATTAAAGTATTTCAATTACACTGGACGATTTATAACGTCAACCTTTATCAAGAAACGTAAAAAACTGGTCTATCAAACTGTAAAAGACAGCTGGTATTAACGAAAGTAATGTTTTCGTCCTTATAACGTTACCGACACATGGTAGGTCTCTACATTACTGGCACCTGGCGGACAATAAACGCAACAGTCGTAAACTCGAATTCTTTATGATTTTCAACGTCCAAAAATCACTGCGTTTTTTTCAAACTTTGTTTCGTACGAATCTGAACATAAAATCTAGCGCCGTTACCCCTGCTATGAAAACCTCGTTGAAGAAAGAACGTTAAAAGTTGTGATATAAAATGTGAATTAAGAGAGTAAATAACTGCTTTTCCGCGTACTTTGAAGGGTTAGGGCTCTCACTTTGTTGCTTTTTAGGGGTTTTCGCAGACATTTTCAAAATACAGCATGACTCTTATAATTTACTGGTGCTGATTTTAAGACTAAACTTAAAATTAAAATTTATGGCATTTAACTGAACCTGCCATCTCAACCAATAAATGGACGAAAAATGATCCTCTAATATAAATCGACAATGTTGGATAGCTCGGTTCTCGTCAGATCACCGAGATTGTGCAACAATGGGCGCAGTCAGAAGTTGGATGGGTGACCATTCAACTCTGACTTGCCAGTTGCTGCCGTTGGGCCAGAGAAACTGGGATGTTTGGGGGTTAGTGTGACGACCTCCCTCCACCTGTTATCAGACTCTCGACGGCGCGGGTTGTGGAGGCCGGTGCTGTGAATGTCACACCGTCCTTCGGAGAGGGACGTAGATGTAAAGGATTATAAATATTTAAAATCCAACGAACATCAGCTCCTATAAACGTTTCATATTACTGAAATTAAACATAAGGATAATGCCATCGATATAAAAATATAATATTTTGGTAAACTTTTCTGAAGGCCGGGTAGGACCAACTCTGGATTAAGTTAACTCTCGATGAATAGTGGAAATTAGTGAATCTTATTGGCTATGGAATTCGCGCCAGCTTGTTTCATTGGTTAACCCTCGAGAGTTAACTTAATCCAGAGTTGGTCCTACCCGGCCTAACCGAATAATTGTATTTATTATGATTTGATATTTTATTTATTTTATTTATAAGAAAGTTGATGTAGTCCTTGTTTTTAAGGAATTGATTCCCAATATTCAAGAGATAAACACCGAGGTACCCGATGAATCCATTTCATCCCCCCCCCCCCCCCTTCCCGCTCCCATCCCACTTAGAAGCGCTTATATTCTGTTTACAACTTTAAATTAACATTGTAAAATCATAATCAAATTACACTGTAGCCTAAAATATTTTGAATTAAAATCCTACATATGCCACCAATTGTAAAAATTATATAAATCTACATGATCAAGTAATAATTTTTGAGTGCATTTTTATCTTTGATTTGGTAACAATAAAATTTATTATTTTCACTTAGGTAGATAGATAGATTGTAATCAGAATATTGGATATTGGATTCCTAATATTTAAGAGATAAACACCCAGGTACACGATCAATCAACTTTTATCCCCCACCCCCCCCCTTCCCGCTACCATCCCACTTATCTGTTTACAACTTTAAATAAACATTCGAAAAAATCATAATCAAATTACATTGTAGCGTAAAATATTTGGAATTAAAATCCTACATCTGCCACCAATTGTAAAATTTATGATAATTTTTCATAATTTGGTAATATATAGTTTATTATTTTTACTAAGGTAGATAGAGAAATATTAATAAAAACATCAGACATTTAATAACGCAAAAGGTTTCAAAATTAATTATCAGACGCTCAACTTTATGATTCCATATATATCGTACATTCAAATTGATTTAAATTTTTACACAATCGATCCTAATCTATTTTTTAATGTAATTTGAAAATTTCAGCTTGATATCGTACGTAGTTTTGAAGAAATAGCGTCACGGACATTGGAAGTTTTCTGGATGCGCGCTATTTGAGCTCCGTATAATAAATTTTTTGACAACCAAATTTAAGCAACTGTATCTTTTTTCCTACAATAGTAATGTTTTTGAAATGTGCACATATTAAATTTAGGTATGTTTTCTAATATGTGAACAGATTTCAGAACCCTATTTATAAAAGTTTCGATATAGTGACCTCTCATTTAGGGTGATTTTCTTTTTGCGCCACCCGGTATATAACATATCTGGCCGCAATGTAGCTTGCGATCGCGCTGCTAGAAGCGTCTAGGAAGCGACGTCAAGCTGTCTAGGGCGGACGCACATGCGCACTGGACGCGGCGCTGCTCACATCGACGACGCTCGGTCTGGCGTCGGTTTAGTAGACGCCGATATTCGAACCGACGCGGACGCTTTACTCTCACCGCCGTCGCAACGCCAAACTCCCGCGAAATATCGAAAATATTTGCGAGATATTTTACAATTTCATTTTCCTCCTTATGAACATTAAATGACAATGTGAAACATCTCGCAACACATCTTCGTTACTAAGAACATATTTTTTATTTTATTTTGTATGTTTTGTTCTAAATTATATTACAACTGTTTTTAATCACTTCCGTGTATAAATGTAAACATGTTATTCGTGTGAAACTAAATTTCCGTGTGAAAGGAAATCTGGTATTTAATCCCACTCTAAAATGGTTAGTTTTGATGTTTGTGTTCACTTTTCATGGGCTATTATCGTAGAATTATATTACAATTTGCAGCTATTTCGGGAAACACATAATGTTCATTCAGCATCACACTGCTTTAATTAAATTGTTATTACTTTGTAGCTGATGAAATGCGGAGTCAGCAGTTTCCTGTTTATAGCGATGTTTGTGGGGAGGAAGTTTGTCAAATACAGTGTTATGTTGATGACGCAGGATATTGATGTGCTGTCACTGCCCTGACGTTCCGCATCATTCATCAATCTCAATCATCGGCTATCGATGCATATTATTACGTAATAATGTAGTGACACATTTTAGCCGGGAAGATCATAAAAGTGCTGATATATTGAAAAATGGTTTGGAATACAAAGATACATCCGAGTCTCATAAATAGCTTGCAAAATTCTAAGTCTTTTCGGGGGAATGTGGGGTTTCATAAGATACCAATGATTCATAAGATACTAGTGATTGATATCTTTTATATTAAATTTTGTGATATACAATTTTTCGTTGTTTGACATTTTTCTAAATCCTATGATTTATTGCATATTTAAAGCGTGGTGAATAATATTTGTCGCTAAAATAATTTCAATGATACATGAATAATATCACGCTGGAAACATGAAAAATATGATTTATCTAGGACCTTATTTCATAACAAAAATGAAATAATTTCGGTATGAAATAATTTCAGATCAGTGTATGACTTGGTCTGTGAATTGATTTCAGTTCGAAATTATTTCGTTTTTGTTGTAGAATAAGAGTAATTTCTGTTTTCGTTTTCAACCGGTCAGAGAATTTCGTTAAATTGTTCAAAAGGAATCACAAAATTTCCAAAAAAAAAATTCCAATCGATGGGT
Source organism: Leuctra nigra (assembly GCA_934045905.1). Classification (NCBI taxonomy): domain Eukaryota; kingdom Metazoa; phylum Arthropoda; class Insecta; order Plecoptera; family Leuctridae; genus Leuctra; species Leuctra nigra. Next base: position 12,247,803 of record OW203770.1, read on the forward strand.
TGTTTGATATACCACTATACCCTATTTTATAACTTTAAAATTATCGATTCTGTTGAAATCCGATTTAAGACCATATGGAATAATCCCATGGAATCGGATTCCAGGTCAATTTGGATATTTAATGTTATAAGATATGGCCTCTGGAAAAATAAAGGATATAGGAAAAAACTTAGTGCTCGTATACACGTTAATTCTCTCTCTATATAAGCAACGGTTAGAACCCGTCCACATGTTGCATCGAGTTCTGTGAACTCTTCTTCGTAATGCATGTGAAAGCTTCTGGTACATCACCTGCACAGTGATGTGTCCCCCTCCCTCCCCCCTGCTGGTAATTAACACGCTATTAACACGCTGATTGCTATTAGCAGTGGAATCGCGCGCCAGACAATCGAGTGCCGGTTTCATGCCTCGGGAGGTGTCAATTAAATACGCACGTTTCATCGAGTTCGATTGCTCAGAGTTCTCTACGTTTCGGGCACTGCTTTTGTGTGTGTTTTTCGCATTCTATGACAAACGAAGTAACTAAGTCTAATTCGTTCACAAAAGATTCATTATAATGATTTCTAGCAAGACTCTTACTTCACCGTAAAACTGATAGTTGAGAGCCTATGTCTGTTATTAATTGACAGTCGATTAACAATCATTTTGCATTCACAAGGGCACGTTTATTATTAATTTAAGTTTTGTGTTATTCACTTAACTGTGTAATTAATTGCGTAACCAACAACAAGTAAGATTGCTATCTATTACCTAATCAACCTAATAAATTTTCGTGGTTTCCAAGAGGAAAATGATGGGAAGGTTCGCCATTAGTAGGCCACGCCGGCCTCCTTCCATCGTCCTTCCTTACTTATTCTTCGTAATCATAATCCAATTATTGTTTGTCGTTTCTTTGGTTGACGCTCCATTGTTGTTTTGTGGTTTTGGCCCTAAAAAGGGCCGTTCACCTTACGGTCGACACCTTAGACGACCTCCGTCACCTGAGGATGGCGGAACAAACTTCGCCGAAACGTCGTGGCCAACGGCCCTTTTTAGGGCCAAAACCACATAACAACAATGGAGCGTCAACCAAAGAAACGACAAACAGTAACTGCAACGGCCCCCAGACTATCTGTCAATTTATATTTCACTTATCATTATATTCATTCACATGTCACCATTAACAAGTTCCAGAACAGTGATACGTTAAAAACTACTGGGCCTGGAGTAATAAAGCTTTTTTCCGGGTATTTTAAAATAACTCCCTTTCTTGCACTGCTTATTAATCCCCATTTACACGGTGCATTTTCTTGCACAACTTCTGTGTCACATTCCCATTTTTCATACAATTTTGTATTTACACGACGCAACTTTCTGTCACAGAACTTAAAACATGTTCTAATTTCCATTCAAGAAGTGTTACACAGAAGTGTGGTACAGAAGTTGTTGAGCGAGCGTAGCGAGAGTCACCACGGTACTCTTATGGCACTTTCTCTTTTTTTTTTTTTTTTTTTTTTTGTTTGTTTGTTTGTATTTTTTTTGCCTGCACTGCCCAGGTCAAACCGCACAACCAATCGATATGAAATTTTGCAAACATACTAACGTAATCTATGCGGTCCCTGGGATCTTTTCTAAACGGGATCCTGTGTATGGTTAAAATTTTATAAAAATTATCTTTCGATTAGTTGGTTCGATCAATTTGAAATTTAGCAAAGTCATTGAAACCAACATTTTACCCAATCATAAAAAATTTCAGCCAAATCCTCCCATTGGTTCAAATTTGAAACCATTTTTCCTGTGATTTTTGAAATTTAAACTAGAACCGATTGACCGACCAACTAAAAACTTCGCATGGTCATTGGTACCAGCATTTAAGGTATTTTTGCAAATTTTCAGTATAATCTGTCGTTATTTTCAAATGTTTTTGTCATTTTTGGGACATTTTGCGTGTTGGCTGTCATATTCACGGCGACTTCGAATCTTCAGTTCAAGGCAAGGTAGTTAGAGCAGAAAGTTTTAAATGATATTAAACTAATAATGACCGTTCAACAGATTGATCTGATATTGTGTACACACTACTAGGAAAACGCTCTGAGTAACGCGTTGATGAGCGAGCACGGATACGCGGAACACCTCGAACCGAAATTATGTCTATCGAAAATATCATTAAAAGCCAATAAATCTTGAATTTCGTCAGACTTGAATAAAAATCTCTAAATATTCCTAAAATGTTAGTATCAACCCTTATGATTGAACTGTTCCTTGTTAATATTCAAAAATCACAGGATCTCTTTAAAAAAATATACCTGGGACCACTCAAATCATATGATATTAGTGTGTACACAATATCAGATCAATCTGTTGAACGGTCATTATTAGTTTCATTTCGTTTGAAACTTTCTGCTCTAACTACCTTGCCTTGAACTGAAGATTCGAAGTCGCCGTGAATTTGACAGCCAACACGCAAAATGTCACTAAAATTACAAAACCTTTTGAATATAACTACAGATTTGACTGAAAATTGGCAAAAATACCTTAAATGTTGGTACCAATGACCATGCAAAGTTTTTAGTTGATCGGTCAATCGGTTCTAGTTTAAATTTCAAAAATCACAGGAAAAATGGTTTCAAATTTGAACCAATGGGTGGATTTGGCTGAAATTTATTATGATTGGGTACAATGTTGGTTGCAATGTCTTTGCTTAATTTCAAATTGATCAAACCAACCAATCGAAAGATAATTTTTTTAAAATTTGCACCAATCAGGGGATTTCAAAAAAATTAGGGTCTGCAACAATCAGAAATGTTACGTACTTGTGTGCAAAATTTCAGCTCGATCGAAGAAAAACTCTGACCTGTATATCGTCAGTAACAGAAAAAAAAAAAAAAAAAAAAAAAAAAAAAAAACAGAGGTCCGTGCCAAAAGAGCTAAAAGGAGACGCTCGCTTCGCTCGCTCAAATATCATATTATCATATGAGTGGTCCCAGGTAAATTTTTAACGAGATCCTGTGATTTTTGAAAATTAACAATGGAACCGTTCAATCATAAAGGTTTAATCGATCAACTTAAAACTTAGCAAGGTTTGGTACCCATATTTTTTTTGGAGATTTTGGAGATTATACAAGTCTGTGACGAAATTCAAGAATTATTGGCTTTTAATGACATTTTCGATAGGCATAATTTCGGTTCGAGGTGTTGCGTGTACTCGTGCTCGCTTATCAACGCGTTACACAGAGCGTTTTCCTAGTACAAGAAATTGTACGTGTAAATGGGGGGTAAACTGTCAATCCCCCCCCCCTCCCCCCCCCCCCGGGAAACAGGTGAATCCGGACCCTGATATAGTCCGGGCCCTGACCGGGCTTAAGGGATATAAAAATATATTCCTTGACCCTTTATTGATTTCATCCAGAATTTTTAAATTTATTTGAGTTAAAAAGATTCCGGTTATTCATTCTTTGTCCCTTGAAAACTTTAAATTGTAAATGCTAATTTTTTTCCTGGGGCTGAACGTCGCACTGTTCTGCAGCGAGGCTAATTTTTTTGTTGGTCCCCATAACATTACGTGTCCGAGCAGAAACAAATATAAATTCGTAATAAATGAGAAACATTATACGATTGTAAGAATTAACAAAAAACAGATGCATTTTTCATTGCTTTTAAAATGAAACAGAATCCGCTTATTCAGTTTTATCGCACTCGTACATGAAAAATATTTCACAGTTTGTTAAATATTTAACGACGCAGTTAGATGCTAACTAGGAATTACAAGTGTGTTTTTACCATGAGACAGACGTGATTTCCCGTGGGATTGACGCCTCGGTCACGTGATGCTCGTCCGGTTTGATGTACATTCATTTTCAGTGACGTTTATCATTTATAGACTTAGGGACAGTCTCTCAATACGCCGCTAAAACCAAACGGTCGTTCAAGGAACCTCATTGGTTGTTGCCAGGGACGGCGCCAGGGTGGGCGCAAATGGGCGCGCGCCCGCGCAAACGTCTTGTCTACTGCCCATCCTCTGCCCACCCAAAATTAATCGAATATATTTTTATTTTTTGTCTTTTAATTTTGAATTTTGGTTATAATTTAATGGAAAAGGTAAGTAATCAAATAACACAGATTGAATAATTTTCTAAAATAACACCGCATTCAAGTAGAAGGCTTTTAGTATAAACATTATATTTTTGGTAACTTTACAATCCACTCCTATTTTATGTGATATTCCAATCATATTTTACTCCAAAAGAAGTATTTTTAGCATCCCATAAATTCGTTTCTATTGATTTAAAAATCCGAAAAACGCCCTACATGGTTTTTTTATAACCTAACACCAATACTTTCAATGGAAAAATTATGTGGTCACCCTAAATAATTGTCCGCCGCTCACTGCCCGCCCTAGCAACATTTCATGGCGTCGTTCCGGGTTGTTGCCATAGCAATGTAGTCCTAATCAAATATTTCGAAAAACAGCCCTAAAAAACACTCAATGAAGACTTTGATATATGAGCCTTCGAAATGCATGGCAATAACAAATTGCTACATAATGCTTGTTTAGCACCTTAGTATAAGAAGTACCTCAATAAAGGATATCTCTTTCAAATTATCCACCAGAAGGAGGTGTTACGTCAGTGGTACTCAACCTGCGGCCCGCGGGCCGCATGCGGCCGGCGGGACTAATTTTTGTGGCCCCCAGTTGATGTTTTAAAAATATCTACTTATCACAAAATGTGTCCCTATGAAAACAATATTTAAAAAAAAATATCATTTCTCGTGCCAATGAGACACATGAGACGAGGGGGTTCGAGCAGACTGACCCCCTATTCTACACGGAATTAAGTATAGTACCTTTGCTAAAATTATTTAAAAAAAAAAATGCGGGGCAACAATTGGAGGGTAGTTTGCTTCAGTTCGTGCATTTTAGAGCCCCAGAATCAGTTTAAAATTTTAAAATTCTTTAAAAAACGCCCTGCGGGGCTAAACTGAGAGGCATCGCCCCCTCCCCTTCAGACCCCCCCCCTTTCCGAGTTTCGCAATTCCCCCACATGATAAAAGTAGATCCTACGCACCTCGAATGAACCTACCTGAACACCTGAGCATTGTTGTACTTCTTTAAAAAATTGCGGCCCGCCAACAAAAGCAAATTCGTATTATTGGCCCGCAAGTCAAAAAGGTTGAATACCACTTTGTTACGTAGTAATTAATTTTCCGGTGTAACCAAGGTACTAGAAATCAATAGGAGACGACTGGATAGAATTGAATCTTGTGTGACATTTGGCATGGTCCGTTACTGCGTTTGACCAGTCATTCGAAACGAAAAGGAACACAAAACATTATTTGGGCCTTTATTCGTTTTCAATGGAGACGCTAGGTGCTAATTCTTGGTCGTCTAATTGGCAACTAATTGAATTAGATGCAATGAGTGGAACCGATACCGGAACCGAAATAACCATTATTTTGATAGGAACCAGAACCCATATTAATTTTTTAGGTGGAACCGGAACCTTTAACTATATTTTATATAAATATGTTCCATAACGGTTTCGTAAGGGTTCTTTAAATAGTTTATGTCATTGAATTTTTACTTCATTGCCTTTTAAATCTGAAATCTGAAAACATTTTTCCAAATAAATTATCACTGAGTCAAATTATTTTTAGACATTTCTGTGCATGTAAGTTCCCAAAACACGATTTAAAAGAAAATACTTGACTTTTTGTCTGAAATTCATGGAACCGATTGGAACCCTAATGAACCGGAATGGAACTGGAACCGAAACCGGAATCGTTATTTTATTTTTTCCAAGAACCAGAACCGAAACAGGAACCGAAATTCATTTGAGCTCCAATCCCTGATTGATGAGATTGATGAAATGTTTCCGATAACATTCCAAATGACAGGAAAACTATCTCACATCTTACTTATAGTTACCCAGTTCTGTCTGTCTTTCCGGAACGCTTGCGCGCGCATCATACTTCTCAATTTATTTGCGCGCATCACACTAAATTGATTGAAAAATGGCCGCCGCTTCATTGCCCATCACGTCTAAAATTACGTCCTCTGCTTTGCCTGAATAACTCAATAACAGAAACTTACCTAAATATTAATCCTTATTCCTTTGTGTTTATAAGAAATGTATTTTAACACAAGATATCTGTCCAAATCATTAAATTACATTGAAAACGGCCGAAGGTTAAACTATTTTGATTTAAAATTGTGGACTTTCATTGCCAATCGTGTCTAAAAATACATCTTTTGCTTTCACTAAGTAAAGAAATAACCCAAACTTACCTAAAACGATGCAATTATTGCATTATTGCATATTGCATATTGCATGATGCAATTATTTTCTTCCTACAAATATGTCTATCGAAAATATCATTAAAAGCCAATAATTCTTGAAATTCGTCAGACTTGTAGGTATAAAAATCTCAAAATATTCCGAAAGTATTAGTCCCAATAGCCATGCAAAGTTTTAAGTTGATCGATTGAACCTTTATGATAAAAATGTTCCTTGTTAAAATTCAAAAATCATAGGATATATTTACAAAAATATACCTGGGACCACTCATATGATAAAAGTGTGTGTACTTACACAATATTAGACGATCTATTGAACGGTCATATCAGTTTCATACGTTTGAAAGTTTCTGCTCTAACTACCTTGGAACTATAAAGAGTCGAAGTAGCCGTGATCAACATTTTCGAGAAATTTGACAGATAACACGAAAAAAGTCAGTAAAATGTCAATAACGTTTGGAATTAAACACAGATAAGACTGAAAATTGTCAAAAATACAGATAATGTTGGTCCCAATGACCATGCAAAGTTTTAAGTTGATCGGTCATACGGTTCTAGTTTAAATTTCAAAAATCACATGAAAGATTTTTTTAAATTTTAACCAATGGGAAGATTTGGCTGAAACTTTGTATGATTGGGTAAAATGTTAGTGGTAATGACTTGTCAAAATTTCAAATTGATAAAACAAACCAATTGAAAGATAATTTTTTAAAAATTTGAACCAATCACGGGATCCCGTTCAAAAACGATCCCAGGGACCGCATAGAGTACGAATTAAGTATGTGTAAAAAATTTCAGATTGATTGCTTGAGCGGTTTGACCTGGAGGCCAAGTCTTGAAACTTACGCCTTCAGGACGCAAACGCTCTAGGACGTCATAAAGTCCCATTTACTGTAAGAATGACGACCTTGAAATCTACCTTTAACTGTTTAGCTTAATTTTGAATAAGGTTGTATGACTGTATAATATCTGTAATAATAATTATAATGTTAATAAATTGTTTACAATAGATTGCTTGATGCCAATCAAATAAGTGGCTTGACTTTATGTTTCAATGTCGATCACTCTTACAGTAAATGGGACTTTATGACGTCCGAAAGCGTTTGCGTCCTGAAAGCGTAAGTTTCAAGACTTGGCCTCCTGGGGTGTGACCACAAAAACAAAAATACACACAGAGAAAGTGCCATTAGAGTACCGTGGTGACGCTCGCTACGCTCGCTCAATAATGTTGTTGGAATAATAATTTTTATTATTTTCTTATTTCGTAGAGTGGTCTGTATTGAGTCATGTATTCACAACGAATTCATGTTGCTGTTGATAAAGTTTGAAGCACCAATGTTTAAGTTTTATATTGTTAACTGAATACTTATCTATTCCTTAATTAGACGTAGATGGACTGAAGTCCATTTCAATATTCTTGAGTTAGCTCAGAGAACAGTATTTCTGACTTCATCCAATCATTGGTGAAGTTCGTTCACGTTAAGAATATTTCTGACATTTTGGTCAATCACGTCCTTGATTGGTCGTTTACGTGAACACTACCCTGTCAATGGCAAATCTTTCTTCTTTGGATTATTGAAATTGTATAAATTATGTGAAATACACTATGTTTAATAGTAAAACATATTAGAAATATTCAATAACATTGATTTATTTTTATCTACAGTGGTTTTATGCATATTTTTTGAATATTGTATTGATATTACCATGAGTATGTATACGTTCGCTTGACTACAGTAGTACACGGCCGCCATATTGGCTTTCTATTCTAAACGTGAACGAACTATAATGGTGATATGAGTCATTGTAAGAGAATACTTCAATATAACGTGTTATTTGTTACATCAGTGAAACGGTACGTAATAGAGCTTGATTACTTACATTTCAAAATTGTGCACCGCAAAATCAAAAAAAAATCTTCCGCCCTACATCTTAGGAAAGGATACTTTGAAACCGTAGATACCATGTATTAGCATCACAAATGAAGAATAGGTCGTGGGCATCAGGTCATGGTATCAACGAAACGTATAACGTATATACATTTTTTTACGGCGCATACTGATTTTTTTTCTTAATTTTGCTTAGTACGAATACTCTGGTGTAAATTTGGAAACTTAAGAAATTGTTATACCATAATAGGTACGCGATCAAATTGCTTTTCTTCGTTTCTCATTTGTGTATGTAGTATTCGGTTAAGCATTGGGTCATCAACGACGTCAAGTGTATTAACGACGCACACTCTGCTGACAAATATTGCTGTAGTTTTATATTTACGCATACCTACCTCACTGGTGCACATTGGTCATGTTTTACATGACGGGACCCTCTAGTAATATAAGATTCACACATTGACATGTGACACTGCTCCAAGCTTTAAATCACCATTTGTCGATTATTTATCGAATGACTCCGTGCATCAACGTTGAATATTTAAACAACTCGAACACGGAAACACTTTTCAAAACCATCTCTTATTGATCGAGCTCGCACACCAGAGTAGAGGAAAATAATATATAATGCATCTATACTTGTCAATAGTTTTTTTTTGTCTGGGGCTTAACGTCGCACTGTTCTGCAGCGAGGCTCATGGCGACGGATGAATGATTATGATGATGATTGGGAGATGATGGTGAAGAGTAGGTAAGGATGGAAGGTGAGAAGGAGGCGGTCGTAGGGTACCTTCCCAGCATTTGTCTATCGACTGAGGGAAAACCACGAAAAAACCCCAGTCAGGAAGGACGGCCGCGGGAATCGAACCCGGGCCTCCGGAAAACAAGTTCAGAGCGTTAACCACTCACCCAACCTGTTCTGTCTTGTCAATAGTACATTCTCTATAAGTGTGGAAATAAACAAAAATGCTATTCTTTAGAGTTTTTAATAATCATTTTATCGGCATTTCTCAACTTGATACCGGAACCGAAGGGGAGTATTTGCCAATATTCCTCCATTATAGAATATCATTCAATATTCCATTAAGATAAGTGGCTCCTCACACAATATATAGCGCCACTTTAGAGAGTGATGAATCAATAATATGAGATATTCCTTCACCCTGAAAGCTTCAGAACATGTACGACTAAACGTATGAACGCAGTTTACATTGACTGGGCAATTGAACTATATTTACTGTGAGCTCAACAAGTGGTTTAGAACACGTGATGTTATGAACTCTTTTCGTGTATTCGGGTGTTTCAACTATATTGTTACAAACATTCGTGAGTTTGACTAAGTGATTAGTGTGTAATAGAAACTTATGAAAGTCTGTGTAACAACTTTAAAAACATGACGTTACAAAATACTCGCGACGCTTTATATTGGATTGAAAAGCAAAGAGCTTTCCACAGAGCTTTCGTACCAAACTCAACAGCAAAATAAACTTTGACGGTGTGTTTTACAAAGCACCAATATGGACAAAAGGAACTGTACTTAGGCTTCTGAATTCTCTAATTTATAATAAGAAAATTACGAGGATATCTGAGGAAACTGTGGAGACTTGTTTACATTAAGATGTTTGTGCTAAAAGTTTCTTGAAAAGCGACTCTTCAAAGAACTCGCGTCTTTCATGATGAAACGACCAACACCGGGAGCATGCGCATTGAGTACCTGAACTTCACAAAGCAGTCTGGGCAATGCAATGGATGAGAAGAGAGAGATCAACTTCCATCACTGATTCCAGATACTCTCTCTCATCATGAGAGCCGTATACATCATGTCATGGACTTTGTGTTGGATTGCAACGAGCGCTGCGCTACAGCATGAAACATATCGTCAAAGACACCACAGGAGCAAACACATCGAGTCAACAGACAATCCCGGACTCAACATCAAAGATATGAATTACCAAGTTGCAAATCAACAAGCAGGAGAACAAAGACGTGTTGGAGGGAGAGAGAGAGCATCAAAGAGGAGGCGATTCAATCAAGATGTTGAGAGAGAAAACAATCGGGATCGAGACAGATTATTAGACTACGACGTCTGGAGATTGGATGCGAAGAAGAAGTTGAAACATCGGGCAGGAAACTCAGTGTCCAGTTTTAAACATCCTTCGAGGATAGACTTGAACGAGACACAAAGTAGCAGAAGATTTCCCGAGCTCAGGCACTTTGAAGACTTCGCTGTCGATGAGGTGGAAAGCGGAGAGGAGGTTCGTGACTTGATGCGAAATCCGCTTCAATTCGAGCCGGAAGATGAGGAGGAGAACGACATCCTGGCTGTGACGTCACAACGTGAAAACAACCGTTCAGGACGCAGGCGCCAGGGGAAGAAGAGAGGAAGAGTTAAAGAGGAGAGACCGATGAATGATGAGGAAGCAAGGAGCACTGTGATTGATAATGCAGCTGATTTTAGTTACAAACATTCTAAGAAGATTGGAAATGAAGGAAGAACTAAAGAGGAGGGACCATTGAATAACGAGGAAACAAGGAGCACGTTGTCTGCCTTGTTGATTGACAATGCTGATGATTTGAGTTACACACATCCGAAGACCGGCGGTTTCGACGCAACCGACTTGTTCAGAAACACGAACCAGCAGCTGCGAGTGGCCGAGACCAGCCAAGACGCGTCACTGCGCAGCTACCAACCAGGCAAGAAGAGCAACTACGTCGACACGCCGTTCCGCTCTCTCCTCGAGACCGTCGACGAGCACGAGGTGAAGTGGCCGGTGAAGAAGGAGGCTGTCGTGGAGGGCGATCTGATCCTGGGCGGGCTGATGATGGTGCACGAGCGCGAGGACTCGGTCACGTGTGGTCCCATCATGCCCCAGGGCGGCATCCAGGCGGTGGAGACCATGCTCTACACACTGGACAGATTCAACGCGGACAACAACATCAATGTCACGCTCGGGGCGCACATCTTGGACGACTGCGACAAGGACACCTATGGCCTGGAGATGGCGGTGGACTTCATTAAAGGTAGGACACGATTCATTTTACATATATTTCGTCTGCCTGTTGCTGTTATTTGGAAACATTAAAATAATGAAAGAATACGATCCTGAAGAAACATATTTTCTTTTGTGATGAACAGTCAGTTCAAGAGTCTTTATTTCAAATATGTATACGAACCGTATAAATTATTAAAAGAGCAAGAACTGCCTAAAGTGGGTATTACACTATACAATTCAAGTTGGGCGATTTGAAATTCTAGCCAATGAAATATTGTTTTGCATGAAACTCTGAAATCCAATTGGCTTATGATTGAAATTGTCCAATCAATTGTCTATACAATTGTATAGTGTAATACCCACTTAAGAGACAGTTGACATGACAGTCAAGTAGGAGGGTTGCGATTTGACCGTTTAAATACTTCTAACGTCACTTAAGGTGATACAAGCGCTCGACTGTTTTAGAAAATTGAGAGAAAATTGGTTTATAAGTAGGTGTTACTTTAATTGGATGTTCACATGATCAGTCTGATTTTATATAAGAGCCACTTTTTAATTTTTGCTTCGTGCCCTGTTAATTAGGCGCTGGTTATTCATAAAACCGCTCAAAACTATGAAATTTCCGATGCGATTGGAGACCATACCCGTGAACTAATTGATCTCAAATTTTAATCATGATTAGATAAAAGACAAACTTAGGGTTATCACTTGGCACATTTTTGAAACTTAAATTTATACGGCACCCTGCGAGACAAGAAAATACCTAATTTTTTACAAAAAAATCCACTAATTATTACTAATTCACGAGACAAAAAATAAAAAATTTACCAATGGATCACCCTAATTTTTTCTTTAATCTAATCACGATTAAAATTTCAAATCATTTCGTCAACCCATTATGTCTCCAATCGTATCCAAAAAATGTGTCTTCAAAATGCAGCAAAATCGCTCGCGCTTGCACCGTTAAATACAAGTAAGTTTGTTGAATAGCTTGAAAACACGGACATCAGAGGTCCACAGAAAGTATGCGTTTCACCATTCTCTAATCGGAGAAACCGCATTGTGTCCGTGGACACACTCGATGAAAATAATAAATTGTATTCGAAAGAAAAGAATCGGCTGATAAAGGTTTGATTGCATCATCCGATGAAGTCTGTGCTAATGCGTAATCTAGCTCTAGTAAGTGAGCTCTGATTTCATTGATAATAACAAGGATTGATTGTCAAGGAACCAGAGCAGCAGCCAATCCGTTTTATTCAACTACAATTTTTTATTTATTCCCACAAATAAGTGATACGCGATGGAGCCACTTCTGGCAAGATGGCTACTTTCAGGTCCACTTATTATTTGTTTGTTTCTACATTTAGTGTTTCCATTAAGCAGTGAAAAAACAAAAAAACAAATTAAATTGATATTTAGCTATAAATTTACTTTCTTTGCCATAACAAACAACTATATCAAATATTTGTATTTATATTTATGCAAACGCGCCCTTGATAGCCGCCATTTACCTAGTACCACAAAATCCACCAGAGGTCAGTTGTGTTCCCTATTTTCTCGAATTCACACAATTATTTTAAAATCTCTTATAAAAGTATCTTCCAACGGCTTTAACTTATTAAACTGTTTGGACAATTAGCCAACAGATTAATTGACTGTGGAGCATCCATCGGTATAGTTGCTGATTATATTGCTGTCAATCACATCTTTTCTAGTTTGAACGGTAAATAGCCATTGAAAATGAAGGACTACGGGTAAACAAGTGTATCTATTGTTATGTTCAATGAAGAAAGAAAATGTGGACGAAAATGTAAATTGACAGAAAAATATTTGGAGTCCTATACAAATAATCGATGGACATCTGCTTTTGAGTCATGATTCAAAATTTTGATCCACCTAATTCATGAATATAAAAAATCATTTTCAAGATTCTTTAAGATCTGTGTTAAAGTGTCAACTCTCCACAACCCATGATCAAAATTAGTTTCAACAAATCAATACAGATCTCAATGAAATAAAGCCATCGTGAAAACCGATGACATTTACCACTTTGTTCCAGTTTCAAAATCAACGCAAATTAAGTTTTAAAAGCTTCTTACTGTAGAAAAATAAACCATATTATCCTTCATACAATGAAAAAACGTTCTACTTGCTTGTTTGATTATTGGTCAACTGGGTTTGAACCGAATGAGGAGGCGGATGGGGGAGGGGTGGGGGAAGAAGAGAGACACGAAGTTAGTTCCTAAAGTCGGTTTGAGAAGACGGGAAAGGAAACCGCAACATCTCGGCTCTTATCGTGTAACTCAATTTGATTGTGGAACCCGTTCTCTGAAACAATCAAACGATATCGGCTGTACGAAATGTCTGAATTAAGGGGGTTCCAGGGTAACGGCATAGGAATGAGAATTTGCTGTAATTCACACCAAAGATTAATGAAACCATATTACATACAACTAGCAAAAAATATTTGTCCCTTACGGTATGATATAATTAGATATTCTTGATTGAAGATCATCTTTTCCCCCATAACAGGGAGACTTGAAATCGTCCCGGAAAATTGGCCTTTTATGGCTCCTAAAACCGCAAAAGGAATGAGAAATTATTGACAATAGTCTCAAATTAAAGATAATAATTTTTACAATAAGACTGCCGTTTAAAAATATGGGGTCACGGGCCAAATAAGAAAGAAAATGTGTACAATGTGTGAAATTTACCATAAATCTGGCAACATTGCACTACAAATATGAATTATTTTGGGATAGTTTAATTGGAACTTCAATTAAAAACATATAATTGGAGCACACGGTAAGATATAAATGTTTTATGCTGTTGTTTGAGGTATTATTTCATCAGAGATTTGTATGAATTACGGCGAATTCTAAGCACCATGGCTGGAGCAGTGGGACCACTTTAAGACACCTCGGTGACCTCAGTAAGACCTCTCTTGCATAAAAACCCTTGTTTCTTGTATTTTGTGTATTTTTACTAAACTGCTGAAACGTTCCTCTCACATTACGCACTTCCACCAGCTCATGTATCTCGAGAATAATAACTTAAAATTAAAATTATTCTTTTCAAATAAATAATTCGTTTTATTTTTAAAGGTTTTGAAAGAATCAGGAGTATTATAATTATTAAAATCATCCTGATTATGATGTTAAACAATGTCTTTTAAACAATGTTTAATTGTTTTATATGATTTGAAGTTTTGTCCTGAAGAAAGGTCTAAACCTATGGACCGAAACTGTTGACATTACCTAAAAATAAACTACTACAGAAAAAAATATCCCAATCAAGATGATTTTAATGATTTTAATTATTTTTTTGTCTGGGGTTTAACGTCGCACTGTTCTGCAGCGAGGCTAATGGCGACGGATGAATGATTATGATTGGGAGATGATGTTGAAGATTAGGTAAGGATGGAAGGTGGGAAGGAGGCGGTCGTGGCCTATTAGTAGGGTACCTTCCCAGCATTTGCCTGTCGACTGAGGGAATACCACGAAAAAACCCAGTCAGGAAGGATTGTTTTATTATTACAAAGAAATTTACACTTCGAACAATGGAACTATCACACTTCTTTGTATCATAGCCTCGTGAAATATTAGCTTTGTGCCAGTTACATAGATGGGTGTTTCAATAAAATTGTACACTCGAACAAATACAAAACTATTTGAAAGATAATGATTGACTGACAGAGGTTTGAGGGCATCATTCCATGAAGTCCATGCTAATGCATCATCTAGCTCTAGCATATTCTTACATTATGGCTCTAGTAGGAAAGCTCTGATTTCATTGATAATAACAAGGATTGATCGTCAAAGAACTTGACCAGCAGCCAATCAGTTTAGTTCAAATACCTACTTGCCAGAGAGTCAGGTACTGCAGAAAATACACTCCTATTTCGACTGCCTTCTCTTTCTTAACAAATATTACCGAGCATAAACATTCTCATTAAACACAAGTATCCTATGGTACAGTTTTTCAATACTCTGCTATTAATTGAATTACTAGTTTTTTTTATTGAACACTTCTTTTATTGTCACAAATAATAAATATACAATAAACACTCTTCCACTAAGCCCCTAAAAGGGACTTATCTGTGGATTAAATACAAAATTATGTAATATACTGAACAGCTGATATTCACATAAAATAATACAAGAAAAGAAATCACAATCATACACAAATAAATTTAATTCAACTTCAAATTTGAAAGGATCATAAAGATCAAATTTTTAGTTGTAGTAAAAAAAAGAATTAATTATTCAGGAGTCATTTTTTAACTATGTCTTTTACTCGATTGTATGTTTCTAATTCTCTTAAATTGCCTGGTAACGTATTAAATATTGAGGGTGTTTGAAATTGAAGTGACCTTCTACCATACTCAATTATTCAATTTTGTTCAATACTCTGCAATTTTAGCAGAGTATTGAAAAGCTGAACCTAAAACTAATGAAGACTATAAAAACATTTTTTTTCAACCATTCTGTTGGTATATCAACGTCGAAATCAAACTCAGGTAGGCATTCAAAACACTTACTTTAATTGAGTGTTACTAAAGATAATAAATGATAATTATCATAACAATAATTATTTAGTAGGTCTACATGATTACTAGATCAATGGCTGCAATAATGAATAACATCGGACCTCGCACGAGCCCAGCGCCGTTTGAGAGAGGCTCGTTCAAGTTCTTGGTCGGTCTGCCAGGAGGATACTCCTGTAGATCTGTCATCAGCGTGTGATTGGGCTCAGAGCCGCACTTCATCTTATCGCACAGGAAGCCTTCTGCGAGGACGTTGTCGATGTTGCACGGCGCTTCGGCAGCTGGACAGGTGGTCCTGATGCTCAGAGTGAAGCTGGAGAAAGAGTTGAGTGGGGCAATGTCCTGCAATCAACAAGTCACTTAGCGTGAGGGTCCTCGTGGCACCAATTTCATTGTTGTTTCCTATTTGTGTTGTGCATTGAGTTACTATGTCTTTGATGTTTGGAGTTTGTTTGGATACAATATTGATTTGTCCTTATTTTAGTCAAAGTCTAAAAAAGACTCGTCTTTTATTGTAACAATGGACAATTCTGACACACGCAAGTGTAAACGTTTGGATTGGTGTTACTTTTGGTTCACAGCTGGCACTCCGACTTGCGCAGAACAAAATGGCCGGCCGATATTTTGAAGATATCGAAATTATGAAAGAGCGAAAAATTTCATAAAGGTAAAAGTACCAAAGGAGACATTAGTATTAATATTTAAAGTGGGCGGCAACTTAAATGATCCTATAAAGTGTTAAGCTTACTACTAGGATATACCTGCCTTGTACAGCTTCTGGAACAGTGCATCTTCGCATGCCACATCTGGTTCTTCGTCCATAGTGCATCCACGGACAACTGTCATCTCTCGAGGTCTGGGCTTGGAGTAGCCTAAGATCGAGGACGTACATCGCTGCACCAGAGAAGTGAAACACTTTCCATCGGGACACGGGGCAGCCATATCCTTCTGATTCTCCTCGGCGGCTGTCAAGCAGTAATCCTGGACCACGTTGTCCATGAAACCTTCTCCTTTACAATTGATGCACATTGGAGGTGGAGGTGTAGGTGGAGGAGGTTCTTCTTGACCTCTTCCGCACACGACCAATATTGTCAAACTTAAAGCAGTTTTCAGTAACATTTTACCGTATTTGTCATTCAGATCACAAATCCAGACGGATAATTAATGAGACAAAACTTAAAACACTGACAGCCACAGCCTATGATGATTACATATTTAGCTATGAAGGTGGCCGTGGAACTTTTGATCTTGGTCCCTTACGACACCTAGATACTTTGCCATTATTTATCAAAGACTGTGCTTACAATCTCAACAATACTGAGCATGTCCATGATTATTTACATCACTTATCAGACATGATACATCTGAAATATAGCATAGTGTATACTATTAATAATACATACTTTAATTGCTTTAATAACATTCATTTTGTGCATCATAAACAATCGATATTCTATCATAGTCAAAATCGAAATAACTAGGAAAACGCTCTGAGTAACGCGTTGATGAGCGAGCACTGATACGCGCAATACCTCGAACCGAAATTCTGTTTATCGAAAATGTCCTTAAAAGCCAATAATTCTTGAAATTCGTCACAGACTTGTATGAAAATCTCCAACAATTCCTAAAATATTGGTCCCAATAACCACGCAAAGTTTTAAGTTGATCGATTGAACCTTTATGATTGAACAAGATTAGAAAACAAATAAACTTGTTGAACCTTATTGTCCGCATCACAATACCTAATTCAAACTCAGGCACATTCAAAATGACTTTATTTGAGAGTAATAAGAATATTTGATAACAATGTGAATCAATTAGTACAAGAGTGCTAGAACAATGGCTGCAAGAATGCAAGATGTCGGACCTCGCACGAGCCCAGCGCCGCCGAGTGGTTCATCCAAGTTCTTGGTGATTCTTCCTGGAAGAGGAGGATACTCTTGCACATCTTTCATCTCAAAGTGCAAGGCATCGCCCCCGCACTTCATCTTGCTACATAGGACGTCTTCAGCGTAAGGGTCCTCGATGTTGCACGGCGCCACGGCAGCTGGACAGGAGGTCTTCATGGTCAGAGTAAAGCTGGAGATTGCGTTGATCGGGGCAATGTCCTGCAATCAACAAGTTCTAGTTGTAGCAAAGCGCTTTGACAGCTGCTAGTCTTTGTGAGAAGAAAATAAAGAAATTTTAATTTGATATTTCTTAATTTCATTTTGAATATCTACTTTTACTGACTCTTATTTTGCACTTATTGTTATCTTCATTTTGAATTCTAATTTTTTTGTAATGTCCTAAAGCAACTTCAAAATTTTCTTGATGCATGAGAAGATGATAAGATGATAAATGAGATGAGAAGTATTAGAAGATGTTTATCTCGTTGTCATGGCAACATTATTCAATATGGCCGCTTCCAGAAGTTTATAAAATGTCAACAAATATTTTAAGTGACTAATATAAGCATTTCGTTTACTGCTAGTTTGTGAACACTTCGTATTTTCATGGTTTACATAGGTTTAAATACGAATTGATATTGAAGTTTGGTGCACCCTGACAGATGTCAATAGAGGTTAGGTAATATAAAAGTTGTATACCAGTATGATTACAATGAAAATTGTTGTTTCACATTAGTACCTATTGTTGTTTACCTACACACCAGGAAGAAGTAATCAGGTCGCAGGAAGTGTTTGGAGCACACGGTTATTGACTCTGAAACTTTGTCAAATTTTTAATAGGTAGGTAGTACTAAAAATATCTGTTGACATTTTACAATCCCCTGGAAGCGGCCATATTGAATCATGTTGCCATGGCAACGAGGTTAACATTTTACGAAGCAATCGAGACAGGAAGGATTCCAAATATTCCTCTCTCTGATTGGTTGGAGTAGCGCATGCTCAGAATGATTTGGCGCGATTTTTCAAATGCTTTTTAATAACAATTAGGCTCGTAATAACCAAAGTTAAATTGTGCTGGATTAAATTCAACTGTTTCACTCATTTTGAGGTATCTGATTGGCTTAGTCCAATTTAGTCCAATATTTAGTTAATCCGGCTCAGATTAACTTTGGTTATACCGGCCCTTACTACGTTAGCCTTTAAATATAAATTTTTACATGTGGGAAAAATATGAAATTGGTAAGTTTAAGACAACATTTATTAGTGGTCATATAATAGCACCTCAAAATTAAAATTAAATTCAAGATTATAACACACAATAACGGTCAATTCAACTTCACTTTGTTCACAAGAATCATGAAGTATCTTCCGACTTAAATGGCCATGTCCAAATAAAAATTTACGATTATATACCTAATTACAAGATGATATTATAGTACATCAAAATTAAAATTAAATTCAAGAAAATTATCTCAAATGTCTTCTGATTTAAATTGCCATGTCCATAGAAAAATTACATCAGTTTAAGTTACATAGGTATACCTAAATAGTAAATATTACAAGATGATATTATAGCACATCAAAATTAAAATTAAATACAAGAAAATTATCTCAAATGTCTTCTGATTTAAATTGCCATGTCCATAGAAAAATTACATCAGTTTAAGTTACATAGGTATACCTAAATAGTAAATATTACAAGATGATATTATAGCACATCAAAATTAAAATTAAATACAAGAAAATTATCTCAAATGTCTTCTGATTTAAATTGCCATGTCCATAGAAAAATTACATCAGTTTAAGTTACGTATAGTCTACCTAATTACAAGATGATATTATAGCACCTCAAAATGAAAATTAAATACAAGACCGTTTTCCAAAACTAATAATGAGATTCAATCATGGTTTTTATACAAATTTACCATCACATTATCATCATCAACTAATTTACCATCACGTAGATATTGTTAGTAGAGATGATCAAAACTTGAATGAATATTTAACACTTCATGATTCTTGTCATTAAGTCCTTGAATAATGTTGATGTGCTGCTTTGAAGAAGGTTTGCAAAATGTAACACTACTGTCTTTCACAGAACGCTTCCTCTTCGTAGAATAAAAGCGAGTTTGGGGCTCCACATTTTTATTTGCAGGCTCCTTATTTCCACCATCATCTAAGTCGACATCGTCCAATGAACTTCTGCGTTTGATGTCTTTAGTAATGTCAATTAACTGGTCAAGTCTTTTAATGACTACATTCGAATCTTCTTCCGTAAACTCCAAGGAGGAGACTTGTCCCATCAGAAGATTTAACTTTTCCATCATCAATTTCTTCGTGTCTGCAGTTTGATGAAGTATCGCATTGTGCGCTTGTACAGCGGAGAGCAGATCAGCAGTGGTTGAATCTTCAACATCAGCATCTAGTTTATCCATCAAGAGAACATCGTTTTCTAGTGGATCTGATGACCTGCGTACACATGCATGAATATGCTTGCAAATATTGAATTTGATAAGATTATCAATGCAGTTACAACTGTACATGTGGACACAGATGTTACAGGTGGGACAAAGAAATTGACAGTTGTTTACACATGATGGTTCAGAGTTCTTCAGTACGGTGTACTGAATATCAGAGTTACTACTCGATGTAACCTCCCACACCGGTCCCTCAAATGACTGTATCATTGAATCAGTCATTTGATCACTACGCCGATGACTCAAATGTATACTGCTGACACGCTGCGAAGGCTTATTTTTTGTAACCTTTATCAGACGCTCAAAAATCTTATCACGGCTGAACTTAATCAAAACCGTTATACATGTATACATTCGCTTATTCTTCTTACCTTGAAGGTAAAAATGTTTAAATACTTTATGGAGTGCCTCTAAATACATGTTTGTATTAATCCCAGAACCTATACGAAAGCAGTACGCCCACATTTCTGATCGAGTAGAATAGTGTTTTCGGAAGTATTCACCAAACTCCTTGGTCGATTCATCATCAGTTAGTTCTTGAATTAACTGTTCTTGAGAGATTGCAAACTGATTAGGATTAGTTTCTTGCAAAAGTACACGTACGGCCTTGTAGATAAGAGCTTTCATTTCATTACTACCCGTAATTTTCTCTCTGATACTTTTTCGCCAATTTTTATCGACGTGCCAAGTGCACAAAAGCCTTTGCTTTGATGGACCCATCACAATTTCCCAGGCATTGTAGAACGAAGGGTCATCGTCTGACATGAATACATCGGTTTCAATATTTCCTATACTCTATCACGGACGGTTTTAAAAAATAAGTTCCATGAGAGCGTATCCTTCCTATTACTTAGGCAAAAAGCCCCAGGACAGCCAGATCCATACTCGTCCACGGTCAGAAGTGTCGTCAACTCAAAGTCGTACTGGTTTGTACCATGAGTACTATCTACACATATTTTCTTTTTGCCAAACTGTTCTAACATTTTTCTTTGAAATGACGTCAATATTACCAAAAAGAAATCTTTCTTCTCTAACACCCCAGAGGGGTCCTCCACTCCCTGAGGCTTGTACAGAGCAACAGGGTTCTCTTCGACGCCAAGCTTGTTCATACTCTCAACCCACAAGTGAACACTCGTTGCATCATCGGCGTGTTGTCGGCCTACGTGGAGATTAAAGTCTCTCCTGATGTTTCGCAGATGGTTCTTGGTGACAAAACTCTTCGTAGTAATCTGGTCCACAGCTTCATCGCGGATGTCATCCATAATTCTTTCCAATGTCACTCCATCGGCTATTTTTCCTGTGGATAGAAATTTTGTTTTATTGGTTGGATAACTAAATACCTACTACATTTTTTTTAATAAAATCTGACTATCAGAACACAATAGTAGTTACATTTAACGACTATATTCATATTTTGTTACTAGTGAAAGTGCAATTTACCTGCTAGTTGTGTTCGTTCCTCATATGTGAGTGACAGGCGGCTGAAGCTTCTGGAGTGGTTGCAGTGAGTTTTCCAGTAAATCACTTCGACGTCACATTCAGACTCAGTAACAACCATAGAAGAAGGACATGTCCTTTCAATTTTATTCGAACCTTGACTTTTCATCCTTTTTTTCCCAGTTGCTTTTGTAGAAAATCTGCCTGACCGATGACAGTTGTAATAGTATTTCTTCCGATTTCCAAGTACTTTCACTCCTGTCATCAAAACGAACTGTGTGCGTGTTTCTCTTTCGGTCGTTGCCTTCCATAATTGAAATTCTGTAACAATCAAAACATAACCAAAATGTTACGATATTGAAGTGTGTTTGCTAACTTTAATTTTCAATCAGCATAAAATATGAATTGATGACATTTCTATTAGTGAGTCCTACAAGAGCCACTTACCTTTCAGTGAGTTAAATTTCAATTCTTCCTTTTCCGAGTTGATATCGTGAACATCGCTCAAATGGTTCCGCAAATGTTTGGTGTCGGCAAGAACAAAGCAACATTCAGAACATTTTATTTTGCTCATCACCTTCCCGGTAGAAGCAAGTTTGCGAGGAGACGTCTTCGGGCAAGTGGAATGCTTCTTGCGTAGATGTTTATTTAGGTTAAACTTTTTCTGAAAACTTGACTCGCACAAGTGGCATGAAAAGGACTTCAAAGTACCAGGAGATCCTTGTTTGAGTTGAGGCACTATGTTGTGCACATTGCGCAAATGTTTGTAGAGATTGTAAGAATTTGACAGTGACTTATCACATAAATAGCACGATTCCATGACTAAAGATACCTATAGTATTACTTTACTTATCACAATACCTACTACCTAGCACTATTCCATGACCACGAACGTCATAAAAACACACAAAAAGTCACAAAAGAAGTCATAACCTCAAATCTTACACCTACTTACACCTTGCAATTTCTTCTAAGTCCCAGAATATCATAGTGCGCATGCGCTACTCCAACCAATCAGAGAGAGGAATATTAGGAATCCTTCCTTTCTTGATTGCTTCGTAACATTTTCTCATGCGGAATGCCTATATTCGAGAAAATAAGGAACACGACTGACCTCTGGCGGATTCTTTGGTACTATCCATAAGGGGGATAATGGAGGATATCACGGGGATATTTATATAAATAAATTATATTACATTTGTTTAAGTAGTTTGTTATGGCTGAAAAAGTAAACTTGTAGCTAAATTTCAATTTCAATTGTTTCTCCATTTTCACTGCCCTATGGAAACAAGTACTTCAAAATAAAAAAAGTGCATCTAAAAAGTATCCTGCCAGAAGTGGCTCCATCACGTACCTATCGCTTATTTGTTCGAATATAAATTTAAATTTGGGGAGCAATACATTTGGATATAAAAATCACCGACGACGGGAAAGCTTTTGCAAGTTTGAGGGTCGTGAAAAACGTGAAATTATATAATTCTTCTTCTTTAGATGATAATGATGATGATGATGAGCTCGCAAAAATAGGAGGGTCATACCCTCAATACTACTACTGGTAGGTAGGTACCTTGTACAGCTTCTGGAACAGTGCATCTTCACATGCGATATCTGTATCTGGGGCCATAGTGCATCCACGGACAACCGTCAACTCTCGAGGTCTGGGCTTGGAGTAGCCTAAGATCGAGGACGTACATCGCTTCACCATGGTAGTGAAACACGTTCCCCCGGGACACGGGACAATCATATCCTTGTTACTGACGGTCAAACAAGTATCCCTGTTCGGTTCCTCGTTGTCGTCGAATCCATCTCCGACACAACTGAAACACATTGGAGGCGGAGGTGGAGCAGCTTCCGGTTCTCCTCTTCCGCCCACGAACAATATTGTCAAACAAAAAGCAGTTTTCAATATCATTTTACTGTATTCTTTACTAAAGGTCACACATTCAGACGGATAAACAATGTGTGAGAGACAACTTGAACAACTGACAGTCACAGCCTATATGATGATTACACACTTGGCTATGCAGGTGGCCGTGACTTTAACCGCCTATATTGGAGTATGGTGAAACTTTACTGAAATAATTACTCATCAAAATATTGATCAAAGTTTTAAAACAGAGTTAAGAGGCAAACGGAAGCGAACGGGAATCGCACGGTTCGTCAGAGCTTTTTTTGAAATGTTGTCTTCCCACTACATAATTTTTTAAAAAAATCAGATAGACGTTGGTAACGACCCATAACAGCCTAATAGACTAAATAATGCCGCACACTGGAGTTCATTATGACCTCTGGTACGACCTCAAAGTGATAAATACGAAGATTTTAGTAAAATAATCGTATTTAACACTTTGAGGTCGCACCAGAGGTCATACAGTACTCCAGTGTGAGGCAATATTTTTGTCTATTACGCGTAATGGGTGGTTACTATCTGATTAATTTAAATTATTTAGTGTGAAGACAAAATTTAATAAAATCACTTTGAAGAAAAGTGCGTTTCCCATTTGCTTCCCCAGGCCTAAGAAAGTTGATGTCAATTGTTTCATAACAACGTTCGTCGTGTGAACTCGAAGATGCAGACGATGAAGTCAGAGTTAGTGACGATGGATGACCTTGGCAGATCGAGTGGTGACGTGGCTCTTGCTCTCGAATGAACAGAGTTGGATGAGGTGACCATTGTAGCAGGACTGTTACGCTCCACGGTAACTATAGGCAGGGCGATGACGATGTAACAACCCCCCGGGAAACTACTCGACGGCAACGACGACGTTGGCAGTAAATGAATCGTTACCTTCCAAGCACTTACATCAGGGGCGCCGACTTTTGTAAAATCCAATAGCTGCCCGACAGGCTCGTAGGAACGGTTTACCATCATGATCATTGGGGGGGAGGGGGAGGGGGGGGCTGCCATATCCGGATGATGGTCATAGAGACGAAACCCAGTCTAGCCCCGCCAGGCGTTTTTTCGAATTTAAACGAATTACGAGTGTTTATGTTACTCTAAACTAAACAAATTCACAAACTGAATCAATCAACCCTCCAGTTGATGCCCCGCAGGGCGTTTTTTTAATTTTAACAATTTAGAAGTGATTCTGGGACACTAAACTTCATTTTTTAATGTGGACATACTGCTTGAGTGACCTTCTCACAAACCTGATGCCCGACAAAAATGTATTAAAACTATTTTTTGGGGACTGAAGGGAGGAAGATGACATGCAGGCATGTCCGGGACGCACAACCCCGTTTTTTTTTGCATAATTACTTCTTTTAATATGCTTTATGCGTTTTGAGTGCAGTTTTAACAATGTCATCAATAGTTATCTGATTCAAATAACCGCAATAGTCAATAATTCAACAATTAATAACAATACCCATATTAAAAATATATATAAAAAAGAGGGAATATTAAAATTATTATAAATGAATTAGGTACTTTTAAGTATAGAAAAATGACTTGCTCTCTGAATTTCAAGATTTTTATAAATCGATTTATTAATTGAGCGAGCGAAGCGAGCGTCTCCATTTGGCTCTTTTGGCACGGACCTCTGTTTTTTTTTGTTTGTTTTTTTTTTTCTGTTACTGACGATATACAGGTCAGAGTTTTTCTTCGATCGAGCTGAAATTTTGCACACATGTACGTAACATTTCTGATTGTTGCAGACCCTAATTTTTTTGAAATCCATTGATTGGTTCAAATTTAAAAAAAATTAACTTTCGATTGGTTGTTTTGATCAAATTGAAATTTTGACAAGTCATTACCCCCAACATTGTACCCAATCAAACAAAGTTTCAGCCAAATCCTCCCATTGGTTAAAATTTAAAACCATCTTTCCTGTGTTTTTAGAAATTTAAACTATAACCGATTGAACGATCAACTTATAACTTCGCATGATGGTTGGGTCCAACATTATCTGCATTTTTGACAATTTTCATACTAATCTGTGTTTAAATCCAAACGTTATTGACATTTTACGGACTATTAGCGTGTTGGCTGTCAAATTCACGGCGACTTCGACTCTTCAGTTCAAGGCAAGGTAGTTAGAGCAGAAACTTTCAAACGCAAATGAAACTGATAATGACCGTTCAACAGTCGATCTGATATTGTGTAGACACACTTATATCATATGAGTGGTCTCAGGTATATTTTTTGAAGGAGATCCTGTGATTTTTGAAAATTAACACGGAACAGTTCAATCATAAAGGTTCAATTGATCAACTTAAAGCTTTGCATGGTTATTTGGACCAATATTTTAGGAATGTTTTGAGATTTCTATACAAATCTGTGGCGAAATTTTAGAATTATTGGCTTTTAATGACATTTTCGATAGACAGAATTTCGGTTCGAGGTGTTGCGCGTATCCGTGCTCGCTCATCAACGCGTTACTCAGATTCATTGGTTAAAATTTAAATAAATATCTCCTGATAGGCTGAAAAATGAAAACGGTCTTCGATAATTCTGATCAAACTCATATTTTGCATGATCATTAAGACCAATATTGTCTCTTATTTTACAAAATTTCATCCCAATCAGTTAAGAACGTATGAAGTTATTTACATTTTTAATATCTGTCAGTAATGAAGTATCGAAATGAATGTTTTCCAGTGCCAATTGAAAATTGATTCTGATTTGCTTTATGAACCAGGTGCTTAGATGCTATTTTAAAGTTTCGATGAAAAGCATACACTTTTAAGTTGATATCATAATCAATTCCATATGGATGTATATGTTTTCTGTGCGTTGTGTACGCATTTCCGGTTCGAGAATTTGCACGTACCCGTGCTCGCTCATCAACGCGTTACACTGAGCGTTTTCCTAGTTTAGCAGGGTATTTTTCATACATATTTTAAGTGGGAAATAAACAATTTGATTTGATGATTTGATTTGATTTCTTAAAATTATTTCAATGGGTGCTCAACACCCATCGAAAACTTCCAATGGGTGCTCGAGCCCCGGAGCACCCACGTAAGTCGGCGCCACTGACTTGTATACGTAACTACGATGTTGCAGCCCCTGCGGTCGCGGAGGGGTCCGAAAGTTTGGATCGAATGAATACCATAAAAACAAAAAATATCGATCATCGATAATAATGAAAATAATATAAATATCTATAATGCAGACGATCACTGACGCAAACTTGCGTTTAAATCGCGTTAAAATGCATTTTTTTTACCTCGCGATGGCAAGTTTTGCTATTTAATCATCAACACAGTACTTCCATTCCCAACAAAAACAGAGTTTGTCTAAGATTATTTGATTAAATCAGCACAATTTATACATCTCACTCATTTATTAATCTAATTGGGATGACGCTTTACAGATGTAGCACTTTTCGTTTATAACCATTTAGATTTAGATGTTGTAGTTGGTTACATGGAAGATCACCAATTAGTGTTTTCACTTGTTGAATGTTCTCCATATTGTTCTAAAAGACAAATAATGTTAATTGACACATATTCCTAAATATTTTTAATAATTTTCATTATGGTGCGCCTATGTGTTATTATGTTGCTTAAATAACACACATGGCGACTAGTCAATAATATAAATATTATCGTGATCTTCCAAAGAAGAGAGTCAAGCAAATCTGGAATCAACGGGAGTGTCATTTGATGACAAATGACATGTTAAAAACATTTAAAAACATTTAAAAACATTTAGACAAATGACATGTCTAAAACATGTTAAAACATGTATGCGGATGATATGGTTATTTCTTTGAGTGGATCAAATGTATTTGAAATGATGTCGCAAATGAATAGCGAGTTAGAAAACATTGCTACATGGCTAGAGATTAACAAACTGAAACTAAATGTAAATAAGTCCAAATCAATGTTCATAGGAGTTACTAATAAGATGAGTGAACAACTGTTAACGTGTAATGTAAAGTTAAAAATAAGAGGGGATGAGATCCAAGTTGTTAAAGAATTTAAATACTTAGGCATAATATTAGATGATAAATTAGAATTTAAACTACATGCTGAATATATGATAAAGAAGATAGGAAAAAAGATAGGATATCTCAGAAGAATAGGAGGAAAATTGTCGTACTGGTCAAGATGTATGGTATACAACACCATAATTAAGCCACATTTCGAATATGGAGCAACAATTCTCTTACATGTAAATAAAAATCACTTGGATAGATTACAAATATTACAAAATAAGGCCATGAGAACGATCATCAGATGTGGTAGAGAAACACCTATCTTGACAATGTTAGACATGCTGGAGTGGCTGAGTATTAAGCAGTCTGTGTTACTATTAGTTCTTATATTTATGTTTAAAATTAGTATTGGCCTTATGCCACAATACATCTTAGATAAATTAGATAATGTTAAAACAATTCATAATATTAGTACTAGAGCAGCCAGCAGTGGAATGTGGTTTAAGAAACACTGTTATAGTAAGAAATGGTATGCATCAATTTTTAACACTGGAAGCAAAATTTATGACAGGTTACCTGTAGACATTAGAAATGAAAAACATGTATGCTCATTTAAAGCTCATTGTATTGTGTGGATAAAGCGACAATCAGTTGATGATGTATTCTAAGTGTAATATATGTGCTGTTGGTAACAAGTGTATCTGTAATGTTACTGGCTTAGTAAGCTAAATAAAATCTATAAATACAAATACAAATACATTATTCTGATTTTATTAGATCGTATAGCTTATTCCAAACCATTATAATAATTAAAACGTAAGTTTTCTCGCATATAACAAATCATTTCAGTTCAACGTTCCAAAACACTAAAATATTCATATAGCACATGACATAACCACAAGTTGCCTAAAACTAGATATCCTACAAACTCAGGTAAGGTCGGTGACAGGCAAAGATGAACCCTGTTTAGCATTGCCAGGTATACGGCGGCCCATGCTAGCGCGGGTTCATCTTTGCCTGTCACCGTACGGTAGTACATTCATAATTGCTTTATTTGAGAGTTAAAAGAATGAATTATAATATGATAACAATGTGAATCAATTAGTACAAGAGTACTAGAACAATGGCTGCAAGAATGCAAGATGTCGGACCTCGCACGAGCCCAGCGCCGCCGAGTGACTCATCCAAGTTCTTGGTGATTCTTCCTGGAAGAGGAGGATACTCTTGCACATCTGTCATCTCAATGTACGCTGGATCGCCCCCGCACTTCATCTTGTCACAGAGCTTAGCGTAAGGGTCCTCGATGTTGCACGGCGCCACGGCAGCTGGACAGGAGGTCCTCATGCTCAGAGAGAAGCTGGAGATAGCGTTGATCGGGGCAATGTCCTGCAATCAACAAGGAACACGCTCGGTGTAACGCGTTGATAAGCGGCTGGTATGTGCAGAACATCTAAGCATAATCTAACCGTAATTACGTAAATATTCCCTGAATAATCACTTGCAGGATTATAGAAAAGTTCAGGTTTTCTTCAGAAACTAGAAAGATTGCCACAAAACCATACATTCATACGTTCAATGTCAAAGACGAAATGTCAATATTGAAAACAAATGATTTCAATATGTTGTAGTATGTTGTCGTACTCCAAGAAGTACTACAGACATTTGCAGTGATCATGGTCCAACAGGTATTTTATAAATTATCGTAAAACATTTCGTTGCTATGGTTATGTTACCTAAACAACATAAATCCATTTTCCAGGACCGATCTTGCTGAAAATCATGAACCCACAACCAGGATAGTAAATAAGTTTTGTAATAAAATTAGCCTGATCCGTTACTTTGTTCAGCAGAAAACAAATAAAACACACCAGACAAGAAAACAAGAAAAAAAACAGAGATTTGATTGGGCCATAAGTTTCAAGTGGAGACGCTCGCTTAACAAGGGTTGATTGTCAAAGAACCTGACAGAAGCCAATCTGCCTTGTTCAAATACTGTTTTATGTTTTGTTGAGTGTATGTACCTGGCCGTAGGACTTGCGTTATCCCTCCTTCCCCCCTTTAAATCCCCGCTTACGTTATTTGAAGGTTCTCCCCCTCGACCCTTATCACTGGAAAAGTTGTTCGAATGTGGAGGGAGGGGGGGGGGGGGGAGTGAATAGAGGGATAACATTTAATACCCTACTTACCCACCTAATTACCTACTTATATTGTGCGTTCTGTTGGAAACCAAGAGTGTAATTCAGAAACTGATTCTGAGATATTCAGGGTTCAAGGTTTACATTTTGAAATGCAACTTAGGTATGTGATCTATGATGTGATACATCATACTAGTAACTGAATTGTTATTTTATGGGATATTAGAACAATAACGGAACAGGTTGGCTGAGTGGTAACGCTCTGAACTTGTATTCCAGAGACACGGGTTCGATCCCCGCTGCCGTCCTTCTGACTGGGGTTTTTTCGTGGTATTCCCTCAGTCGACAGGCAAATGCTGGGAAGGTTCTCTACTAATAGGCCACGACCGCCTCCTTCCCACCTTCCATCCTTACCTACTCTTCACCATCATTTCCCAATCATCATCATAATCATTCATCCGTCGCCATTAGCCTCGCTGCAGAAAAGTGCGACGTAAAGTCCCAGCCAAAAAAAAATATTAGAACAATACTAGATGAACAACGCTGAAGAGAATAGGATAATTCGATTTGTGACATTAGCTATTGCCGACTCTTCATATTCTATACTAGGCTACCTACCTTGGACAGCTTCTGGAACACTGGAGAATCGCATGGGATATCTTGAACTGGGGCCATGGAGCATCCACGGACAACGGTAAATTCCCGAGGTCTGGGCGTCGAGTAACCTAAGATCGAGGACGTACATCGCTGCACCATGAAAGTGTAACACGTTCCCCCGGGACACGGGGCAACCAGATACGTGGCTGCTGTCAAGCAGGGATCCTTTATCGTGTTGTCCATGAAGCCTACTCCGAAACAAGTGATGCACATTGGAGGTGGAGGTGTAGGTGGAGGTGTAGGTGGAGGTGGTGGAGGTTCTTCCCCTCTTCCGCACACGAACAATAGTGTCAAACACAGAGCCGTTTTCAATAACATTTTACTGTATTCCTTACACAAATCTAGACACATATAAACAATGCGTTTGAGAGATAACTTAAACAACTGACAGCAGCCTATATGATGATTACATATTTGGCTATGCAGGTGGCCGTGAAACTTTAGGGAAGGATGTCCAATGAAGACCTCAAACCTTTTTAGATTATAGCCGCCTCACTAAAAGTTGACTGAATGTTTTGCGACAAACAATTAAATGATTACTCATATTTTTCTCAAACCCTGGTACCAAAACCATTTAGAGGTCGTGTAATGGAGTCTATAAAATCTGTAAAATCAAGCTTGTAAATCTATAAAATTAACGATCAAAATTTTCAAGAAGTTATTTGAGAAGTGATGCGTTGAATGAATGCAATACAAATTGAACTGAACCGATTATCACATGTAATTTAGACATCTGAATAACTTATTACCAAATTGAGATAACGCGTTACAGATGTAAGATTAAAACATAATTTTAATATCTTTCATTATGTGCGTCTATGTGTAACTGCATTGTTTAGATTACACAAATGACGACAAGTGAATAGGTATTCAAATTATTGTGATCTTCCAAATGAGTCAAACAACCCATAGCAATCAGTGACAGTGTTATTAAACTACTTTTACAAGATCGTAGATTCTAAACCATATTACTAATATATTTCAAAAGTTTTCATAACAAATCATTTCAGCTTATAAGTTCTGATCAAGCCTTTTCCAATCACTGAACAAAAAATATATATTCTTGACATAACAACAAAATACCAAAATCTAACCAAGATTATAAAACAAATAAACATGTTCAACCTTTTTGTCCGCATAACAATACCAAATTCAAACTCAGATACATTCAAAATGACTTTATTTGAGAGTAATAAGAATATTTGATAACAATGTGAATCAATTAGTACAATAGAACTACAACAATGGCTACCAGAATGCAATATATCGGACCTCGCACGAGCCCAGCGCCGCCGAGTGGTTCATCCAAGTTCTTGGTGATTCTTCCTGGAAGAGGAGGATACTCTTGCACATCTGTCATCTCAAAGTGCGAGGCATCGCCCCCGCACTTCATCTTGCTACATAGGAAGCCTTCTGTGTGTACGTCCTCGATGTTGCACGGCGCCACGGCAGCTGGACAGGTGGTCCTCATGGTCAGAGTAAAGCTGGAGATAGCGTTGATCGGGGCAATGTCCTGCAATCAACAAGTCACAAGTTTATATTAATTAAATGTTATTGAGCGAGCGAAGCGAGCGTCTCCTTTTGGCTCATTTGGCACGGACCTCTGTTTTTTTTTTGTTTGTTTGTTTTTCCGCTAGGTGTTTTATGCAGGTCACAGTTTTTCTTCAATCGAGCTCAAATTTTGTACACATGTACGTAGAGACAACCTTTTCTGTTTGCAGGCCCTAATTGTTTTGCAATTCATTCATTGGTTAAAATTTAAATAAACATCTCCTGATAGGTTGAAAAATGAAAATGATCTTCGATTAATCTGATCAAACTCATATTTTGCATGATCATTAAGACCAACATTGTATCTTATTTTACAAAATGTCATCCCAATCAGTTAAGAACGTATGAACGTATTGACATTTTTAATATCTGTCAGTAATGAAGTATCGAAATGAATGTTTTCCAGCGCCACTTGAATTGAATCTGATTTGCTATATTTACCAGGGTGCTTAGATGTTATTTTCACGTTTCGATGAAAAGCATAAACTTTTTTGTTGATTGAGTGATCATATTTCAATTCAATATGAATGAATATGTTTTCTGTGCGTTGTGTACGCATTTCCGGTTCGAGAATTTGCAAGTACCCGTGCTAGCTCATCAACGCGCAACACGCTAGACTAAGGAATTAACCAATCAGATTCTCAGACTAAACGTTTGGTTGATCAACTTGGTTTACTCGTGCGCAGTGTCACTTTGTTGATGATTATGTAACACTGCACATTTGCAGAACCAAGTGATCAGCCAAAATTTACACCAGTGTGAATTGTAAGTTAGCAATCAATACAAGATTTTAGTGGTGGGTAAAAAGATATAACAGTATTGAAAAGGATTGGCTGAAAAAGATTCGATTGCATCATCTATGCTAACTCGTTATCTAACTCTAGTAGCGCTCTGATTTTTTTGATAATAACTAAGGATGATATGAAAGGATGTGCATTGTGAAAAATATCCGACCGAACCGGGGACCTCTCACTTGCCGGGCGAGAGCTCTACCAACTGAGCTACCCGATCGGACGGACGGACATTAGACACAACGCACTGATGAGGGTAAGAGATCTCCGAGGAGAATGGAATGAAGAGAGAATGCTCACTACAAAGTACGAACTGTCATACCACCGGTGACGATGCTGTCACCCTGTCTCATTGCACTTGCGTGCGCAACCCTCTTTTACTCGACTAAACGAGAACGAAACCTACATTCTAATAACTAAGGATTGATTGTCCATGAACCTGACCAGGAGCCAATTCGTTTTATTCAAATAACGTTTTCTGGAATAGGATAAGAATAGGATAATTCGATGTGTGTATTAGTTACTGCCTGCTCTTCAACACTATACTATACGCTACCGTGTACAGCTTCTTGAAGAGTGCATCATCGCATGGGATATCTGTGTCTGGGACCGTAGTGCATCCACGGACAACTGTCATCTCTCGAGGTCTGGGCTTGGAGTAGCCTAAGATCGAGGACGTACATCGCTGCACCATAGAAGTGAAACACGTTCCGTCGGGACACGGGGCAGCTAGATTCATTTTGGCTATCAAGCAAGCATCCTTCATCGTGTTGTCCATGAAACCTTCTCCGACACAAGTGATGCACATTGGAGGTGGAGGTGTAACAGGAGGATCATCCCCTCTTCCGCCCACGAACAATATTGTCAAACACAAAGCGGTTTTCAATAACATTTTACACTGTATTCGTTACTCAATATTATCAATCCAAATGGATAATGAGAGAAAAATTAAACAAGCTAATGCCACTGCCTATTTGATGATTACATATTGTTTGGCAATCAAGAGACCGTGAAATATCCAGACGCAAATTTCTAAACATCATTTTATTTTTCTAATTTGAATTACGAGATGATATTTTGGCATTGAAACTTTATGCTCAATTTTGTTCCGATCATGAATGCTTTCGGATTTGGAACCCACAATAGTAAAGAAATGTAGACCGCTAAAGTTCACTTTAGGCTAAAGTGAACTTTAGCTTTCTTATCGGGAAATCGTACAACAGGGTCTTAGATTAAAGGGCCGTCACTTAACTAAACTTGGTAAATCGATAATATAGAGAGTGTTTGAAATTAAGTTTTATCTTATATCTAATTGATAGTACGAGGCATTTCTTATAATTAAAGCTTCAACAATATTTATACATGTAATTCTAGAAAAAGATGTGACCAAATGGCTGAGAAATAAATAAGGCGCATGAGAATTATGTCTGTCCGTACTTTTGCATTAATAAACTACATTTACAATCTCGGAGAATCATGCTACAATAGCTGTACAGAGTAATAGAGCTATTTTCCGCTTCAGCTGATAATTTTTTTTCCTTCCATCAGATTAAATTCCATTCGCCATACGCTCTGCGGAATTTAATTTATAATGGCTTGATATGAAGGCCGTATAAGTGGTTGAGAACGTTGGCAACAGCTTACATTCTCGGGGTATTAATTAAAAACTATCCACTATGAGTCGCTTGAAATCGTCCAGCGTGCATCCATTATCGGGTTTCGTTATTTTCCTCTACGAAGTGAGATCAAAATGTATAAAGTTTGAAGTGGAGTAATACCGTATATTCTACTTTAAAACAATGATTGGTGTTGTTATAATAGCATGTGAGCTCTCAATTGAAGCTCTCAAAACAAACAATAATGCACACAAACGATGATAAAAAAATTAAAAAATTCGATCAAGAAAGAAATTGTGTCGAAATTCTGTTTTCGAAAAAAATAAAGCAGAAGGTTCTATTCGCGCAAATGAGTGATACGTGATGAGCCACTTCTAGCAAGATGTAATTGGAAACTTTTTAGAGGCACTTATTTGCTTTGACAATTCGTGTTTTCATAGTGCATTGAAAAGAGAGAAACAATTGAAATTGAAATTTAAATACAAGTGTACTTTTTTAGCCATAATAAACATTTGTTTAGCTTATTTCATATAATTTATTATAAATGTGTCCGTGATATCCTCCCTGATCGCACCAATCTCTAGTACCACAGAATCCATAAGAGAGTCGTGCTCATTATTTTCTCGAATTCATAGCTTGCACAAACCTCTTTTGTTTTACTTCAGCAATAAGAAAATCTAATTTTCTCCGAAAACGGACATTACGTATACGTTGGAACGATTGACCGTTCAGATTTAACTTATAAAAAGGTAGACCAATGCATTGTTCTAAAGGGAATTGTTATTCCTCTTTTGATAAAAGATTTTTCCATAGCCTTAAAGCACAGGTACAATTTAAACTCTCAAATATCGCGAAAATAGGACAGCTAGTAGCAGTTTTTCAACGGCTGCGGTCAATGGAGAGCCAGCTTCAATTCTTGCGCTGACATTTATGTTAAAGAATCATGCAAACCCCTCTTTAACATCCTGACCTGTATATTTATAATTGTATCATGTTTGTTGTAGGCAATGACAAGAGATCTCCTGTAAACTCATTTGACCATCAATATACAACAAGACACAAAGAGGACTTCAAATTTTTAAAACATAAACTTGCACTGTACGAGAAAAGTCCAACCTATCAAGGGTCTAAATTTTATAATGCTCTACCTCAACATTTAAAAGATAAAAACAACGGAGTTGATTTTAAAATGTCCTTTACGTTGTTTTTATTAGCTCTTGTTTTTATTCATTCAATGAATTATTGTCTTCAGGCTAGGGAATGCTTACCTACATTGTTTACTTGTATTTGTGTTTTATACTATTTGTCTTTGTCTATGTATCTTTGACTGTCATTATATCATGTATTTATCAAATATGACAACAAATAAAACTAAAACTAAAACTAAAACTATTTAAGATAGACATCAAGAAGGTGGCAACAGTGAGGGTTTATCATGCAAACTATGAAATGAATGTCACTGCCAAAAGTAATTGTAATTCTCCTAGGTACACATCCTGTCTCTATAATTAACTATCTAAACAGTTTCACACTTTCACTTGCGTACAAAAGTCTCGCCTGTCGCTGGCTTCTAAATATCAGGTTTTGCTCGGTGTGCTCGCCGGGTGAAAGCTGCGGTCATAGTCGAGATAACGGCTACCTACTGCTTTGTTCCAGCCGCGTGCAGATGAAGGAGGCTGGAACGAGCGAGGTGGGATGATAACGGCAGAGATAGCGCATTGCCACGCAACACACTTACGTTAATCTCTTATCTAATGGATCCAATCGTTAATGAAATTCAATTCTCTTAATCCTCACCTTAGTGATTGAATTTCAATTCCGTAAACCAGAATGGAAGTGTGGTAGTTGGATGTCTAAAGTGCTCGGCCTTTGCATGCATTAGCGAGAAGCATTACCTCTACCAGATTCTCAATAAATGTTATGCTTTGTATTAAGAATCTTGTAGAGGTAGAGTGTTTGCTTGAACAGACTGGTTGTATTTATGATCTGTTTTATCACTTTGCTTAGTGAATTGTTAGGTAAATAGTTAAAGGTATTTCAAGACTTTGTGGACAATGTTTCGTGATCCGGTGGGATGGAGGGCAATCACAATATATTTTTTTTCGCAAAAAGAAATTAATTATGACTATTTTCACTTACAACAAATACATTACCGATGAAAAAACAGAAATGCATTGAGTATCTAGTGGAGCGGTCGCTCCACGCCAGCCAAGTCGTACGGCGCGCGCACACTCTCATATAAAGGCTGGAGCAAACCCACTTTTACTGTAAGCATCAAAGTGGCATTTTCGGCCTACTGGATCTTAAAATTGAGAAATCTCACATTGTTGCGAAATATCTTAATTTCGAGCTATGGCCCACCCTACAACATATACCAAATTTGGGAACAATAGGTTACGCCCTTTGCGCGCTAGAGGGCCGTGAAAACAGTGTTTTAGGGCGGTTTTCATAATCAGTAATCATAGTAGTAGGCTGGAGCTAAAATCCGGTAAACAGGCCACAGCCTAAACGGCTGAACCGATTGATCTCACATTTTTACCACGTGTGCACTTTTGGCGTCTGATTTAACCTTGTCCCCATGAATTTTTTGTGCCGCCATTTTGAAACCGGAAGTGACGTCATATCTCGTCAACGGTTGGACCGATCGGAACGAAATTTGCGCCAATCGTTTCAGACGGTCATCTATATGGATTATCAATATCAAAAGACTGAACATTATTTTAAATAAACCGGAAATTACGTCATGAAATTTAATATACATCGATTTGCATTTCAGCAACAGCTGTTGATCCGATTGTCTTGATATTTATGTAACGTTTGTACTTTTGATATTTCATTTGACTTGTTATAAAACCAACCGGAAGCCGCCATTTTGAAACCGGAAGTGACATCATGTCTCAAAAACGGCTAAACAGATTAGAACAAAACCAGCGCTAAACGATTTAGACGGTCAACTTTATGTAATCAGTAATATTTGATGATTCAAATATCGAAACCGGAAATGACGTCACACATTTTATGACCTATACCGGAAATGACGTCATAAATATGCTAAATGACGCTAAATTCACCACTTTATACTTTAAAATAGATATAAGTAAACGTACTTTGTAAATAATTATAAATTCAAGGTTGCAGTGTTCTCGGCGGCCATTTTTAAAACCGGAAGTGACGTCATATATCGTAAACGGTTGTACCGATTGCAACCTAAGTTTGGAAATGTGTTGGACTAATAATTATGAATTCAAGACGACATTATTTTCGGCCGCCATTGTTAAAACCGGAAGTGACGTCAAATATCGAAAATGGCTGTACCGATTGCAATCAAATTTTGGAAATGTGTTGTACTAATAATTATGAATTCAAGACGACATTATTTTCGGCCGCCATTGTTAAAACCGGAAGTGACGTCATATATCGAAAATGGCTGTACCGATTGCAACCAAATTTTGGAAATGTGTTGTACTAATAATTATGAATTCAAGACGACATTATTTTCGGCCGCCATTGTTAAAACCGGAAGTGACGTCATATATCGAAAATGGCTGTACCGATTGCAACCAAATTTTGGAAATGTGTTGTACTAATAATTATGAATTCAAGACGACATTATTTTCGGCCGCCATTGTTAAAACCGGAAGTGACGTCATATATCAAAAACGGCTGTACCGATTGCAACCAAATTTTGGAAATGTGTAGGAGTAATAATTATGAATTCAAGACGACATTATTTTCGGCCGCCATTGCTAAAACCGGAAGTGACGTCATATATCGAAAACGGCTGGACCGATTGTAACGAAACTTAAAGCTATTCTTCTTGGATAATTATTTTAATCTTATATACCAAACGCAACTTTTCTAAGTATCCAAATCGGCATAGGCGTATTTTTTTAAAGAAATAAGTTCTTGCACGGACACAAGCTGTGCTACAAGCTGTATGAATAAACTAACAAAAGAAGTGATAGCCCAGAAAAAAACACTCCGTGTAAAAAAGGCAGCCAAGTCTCTTTACTTTAAAAAAATTCAACACCGAAAAGGAGTGATATCAAAAAAGGAGCCAAGTCAATGACATTTCCAAATATTTAATCGTATCTTTGAAATAAAAGTATAAACACCGAGAAATACTTTACAAAAGGACTTGGCGCATCGTTTTTTTAAAGACATTTTCTATTCATAAGCATGTGCCATTTATATACAACCGTCATTTTGAATGTTTAGAATAATAGGGAAACATCTTTCAATTAGGTACATATTATACATACCTTCTGTAAAATATTTTCTATATGAATATATACGCTATGAAACTTGTTGTCTATGCTTTCTATAAATATACACAATAGTTATCTTCGTAATATTGTTTCGTGGTGAATATAATTAAGTCTCATGCGTTATACCTTCTCATCATGTAACAATTTCTATTAATACACATTTTATAAAAATACATTTCACAAAGAAGACAGTCATATTGAATTTCTATTAAAAAATTTAACTTTATACACTTGACACTTCAAAAAATATATAATTGTGTTCCATTAGTTAGTAATTATTTGACAACGTTTCATGATTTCCTTCAGTCAAGATCAAATTATGAAAAGATACCAGTCTAATATCGCCATATTAACAGTACTGCAAGAATATGTATGAGCCCACTTCCAATTGATATGAAGGGATGTGTGTTGTGAAAAATATCCGACCGAACCGGGGCACGAACTTGGGACCTCTCACTTGCCGGGCGAGAGCTCTACCAACTGAGCTACCCGATCGGACGGGCGGACATTAGACACAACACACTGATGAGGATCCTGACTCCTGACTCCATGGAAGTTTTCCAAAGAAACCTACATTCTCACCACTTCCAATTGTTATGTAATTCTTTCACCCTTATATTACTTATATATTACAGCATAAAATCATGCTTCTATCGCCATTGACAAAACTATAAAATAGTCATTACTAAAAGTAGCTTGATTCATAGATTCTGGCTCTAATAGAAAGAGGAAAATGTACCTACTTGTAAATTTCTTTCCACTTTTAGGATAGAATGATGTCTTTAAAAAAACGATGCGCCAAGTCCTTTTGTAAAGTATTTCTCGGTGTTTATACTTTTATTTCAAAGATACGATTAAATATTTGGAAATGTCATTGACTTGGCTCCTTTTTTGATATCACTCCTTTTCGGTGTTGAATTTTTTTAAAGTAAAGAGACTTGGCTGCCTTTTTTACACGGAGTGTTTTTTTCTGGTAGGTATTAATCCAAAATGTATGTATATTTACTTGTTCTTCTGATTTATTTTGATATATTTGTAAATGTATAAAACAGAAACAATAAGTCAAATCCAGGAAATGAATATCCACATCTCTGAATAGGTTAATCAAATCATCTATAAAACACATTTTCTACCTTCATAATTAAGTTGATGAAAATAATCAAATCAAAACATTTTAACAAACCTCTATACAATGCAATCTGAATGTAATGAGGGTTTGATTAGTGTAAGTATGAGCGCCTGCAACTACGTGGGTTGCTAATTGGTCAATCAGTCAGTGCATGAATATTGTTCACGAGTCATTAATTAAAACATAACTTCATTAGCAGTTACCAGGGTAACAGCACGGAAATAATCGAATGTTAAAACAACTGACTTTAGAAACCATGATGCATGTATTTAGGGTCCCGGTATTAGTGGTCAAACAGATACTTGTTTGAAGGTTTCATTTAGAACCATATATCATTCCTTTTTGTACCAATGTTTTTGTTTGATTAACGACAGCCTTGAACCAAGGAGAAGCAAATTTTAATATTGTGTGCAAAATTTGTGGACTTAATGTGTTTTTTTTCTAAGATGTAGGTGTTTGAAGACATAATAAAAGGTATTTTTCTTATTTATTATTTCAAAATCAAGGTAATAAATGATGATTTTTCATCATTCAAGTAGTTATTGAGTAATACACAATATAAGTTCATGTAGCTGATTGCTCACTGGTGTGTTATACTTCCTACTGAACACTTTCTGAACGCTCCTTGTTGTGCTTTGGCTTGAACAAGTTCACGGCTTCAATAAAAGGGCTTGATGTCTCTGCATCAAAAGTTACGATTCTGAGATCAAGAATGAAACATCCCTATTCTCTGTTATGTTGATCTTAAGTATACCTCAACGGCACTCAACCTATATAATATGTATTTATTTAATAATGGGTTATGATACTGGCTAAACTGGAAGTTTCCTACAAAACCCAGCATCACCCTTCTCATTATTAGTTTTAAGTTTGCCACTCCGCAAGTATACCGGGTGGCGCAAAAAAATCCCCTGTTTTAGAGGTCACTACCTACATCGAAACTATAAAAGGAATCATTCTGACATTTTTACTAATATGTGCAAGTTTCAACAAATTTGTTGAATAGAAAACAGTTAGAAATGATTAAATGATTGGTTGAAAAACAGAATAAACCAGATTAATTGACTTGTTTGAAGAATTGATGTGGAGTAACTTCTTGGGAATTGCAGAACGCAGGGGCTGGATTCACTAAGAAGTATAAATTTATGACTGAAAAAACTTATATCAATGTTAGCTATTTCCATGTTTTACCGACCTATGTTTACGAATTTACTTGTACAAATCACCATTTGTAATTATAAAATACTTAGTTGTAACATGGTAATATCATGGTCATGTCATGGTCATCGAAATATTGGTAGTTTTAATGCTATACTGGCATAAAGTTATGCCGGTATACGGCTGAAAACCTTTTGTGAATCCAGCCCCTGAACCGTTTTTCAGAGTCCTAATTTAATTGTCAGTTACTCTTTTCACATAAAAAATGAAAATTGCACAAATCAAATTATTATATTAAGTCTATAATGTATACAAATTCGAGCTCTTTATCTTTTATAGTTCTCTCGGAGTGACCTCTCAAAAAGGAGGATCGATTTTTGCGCCACTCGGTTTTTTGTCCATAGATATGATGGATTTACTTCGAAGCAACGCAGTTTTATTGCAATGTTTCATCTGGTATGACCCTTGACCTGGTCAGGAAGGGTCGGGAATGTGTTCTCAGGGCGTGGTTGTGTCTTGAGTTTCACTGAGATCGATGT
Source organism: Leuctra nigra (assembly GCA_934045905.1). Taxonomy (NCBI): domain Eukaryota; kingdom Metazoa; phylum Arthropoda; class Insecta; order Plecoptera; family Leuctridae; genus Leuctra; species Leuctra nigra. The sequence goes on from OW203770.1 coordinate 12,289,034, forward strand.
GTTTCGTTCAAACACAACTTCCGGAGCGCTAAGTCCAGAGTCAACATTCAGGCGAGCGAGGATCATTTCATTCAAGACTTGATCTCAATCATACGCTTACATGCCACCGCAGCGATTATTTACTACAGAAAGTTCTTGCTATTGTCTGCGATACATAATTCAAAACAGGTAGATGGCGTAAAATTAACTCTTCATTGACAAATCAGTCAATAAAAATCTGATATTCTTACAATGTTCTTACATTGCTTACTAAATCTACAACACAAAGGCTGGAAAGAATATCCAAAAGTATGATATAATATAACTTTACCTTGTTGAGCGAGCGTCACCACGGTACTCTTATGGCACTTAATCTGTGTGTGTTTTTTTGTTTTTTGCCTGCGCTGCCCAGATCAAACCGCACAACCAATCGATATGAAATTTTGCACACATACTAACGTAATCTAAGCGGTCCCTGGGATCGTTTTTGAACGGGATCCTGTGATTGGTTCAAATTAAAAAAAAATTTCGATTGGTTGGTCCGATCAATTTGAAATTTTGCAAAGTCATTGCAACTAACATTGACCCCAATCTGAAAAGTTTCAGCCAAATCCTCCATTTAGTTAAAATTTAAAACGATCTTTCCTGTGACGTTAAAATTTTAAAAAGAAGCGATTGACCGATCAACATAAAACTTTGCATGGACATTTGGACCAACATTTTAGTTATTTTTGCCAATTTGAAGACTAATCTGTATTTATTTTCAAAAGTAATTGCAATTTTAAGGACATTTTATTCTATAATCTTAAAATATTTGAAAAATGTATACAAATTTTTCATCCCTGCCTTCTTGATGCTTCATTTCCAAGGCATGTAGAGCAGCTGATGCTTGCAAACGCATATCAAATCGGATGCAGTACGAAGGCTCGCTCATCAACGCGTTACACTGAGCGTTTTCCTAGTATATTACATTAGTTTGCGTGAAAATATCAGACCGATTGGTGGGCATTGACTATAGAAAACATTACCCAGAGAGCATCCAGAGAAAGTGACATAAAAGTTGCATTGTAACGCTCGCTTAATCAACCACGAGGCAATGTATTATAATCGTGCTGATTCTGCAGTCGTTGATGCAGGTCACGTGACCGACCCTCCAGTCACGTGCTCAGGCTCTCTCGATGGCCGTGGAATTGCATTATCTTCGGCTTTCATGTTCACGGCCGATAGAATATTGAATTGCCGACGCCGAGGTTGAAAATGTTTTGTGAAGTTTCGAGCTTTAACGTCGAACCATGACTAGAATACGATGCTGTGTTTTTGTGCGGAGCGAATCAGCAACATGGAGTATGCATGATGGGAAGATCCCAGATATTGTTGAGTTTGTACGCGTAAAATAGCAAAATAGACGCAAATATAAATTATACTTGCTCTTTTTGCATCGATGACGTGTTTTTAAAAGTGGTGTAAACGTGTTCGAATTTGTTGCTTTTGCTGCAGACACTTTTTTTGGATATGAGTGGTGTGTGACGAAATGGTTGAACGAAATAAGTTGATATTTTAATCATATTTATAGATAAAATACAGACTTTGGGTAACAACATTAATAATTATGGTCATTACTTGATATTTTGGGAAAATTTGCTATTTTTTCTCTTACTGGGCGCCTTAGAGAAATAATTTTCAAAAATGTGACAAGTAACGAACATCCATGAAAATCATCATATTAAAATTTGACATCAATTGGTTTGGGTTTGGTCTCCAATCGTTTCTGATTTAGTATCTAGTTTTGCACGGTTTTGTTGCAAAATGGTGCAAAATCTTGGAGCCATCACTAAGCAAAACTCAACTGAAATATTCTACTTGGCTTTATCAAGAACATTTAAGAAAAATCAAGAAAAAATTTTTGTCAACGTTTTATTTCAATGTTTTTTTTGTATTATAACTTAAGCCCCATTTACACGGTGCAATTTCTTGTACAACTTCTGTGTCACATTCCCATTTTTCATACAATTTTGTATTTACACGACGCAACTTTCTGTCACAGAACGTAAAACATGTGCATATTTCCATTCAAGAAGTGTGACACAGAAGTGTGGTACAGAAGTTGTACAAGAAATTGCATCGTGTAAATGTGGCTTTAGAAACAATTTGTGTTTCCTAACAGCTATTCTATTTTCCAGGCCTACAAAGTAACTCTCACACATCATTAGCATTAAAAAACGTATGAATTCATAAGTGAAAAGCATCTTGATGGTACATGTAACATTCTGCTCGTACGAGATCTTCATTTCGAGACATTTATCTCTCGGAGGAGTTAATCCTCTCTTGACACTCATCGACATCTGGAGCTTACACTCCGAGTTCTTTACGATGTTGAAGCAGCGATCTGGACTCAGTGAACATTACGTGAGAAAGTAATGATTCTGCAGTTCCTAGTTGAAGGGGAAAAACTAGAAGAAGTGAGACTACTCGATTAAGCCCCAGAGTGAATGAATGTAGATGAGCATTCGTTGTGCTTGACCGATATCCACAGCAAGAAGGCAAGTGTAGGAGGTACACTCAACAATTCATCAAACAGTATTTGAACGAAGCGGGTTGACTGCTGGTCAGGTTTATGTCTACTAGAGTCAGCCAATACATTTATTTCGAATATAGAATATTCGAATATTTCGAATTTGTATTTATCTTTTGTTGGGTGTACCCACAAATATAGACCATGAACAGGATATTATGCAGAAATAAGTTCAAATACTGATGTCATCTATAAAAGATTCTACTTTTAATATCTTAGTATATTAAAAAATGCTCTGCGTAACGCGTTGAAGCGAGCCCTCGTGTTGTCTACGAATTAATAATCGTGTGAAAGTTGCTGATCTTTAAGATACCTTCGAATATACCCTTAAAGGGCCAGTGAACCCAAAAATCAAATTGACGCAGTGTTGGAACATCTAGCCTAACGCTAGTATGGTCTTGAAATAATACATAAAAGAATGACCTTGCGAAAAGTGGCGAGTCAGTATTAGAGTGTAACATCGATTTTCATCTTCAAATATTCGGTGTGAGCAAACTAAGTGCAACCCAGGATTAAGCTTTTGATGAAATAACAAACAAATCTTCATCTTCCTAACCATATTTTATTCAAAGTTATAGCGCATATAATTTACCTGCAATTAATCCAAATATATTTATATATTTCATTACATATAACATATTCAATACATATTACATATTTTCATTTTATATCAATACATATTTTAAATTTCATATTTATTATATTTCAAAGATTAGTTAAGCATTCTTAGAGCTAATTCGTATTAGTGCACCAAGATTGTCAAAGTATTACAATAGATAACATCATTATACTATTACACTTTCGATAACTGTAAGCTCAGTAGAGTGAAACGTCAATGATAAACAGATGATCATGTGTGTTAGCCAAGGTCTGGCATTGCATCAAATATTCCATAATCTTCACTATGATTCGCAAAACCTGTAATCATCGTATGCTTGTCGCATTCCTCGAGTAATGCGAGTACAGTGTTAGCTGTAAGAAATAGGTAATCATCACTTCTTTAATATTCACGAGATATCAGGTGTTTCAAGAAGAGGACGTAACGCTTGGATTTTACAGAAATGTACGATTGTTTACTTTACTACAACTATTTTTACTACAATAACTAGTGTAGTGTGGTTTACTACACTTTACTACATTTACTACACTATACACTAACTATTTTCACTATTTTTACTACAACTTTTACTATTTCTTACATGTCATTCCCTAATTTATTTATTTATCAATCCAAGATTCCAACACAATGTTAGGTCATGGGGTGGCGAACCACCAACTATCTTGGGCATCTACTTCTAAGTCTGGAGCCGACTTTATAAAAGCAGATTCAACATTCGATGAACTGTAATAGAAAATACAATGGCAATAAGAGTAAAAGTATTGTTTGGCACACATTTCATAAACTCACTTTTGGCTCAAACGATTCTGAATCCAACAGGATGTCACACTTACTCCCTAACTTATCTCCAAGTCTCACGAGTATAATGCGAACTAAACAAATCTTTATTCAACTTCCTAATGTACGGTACACTTTCCTTTGATATATTAAAGAGATGTGTGGATAAAGTTTTATAAAGTATAAGACGTAAGTATCATAAAGTTTGTATTGAACCATCTCTATGATTGAACAATATAATGATTTTATCATCTTATTGTTCAATTTTTTACAGAATATAATATTACAACAAAATATTGATTTGTTTACTTCTTACTTTAATAATATATGTGCAAGATTAGTAATATGCAACAATGAAATGCACACACCGAAGCAGTTGCCTTACTCCAATATTTAATTAAAAAATTATGGAACAGGTATGGCTGAGTGGTAACGCTTTGAACTTGTATTCCGGAGACCCGGGTTCGATTCCCGCGACCGTCCTTCTTGACTGGAGTTTTTTCGTGATATTTTCTCAGTCGACAGGCAAATTCTGGGAAGGTATCCTACTAATAGGCCACGACCGCATCCTTCCCACCTTCCATCCTTACCTACTCTTCACCATCATCTCCCAATCATTATCATCATCATTCATCCGTCGCCATTAGCCTCGCTGCAGAACAGTGCGACGTTAAGCCTCAGACAAAAAAATATGCTCTTTCTGTTATCATCTCATAAATAAATACAGTTTTAATGCACTTAGATTATTATTTAATTTAATTATTGACAATTTCAGTTTACATGTTCTTTTAAGGAAATAATATAGCAATATTTCATTCAAACTGAGAGCATATTCTGAATGCTTCAGTAAACAGCACCGTGGTAAACAGTCACCAGTGGCAGTGGACTTTCTATCTGATTTTTGTTCCAGATGGACTTATATCTTTCTTTCCTGTAGGCCTGTAGTTGAAGTATTTTCCCATATTCTGACGTCGAGAGAAGAAATGAACGGACACGGCACGTTATGTTGCCTCTCCATTTTATAGTGCATTTACTTCTAAATCTTCCTCGTCTACATTTTCCATCACTCTCCACTTAGTATGCAAGATGTCCACCTCGGTTTTCCAGAATGTACTCTTCTGGAACAAAGGAACTATGTGAAGCATATTTCGTTTGGGATTTTGTTTGTTTCTACAACATATTTCCGCCATAACTTTCAAATAATTCATGACATAAACGTTTTCTGGCTATACTTTTTGAATAAATGAGGTAATTGTATTTGATGCGTCTTCCAATGTACCTATACTAATCAAATGAATCATCGTCATTATCAAAGCCGTGTTTTAACTAGGAAAACGCTCTGAGTAACGCGTTGATCAGCGAGCACGGATACGCGCAGCACCTCATGCCGAAATTCTGTCTATAAAAAATGTCCTTAAAACCTAAAAGCCAATAATTCTTGAATTTCTTCACAGACTTGTATGGAAATATCAAAAAATTCCTAAAATATTTCCCAGTTTTAAGTTTTAGGTTTTTTCAAAGTTTTAAGTTGATCGATCAAACGGTTCCTGGTTAATTTTCAGAAATCACAGGATCTCGTTTAAAAAATATATCTGTGACCACTCATGATATAAATGTGTGTACATAATATTAAATCGATCTGTTGAACGGTCATATCTATGCTCTAACTACCTTGGAACTGAAGATTCGAAGTTGCCGTGAAATATGAAATTCGAGAAATGTGACAGCCAACACTCAAAATGTCCGTAAATGTCAATTACTTTTGAATTTAAACACAGATTAGTCTGCAAATTGTCAAAAATATAGATAATGTCGGTCCCAAATACCATGCAAAGTTTTAAGTTGATCGGTCAAACGGTTCTAGTTTAAATTTCAAAAAACACATGAAATAATTTTTTTAAATTTTAACCAATAGGAGTTGGCTGAAACTTGGTTGGGGACAATGTTGGTCGTAATGACTTGTCAAATTGATCAAATAAATTAACCAATCGAAAGTTAACTTTTTGTAAAATTTGAACCAATCAGTGAATTTCAAATAAATTTGGGTCTGCAACGCCCAGAAATGGTCCGTACATGTGTGCAAAATTTCAGCTCGATCGAAGAAAAACTGTGATCTGTATTCAGGTAGTAACAGAAAAAAAATACACAAAAAACAGAGGTCCGTGCCAAAAGAGCCAGACGCTCCCTTCGCTCGCTCAATTACTTTTAAATTTGTAGAGCAATAAAACTAACTTATTAATATTAAAAAAAAACATTTGTTTGCACACAAAATATAGACCTAAAGTATCAATGGACTTTTCCGAAGGAAGGTCAATAAAAAATGTTATAAAGTTTCAACAAATTTGGTAAAAATATCAATAATTTTACAATAACTTCGATATTGACCGTAAAAATTGTGTGCATATATTGTGAACTCTAATGATTCTATACATGCCTTTACTCTCCTCCTCCCCCCTCCCTACCACCCCTCCCACAACGTCACCGATCCAAGACTAAACAATCACAGTTTAATTACCAACTTGAAAAGATACAAAGTAACGGATCAGCCAATGCTTCACCAAAAGATTATTTAGTCTCCAGATATGGTCTCCTTATTATTTCCAGTAATATCGGTTTCAGTTTCAGAGTTTCAGAGTTTCTTTACTTGAACGATTTGATACATGTCGTTGTGTGTGGATACCCATAAGTGAAGAAGGGTCCTCACTTGTGGATGGGCACCATATGTTAATATATATTAGCGTAATGAATACAAACTTATGCCACTAAACACATTGTAATTGATACAATACTAAGGGCCAGTCTTTTAATACTCTGCTAACTTTTAAACTGTTGATTAGGACTGTATAGGCATGGCAACAACCAATTGAAAGAATGAGTTTTGTACTAACTATCTGTTAACAGCTAATCGAGTCTATAGCAGTGTATTGAAAGACCGGCCCTAAGGCAATTAGAACAAATGGATACAAAACTTATGCAAACTGTTAAAACAAATTTTAAGGGATACATCAACTGAATATAATAAAATATCAATATTAACAGATAAATGTATTGATTGTTTATATTCCGCTTTACTGATGGATCATCTGCAATTGACCAAATACAGGTCTCTGTTGGTGTTTAACACGTGCCATCAGACAGGATATATTTGATTTCCATACGTTTCGAAGGCTCCTCTGTGCAGGCTCCTCAGGCTCCTCTGTTCACTGTGCGTTATCCTAGTTTTGGTCTTGATTCGGAATTTATCCGCCTAATTCGGACTCGATCTCTCTTGAAAGTGCACTATATAATTATATTGACTTAATTGTGATATGGAATGTGTAAGACAATTACATTGGATAAATACGAGCAATGCAGAGTAGGTATGTTAAGATAATTATTTCAATCTGCATGACAGCGTTGTCAAGTATCTTTAACCGATTTAACCACTTGTGCTCATCTGATTATGTTGTTCTGCTTCAATGATGTTGTAACATTGTTCGCATTTACAATTGCATGCTAAGTGGTTTATTGAGGGATTTGAATTGGAACTAATTTGTTTGGGGTAAAACATATGATGAAACACGTTTCATAATGCAGTAAGTTAGGGATTCAATGTTGGTGCAGTTCTCAAAGTGCAGATAAATATTTGAAACATTTAAGGTGCTGCAAGAGCGAGCGATTCTGCCGCTTGTTGCAGGCACATTTTTTTGGATACAATTGGAGACAAAAAGGGTTGACGAAATAATTTGATATTTTAAACATGATTAGATAAAATACAAACGTAGGGTTATCACTTGGTACATTTTTAATTTTTGGCTATATTTGGTGAAAAATTGTATATTTTCTTGTCTCGCTGGGTGACGTATGAAGTTGTATATATAAATGTGCCAAGTGATAACAACCCTACAGTAAGCGACAGGGCAAGTTGGACCCCAGGTATAATTTCCACCCCTACTGAACCTTCCCCCACCATGCTACCACGCTGGCTGACAGCAGTCTCGGCGAACAATCAGACCTGTCAAAACAAATTGACATGGGTCGATATCCAACCACCTCATTAGTTACAAATATTATTTTAATGCGTTTTTGCTCAAAATGATTTAGTTTTTGTCAGATTATTATACTGCCTTAAAATTGAATGTCATACCTCTTTTAAATTTAAAAAATTGTCAATATTTGACTTAACTACGGAAAAAGGTTTATCACTGCAAATACAGTTGGAAATTCGATTTGTCGCGGTTTATAGCCCATAATAAAGTTGCGTTTGTTTGTTTGTTTCATGAAGTTATATAAACGATCGACAAGGCAGTGAATAATTGCTAGATTGTATGACGCAACTCTAATTGCATTCATTCAATATTATTGGACAAACATTGATTCTTCAAATCAATAGTTGTGCATGAATAATTCAAATTATAGTCGCAAATTTTAACAACGAATGAAGATGAATGAATCGCCGTGTTTCCAAGCAGTTTGTGTGCAGCGTCTGATGATTTTATGTTACAATACACAATTTGAATATCATGATATTCAAATACATCATCAAAGAAACGTAATAATTTGACAGCTAATTTATTAGTTTCTTTGGGGTAAATAAAGTTTTATCTTGCAAGATGGTCTAATATCTGATCATTGCTAAGGAATGAGGATGTGACGGCGGATCTTGAATGAGTTGACTCAATAGTTATAGCGATATTTAGGTAATATTATCACCAATGTTTATCTTTTAGTACAGCTGACTCTTGTTGATTGTCATTAAATTTGGGGCTTTAGATTCTACTCGAGGACGATATTATTATTATCGACAATAATTTGCATCAGTGGGTGTTTTTCACTCGCCATGGCAGACCATCAAGCTCGTGACCAATCGCCCGACAAATATTTGAGTGCTCGATCGAAAGGTAAGCCAGTGTCAAGCCAAGAGCGTCGTTTAGTTTTGACAGTGTATGCAAACTTGCGTAAGCAGAATCCTGGACTTGGTGTGAAAGACTAACACGGCGATTCATTCATCTTCATTCGTTGTTAAAATTTGCGACTATAATTTGAATTATTCATGCACAACTATTGATTTGAAGAATCAATGTTTGTCCAATAATATTGAATGAATGCAATTGGAGTTGCGTCATACAATCTAGCAATTATTAACTGTCTGGTCGATCGTTTATATAACTTCATGAAACAAACAAACAAACAAACAAACGCAACTTTATTATGGGCGACAAATCGAATTTCCAACTGTATTTGCAGTGATACACCTTTTTCCGTAGTTTAGTCAAATATTGACCATTTTTTAAATTTAAAAGAGGTATGACATTCGATTTTAAGGCAGTATAATAATCTGACAAAAACTAAATCATTTTGAGCAAAAACGCATTAAAATAATATTTGTAACTAATGAGGTGGTTGGATATCGACCCATGTCAATTTGTTTTGACAGGTCTGATTGTTCGCCGAGACTGCAGTCAGCCGCGTGGTAGCATGGTGGGGGAAGGTTCAGTAGGGGTGGAAATTATACCTGGGGTTCAAATTGCCCTGTCGCTTACTGTAACGTTGTCTTTTATCTAATCATGATACAAATTTGAGATCAATTGTGTTGCGTCTCCAAACGTATAGGAAATTTCATAGTTTTGAGCGGTTTTGTTGAATAACCGGCGCCTAATTAACTATAGGCACGAAGCAAAAGTAAAAAAGTGCTACTATACATTCAGACTGATTATGTGAACATCTTATCACAGTTACACCCCTTTGTGAGACATTTTTTCTCTCTCAATTTGCTAAAACGGCCGAGCGCTTGCACCACCTAAAAGCATGCTCTTTTAAATCGAAAAAATTACGGTGCAAATAATATCACGTGCACCAACATCCAAATGTAGATAAGTAGAATATTTTTGTTGGAGATAAGACTCGTAAAAAGTATTCAAATGGAATTTCAATCGTAATTTTATGAACACCCAACAAATCATAAAACGGTATATGAACGAAACGGATTGGCTGCTAGTCGGGTTCCTTGACAATCAAACCTTGTTATTATCAATGGAATCAAAACGGTATTGGAAAGAATTGGATTGGCTGATAAAGATCTTATATGATATCATCTGATGACGTCTAACTAGGTGATCTCTGATTTCATTGATAGAAACAAGGATTGATTGTCAAGGAACCTGACCAGCAACCAATCATTCCGTTTTTATACTTTGTCCAAATGTGTACATTTACAGAATTTGCGTTTTCATTGGATGTCGTATTCGACCTTCTTATTGTAACAGAGCTTTCAACTTTGCAATTAAGATCATGGATAAAAAACTTTTCCATGTTCACATTCCCTGCATAACAATAAAAGTGTTCATACGCTTATTATTTACAAAGTCCATTATTTTCTGCACTATCATAAATATGTTTGCTGTTTGCTGAATCATAGCAGCCTTCTCCAATCGCGTATTTTCTAGGATTCAATTTTTGTATTAGTGTTTGGCTTTTTCCGCAAATAGCGCTAGGTACCGACGCCGCCGTTTTTTTACCAACAGTTGGCATCATAAAAGTTGATTGGTGCTGAAGTTTCATCTTAATAATAATCAATGCAATGGACGGCAAGTGAAAAGGATTTGTTTTCGAGAGAAAATCTAGCATTATAAGCAAATAAATCAAATTGTAAAAGCACCTGTACATACCCAGTCGTATACATATAATAAACAATATATTTAGTAACAAATGTTTTTGTCTACCACGTTTGTAATTCTTTATTTATTCACTTTTGACAGCCAGAACTTAGTTTGACAGTTGACGATGGAAACAAAACGCACTGCTAGAAAATACGTTTCAAGTGTGCCGTGATCAGAAAAGCGATTTGTTTTTGTAGTTATTGTTGAAGAGTAATCTCTGTGTAAATAATGTGTTTAGTTTAAATTAACTGTTATGCAACATTATTGATATGCAATTAATGCAAGTATCATCAATATTAAGCTGCAATTATGAGTTTGCGCCCGTCAAAAGCAAGTGTGGATTGTTTTATAAGGTAAGGTTAAGTAATGACAGTAAAAGCACGTTGGTAAAAGTGGCAATGAACGTATACAAAATAATTTGTCAACGTCTAAATTTTGCCCACCCAACAAAAGGACGGTAGGTGGCGCCCTCGGGATTCTACTTTACCATTGGAAATTGATTCTTTGGAGAAGGCTGATGTGGTGTTTTCATCCACGATATGTCAGTTGGCTATGGCTGAATATAAGAAACAACAATGTATACAATGTTTGGATAAGGATACAAACATTTGTATGTCCGTGTCACAAAGCATTATATTGTCCCTGCAGGTAACATTCTGAAAATGATTACAATGAACGAGATACATCTGCTTTGTTAACGTCAGCAGGCAATTTTGTTCAATCCATTCAATTCGGAAAATGTTTTACAAAATTGCATTGTATTTAATAGATAGATGACTGATGTTATTGGCAAATGGGATTGCAATATAATGAACACTGACTTTACAATTACCAATTTGACTTTAAATTCAGTTATTTGATTCGTAAAATCCGTCTCTAAACATACTTGAGTTAAAACAGATATACAGATTTTCATATCATTCAATCTCTCAATTCACTACAAAATATAACAATAATTCTTTACATTTTGATATTATGTCAACTCCGTCTCTACATACTTGAGTTAAAACAAATAGTGCGGTTTATTACTTTTCAATCTCTCAAATTTGAAAACGAAATATTGCAATACCAAGTCACTTTTCACCGACTTCTCTGAGAAATTGTAATCTAATGATAAATTACTATGTGAAATTACTAATTACTAATTACTAAATTACTAATTACTATGTATTACTTTGCTCACTATGTGTACTTATGTAGGCAAAGATGTTCGTTGTCGGGCTCGTGTGTTGTTGCAGGGAGTGACATTTACAACCTAACATCCCTCTATATGGGCAAGTCCATTAGAAGGCGAGTTTGCTCTGGACGTTCGTCAAGCCGGAGGCTATCATGTGATTGGCGGGCAGCCGCAAGGCTTATTTTGTTATTGTTAGCCCTTGCTGGTGACATTGAACTGAACCCGGGTCCCGTAATTACACAAGTGAACAACACAAACAATCTACAGTTATACTACACGAATGCGCGTAGTATCTCTGGACCAGATAGATTGAGTGACTTTAATCTGCACTTTGCAGACAAAAGCGAAGCTGATTTCATCTGCCTAACGGAAACCTGGCTAAATGGCAGCATACTAGAGGGCGAGATATTGGACAGCAACCAATACACTGTGTATAGACGAGACAGAAGGGCAGCCGTCGATCAGGATGCGGCTGAGGGTGGAGGTGTCGGGCGGTCCTGGGGCGGTGTCTTAATCGCAGTCTCCAACACCATTGCTTCTCGCCAGCTGGAGGATCTTCCCGAGTCTGCCTGCGAGGTCGTCTGGGTAGAGTCAATAACTTCGAGTAGACGCAGTCTCTTTGTTGGGTGCGTCTATCTGCCACCTAGACCATCATCATCGCTAGTCGAAGACCTGCACAGCTTGGTGTCACATGTCCTCAGTCGCGCGAGACCTCATGACGCTGTTTTACTTTGTGGGGATTTTAACTTCCCTGACATTGAGTGGGTGCCCACTTCGAATGGACTCGATCCGCTTCTACTTGGTCACTCCAACACTGAAGCAGCTGGGGAGTTTCTAGACTCGTTAAATGAGCTAGGTCTCAATCAAAATGTCCCGTTCGTAACACGTGGTAAGAACTACCTAGACCTAGTGTTCACCAATAGCTGCGATATGAAGGTTAGTGTTGTTCCTGCTGAAGCCGTTGTCAGGTCAGACCATAAAGCTATTCAATGTTGTATAGTCCTCCCTACTGTAGAGAGAGTGAGGTGTATGCCTAAGAATACACTGAACTGGAACAAAGCAAACCTCGACGTACTCAATAATGCCCTCAGAAGTTCTCCGTGGCATTTAATGGATGCACTGGTGGATGTTAATGATAGATGTGAAATGTTCTATCAACTACTGGATAAGGCAATTTCTGATACAGTTCCAATTCAGGTGGTTAACCCTTCCAAATATCCAAGGTGGTTTAATAAGAGCCTTATCAATGCCCTCAAAGATAAAGTTCGTGCCCATCGCCTCTGGAAAAGAACAAAGTTGAATTGCAATTACATCGAGCTTCAGGTAAAAAGAAGCTCATTTAAACTTCTTCGGAAGTTAACATACAACTCCTACCTTCAGAAGGTTGATAAGTCTGTTAAGAATGATCCAAATCTCCTGTGGCGGTATATAAAAGGCAAGTCCAGCTGCAGAAGAATACCATTGGAAGTTGAATTTAATCAACTTAAGGCCACTAACATTGACAGTTGTTGCCAGCACTTTTCTGATTTCTTCTCATCTGTTTTTCTGTCTGTGAGCGATGAGCCTCTTCCTGTTGCTCCGCTGTATGACGGAGATTGTCTGTCGTCATTCAGTATTTCTTCTTCTGAGGTGGAGATGTGTTTGCAGAAACTTCAAAACGGAAAGAGTCCTGGTCCAGATGCTATTCCTATTAAGGTTCTCAAACATTGCCGTGGGTCTTTGGTTTCGCCGCTAGCCAATTTGTTCACCCACTCTTTAAGTTCTGGCGTTTTCCCCTCAAGGTGGAAGCATTCCTGGGTTACCCCAGTTCTAAAAAAAGGGAGTCGTTATAAAGTGACCAATTATCGGCCTATATCATTATTGTCGATTTTCTCGAAGGTTTTTGAAAAGATCTTACACAAAAATATCTATAATCATGTGGCTAGCCACATTTCCCCAGAGCAACATGGTTTTGTGAAGCGTAGATCAACTGTATCGAATTTGGTTGAATATACCTGTGACGTAGCTGGTTTCATGAATAGTAAAATCCAAGTTGACGCGATATATACTGATTTTTCGAAAGCCTTCGATACGGTTGATCATCGGCTGCTTCTTCACAAACTACAAAGTTTTGGCCTCTGTGGACCTATCTTTAAATTGTTAGAGAATTACCTTGCCCACCGTACTCAATCGGTTGTAATTGACGCGGGGTCCTCCAGATCTGCACATGTTACATCCGGAGTTCCGCAGGGGTCAATACTGGGTCCGCTGCTGTTTATTCTTTTTGTAAACGAAATTCCAAGGATGTTGTCGTCGAAATGTTTAATGTATGCGGACGATTTAAAAATTTATAGAGCAGTGAGTGATGTGCGGGGGTGCGTGTCGCTGCAAAAGGACTTGGACTGCCTTAACTTGTGGTGTAAACGGTGGAAGCTAAGACTAAATGCATCTAAATGCAATTCGATCACATTTACTAACAAGAAGAAAAATGTTATATATTTTGATTATGTTATTGGTAGCGATGGTCTGGCAAGAGTACAGTCAGTCAAGGATTTAGGAATTCATATATCTTCGGATCTTTCTTATAAAAAGCACTTTTTAACTGTTAAAGCTAAATCACTTCAAATGTTGGGTTTAATAAGGCGCAATTGCTTAAATTCGTTTTCTAAATCCACAAACAAGCTGTTGTATACTGCTCTTGTCAGGCCACATATTGAGTATGGAAGTGTTGTGTGGTGTCCTTACCATACCACGAAGGTGAAATTGTTAGAAAATGTTCAAAAAAGATTTATAAAAATGCAGTGTTTTAAGCTAGGTATTATGTATGATGATTCTTCCTATAAATCTTATTGCTTAGATAATGGGTTTTTAACACTGGAAGGCAGGCGGCGTTTTATTGACATGGTTTTTCTTTTCAAGATATTGAATGGTTTTATTGATTCGCCCATGGTTGAACGGTTTAATTTCAATGTACCAAGGCTGGACTCTAGAAGGCATCAGTTTTTCAGGGTTTCAGCCAGGAGGATAGATGTTTTCAAGTATGCTGCCATCAATAGACTCCAATCATCTTTTAATGACCTTTTTAACTTAAGTAATAGCCTTGACATTAGTTTTAATTCATTGACTTGGTTCAAATTTAATCTCAGATCTGTGATATTTTGACTTGTAGATTTGACTCTGGTCTGTGATTTTATAATTGAACTGTGATATTATGTTTGTTGTATGTTATTTATTTATTGTCAAACTTTTTAAGTGTATTTTTAAATGTTATATTATATTTGTACTTGTGGACATTAGTTGTCCGATACAAATAAAGGCTTAATAATAAAAAATTAACTTCGTGACCTAGAAAAATACTAATTTGATGAAAAATAAATTTTCATTTCAGAACCAATCAAAAGAGGCCTTTACAACCAAATCAAAGCTTACATTTATACAGCTATAACATCCTCTAGTACATAACTCTATTTTATACCTTTTATATAACAGTACAATTCTTCTTCCCTTCCTTCATCCTTTGCCTTTCTTGTTCATTTAATCATCATCTTTATAATCAATATTCGTTGCTATTGGTCGGCAGAATAACGCAAAGATATTCTCAACTCAAATAAAAATTATGGAACAGGAATAAGTAAACAAGTGACGCGTTAATTAACAGAATATTTATTGCGATTTTTACAGTTTTAATCAAATGTCGAGGATGGGTAATACGTGAAAGAGCTCTTCCTAAGAGGAAGAGTTTTTATCTCAATAGAATATAAGTTTGGATTTCTTTCATAAGTTTAAAATAAAACTATTCGGACTACCTATTGATAAAACATTACTTTCATTTATGAAGTTTAAATGTTTTGTTCACTCGTCAAAGATCAAAATATAGAAGTGTACTTTTAACGTATATATTTGTATTTGCTGTTTGTTTTCACAGGAAACGTTCGCAGACGAGAGGAGGAAGTTTTGAAATAGTATGTAAATAGTCTAATCAAAATAGTTTTATTTTATTCCCGTTAAAAGGCTACCAGTCTTCATGAGACCGTTTTACTTTGATCTCTGTATTTTCTCGGTTGAGTGCGATAAAAGTCACCCGGGTCCTAGTTTAATATGCAAGGTCTAAAGGTCGGCAACTATACACATACTGATATACATACATCCAGCACCATACTAGCGGAATTGATCTCTGATTAAAATGCATCATTCCTTGGGTATTTGTATACACTTATGGAGGGACCATCATATTTCCCCTTTCCTAAGAAATCGTCGAAATTCTGCATATATATAGAAAAAAATGCATTCTGCAACATAATATGCCAAGAAAAAGTACGCAAGCTGAACTAATTTCCGAGTTATCACTTCAAAGTTACAGTTTTTATTTCAATTTTATATTGGAACCATACAGGCAAAGGCACGATGATATTTTAAAAAGTGTATAAAACTGCTTTCCCACCCTAAGATTTCTTTAAAAAAACTTTTATCGTGTATCAAGTACAATATTTAATTCTAACAGTTTATAATGTACACGTTCCTGGATGTTTTACTGGAGTCCATGTCGTTGGCACAACCACCTTCGATTTAACCATTTTTTTATTGCAATCGTTTGTGCTACGTTTGTGCTGGATTGTGCCGTTAATTAAATCGTTTGTGCCGCCTTCCTTACCCCGTTTTAGGGGTTGGTTAGTGGGTGTGCCAACGACATAGTAGCACACCCACTTTCAAAATGTGCAATTTTTATTTTTGCTATCGAAAGATCTTCGTTTGTGCTGGATTGTGCTGTATTTTTTTTGTTTGTGCCGCAAACCTTCACCCCCAAATAATTGATACAAAGGGGTGGGCCAGCACACCCATTTTTAAAACTTGCAATTTTTATTTTTGCTATCAAAAGATCTTCGTTTGTGCTGGATTGTGCTGTATTTTTTTTCGTTTGTGCCGCAACCCTTCACCCCCAAATAATTGATACAAAGGGGTGGTTCTAGCACACCAACTTTCAAAATTTGCAATTTTTATTTTTGCTATCAAAAGATCTTCGTTTGTCATGGATTGTGCAGTATTTTTTTCGTTTGTGCCGCAACCTTTCACCCCCAAATAATTGAAACAAAGGGGTGGTTCTAGCACACCCACTTTTTCAAAATTTGCAATTTTTTATTTTTGCCATCGAAAGATCTTCGTTTGTGCTGGATTGTGCCGTATTTTTTTCGTTTGTGCCGCAATTCTTTACCCCCAAATAATTTAATGAAGTTCGAAAAAAAGACAGAGGCCAGATCACCCACTTTCAAAATTATTTTGGGTGTGAAGGGTTGCGGCACAAAGCAAAAAAAAATACGGCACAATCCAGCACAAACGAAGATCTTTCGATAGAAAAAATAAAAATTGCACATTTAGAAAGTGGGTGTGCTACCATGTCGTTGGCACACCCACTAACCAACCCCTAAAAACGGGGGTAAGGAAGGCGGCACAAACGATTTAATTGACGGCACAATCCAGCACAAACGTAGCACAAACGATTGCAATAAAATAAAATGGTTAAATCGAAGGTGGTTGTGCCAACGACATGGACTCGTTTTCTGCTTTATTTCGACGATTTTCCTAATAAAAAGTGCAGTTTTTCTGATAAAATTGTGTTGTCATGGTGAAACGGTCTTCTAGAAATTCGTACTTTTTGCAAATTAAACAGCTTTGATGTTGTCACAAGAAAATGCTTCCACTCAGAATAAAGAAACTCTCCCGCTCCTCAGACATCAGAGTAGACTTTTGACAACTTAAAACGAATAAAACGCAAATTCACGACCAGCAATGAAGTCAATTTACGTAGTTAACTCCTCCATTCTCGGAAAGTTATATAATACAATAAGGCTTGAGTGACATATCTAGCACAATTCAATTACTTCCCTTGTGTCAATTCACGCTCTTCGTAATCCTGATCTCAACTTGTCCAGTTACAACATCACTTCCGGTTCTCATCAGTGCGAGACTTCCTCCATTTCCGGTGGGGTGTCGCGTTAGAAGGTGGTGGCTTCCTGTCTCTTGATTACTCCGGATCTTCGGGGAGACACGTCAAGAAGGCTCTGGCTAAGAATGTGTTTCCACGGCCGTCTGGGAGAATGTTGCGCTTTGTGTTTCAGTGAGTTTAATTCGAGATGATGGGGTTGTTTTGGCCAAACTACTGTACAGCTTTTTAGGGAATATCGTACTGATTGGAGATGTATAGATTGAATTGTTTGATCCATTGAACCTTTGGTTTTACTTTATTAATGTAGGTTGCCCTTGTAGATTTTCCAAAAATATTTTTTGTTGAAATTTACCATTGTTATTAATTGTTTCATCATATCAACTATATTTTAAAAGATTCATCAAATGTCTTTTAACATGCAACTCTCGACTTATATTTAGTTTGCAAAATTATGTCTTTAGAATGAGGAAATTTTAACACATGAGTTATAGGAAAATTATTTAGAATTTGGCGACACATAATATTAGTTTTTGGAAAAATCTATCGGCGGAAAATAGTTTAGATCTAATATTTACTAGGAAATGTACTGTGTTTTTTCGACGTGCCATGTTAAATAGGGCTAACTCAAATGTATAAAGTGAAATATCTTGGAAATAAGTTCGGCTACCCCACTTTTTCTTGCGTTTATATGGTGCACAAGAAGAATAAGCAAATATTATTAAATATGCATTTTAATTCAGATATCTATCGGAGATCTCTACTTGGGCAACCCCCTTAACTGAGCGGAGCGAGTATCCTGATTCAGTAATATCTGTTTAGTTTTTATTTCTGTCTTTCGCTCATAACAGTCCAAATAAAATAAGGGATTAAAACATTTTTACAAACAACTCATAGCTATCCTATTCTACAACTAATTGATTTCTAGCAATTCTTGTCGGTCATTTGATTTCAACCGAAAATTTATTGATAATTTTTACTCTGCTTTACTGACGGATAATCTTATATAAGTGTCCTTGGTTAGGGTATCTACAAACTGATTTAAAACACGTTTAATGAAACCTGACTGCAGACAACGTAATCTAATTTGTTACAGGATAATAAATTATAATTAAAACATTTATTATGTTCGCTTATAATAATATTTACACATTAAACATTATGTCTCCTAAAAATATATGTGATATATTTGCTCTTTGCTCGAATGTAAAAAGTTTATATTATTTGTACTAAGTGGAATTTCGCGTACCACATCTGCCACCAATTGTAATTTTTAAATTTACTTTGCTTAATTATTCTTTTCAGTGTGTTGAAAGAATATTAAGAGTTCGAGTAAGGTTCGGAGTATAAATTTAAAAAAAAAACTTAACCTTTATCGAATATTAATTTAAAAATCTGACTTTTTCTGGTGCCAGATGTGGGATTTAATGATTACTTTTCCAGTATCTTCTTTCCAGATACATTAGAGTCAGCTTTGCCTCGCATTTCATTGGGTGTAATTCAGTTCATATCTGAGATCTAATTAAATGAGCACTTATCTTGGACAACAACAATGGTACTAATTTACTTAAAGCCATATAAAATGGATTTTTGTGTGTAATATTAACATTACATTATCAGCCAACCGAGCTATTTCTTCGATGACTCATGGCGCAGTATTGTGCGGTTGTGCGAGATTTGCTCATACGCGGGATAAAAGAGGGTATAACAAGTTCACTGGTTTATTTTCTGTAGGGGTATATCTAGTCGGGCGATAGCTCGACGCTGCCGAGCACCGTCTTTTACGAGGTCTACTTTTTATAAACGGCGAGCTTACTTCCACATACTTATACAGCAACGGCTTAAGTGGTGATTTCGGGGTATCGGCTCGCATAGACGCAGTTTGAAATGGAAGTTAAAAACCATGGTTATCGGGTATATTTAGCCACCTGACAACACCTACCAAATTTCAAAGGGCTGCGATCATCCCTTCAGGGTGAAAATTGGGCCTTAATCATGTTAAAATCACACTTTCAGCTAGTTAGTTAGTTAGGGAGTTAGTTACTGCCCACGTCTCTACGATTGCTCTCGTCTACAGGTCGCATCTTTCAGTCTAGAGAGTTGAAATTTGGCAGAATCATAGACATTAACTCCTCATGCTCTCTTTTGCAAAAATCGATGAAAAATATTAACCGGAAGTGAAGTTATTACAATTTTAAATTTTAAATTTTATAAAAGTCAAACGGGTCCATCTAGAGTTATGAAAATTGGCAACATTAAAGACAATACATTGCTAGAAACCTCCACTTCAAGAAAAACCAAACATTTCTCACCGGAAGAAGTGAAATTATCAATATTTATGTTCCGCTCTTCCTCTTTGAGGTAGAACACAGCTGCTGCAGACATTGTTCGTCTCACTAGCGCATTCACTGTAGGCAAGTGCTAGCTACGATTGTATTCCTGGTGATCGTGAGTTCGATTCCACGAAGTGCTTTTTTTTTTTTTTTATTTACTTCCTTCATTTTGGCGTTCAAGGTTAAGTTCAAAATGATAATCCGATATGCATTCAACGCTTACTTTAGGTACACTTTTAATATTTTACTTATATGGATTATAATAATTATTTGATAATACACGTTAAAAGTTGCAATAATAAAACAATTCGTAGTCAAAACAGAATTTTGGGGGCTCGCAGTTACTAAACTAGAAAAAGGCTTAATTAGGCGTTCAAAACTTTTAAATTGTCAAAATGAAATATCAAATACCAAACTTACTTGGGAACTATAGCGTTAGTTACAATTAGCCCTCATGTGACGCAACAAAATTCAATACTTCGGACAAGCGATGCTAAAAAATTAAAAATATCCAATAAAGAAAGAAATTTGTGTCCGAATTTCCATTGCACACTTGAGTTTTCAATCTATTTATAGATTCGTAACAAACGCTATTGAAAGAATACCGAAACCGTTTGATTGACAAAATGTTATTGTTGGCATTTTACAGACGAAATGTTACCTTATAGCCGGTACAAATGAAACGATCGATAGTTTTTAATTTTGGCAGAATAAAGATAACATATTGCTTTACACAACACTTGGAAACAAATCGAAACAATTGTATCGTAACAGAAGTTGTTGATAACAACTAAATTGTTAGATTTTCAACGCTACAAATAAAACGGTACGATCGAGAGTTTTGATATGACCATCCAAATACCTAGGTACTCGTCTTCTGACAAATAGTAGACTCTTCGACCGACCGACTGATGATGACCTTGTTGCCTTGATTTGATCTGACATTGCGTTGTATGTACTCGGCGGCAATAAATCAGACGGCTTTCGTCTTTGCTATTGAAAGGTTCTCTGTTTACGAAACACAGCATTTTGCATTCCAAAACCATCCGGATTTTATTTAAATTTTTTGTAAGCATCTGGAAGCTTTTACGCTTTTGTGACATAAAAGTGAACTAGGAAGAATTTAAAAATTTTCGTTATTCACATGACTCAAAGAAGTGAACTTTTAACAATTTAAAAGTTGAGATAACTCAAATTCAACCAAAAGAGATTGACCCTTTCGTTATACTAACTTTGGAACTATTGGAATAAAAACAGAAAACTGTAGACAAGAAGTGACGTTGTTGGCGTTAACAATGTAATGATAGGTAACACTTAATGATCAATGAAAGCTGCTATAAACTTTTACCCCATATGACATGCTGTACAAAAACAAAAACTTGTAAAAAAACTGCCAAGCACCTTCCCACTTAAAACAATTGAGATCTAAAAGAAGGGCCAAGCAAATATATATTGTTTAAACATTTTCGCACTTAAAATTCGTGAAATCATTTCGCCCAGTTACTGCCGCCAAGCACAACACTATAAACCTAACGCTGTGTCCAAATTTGAAGAATAAAATCTAAGTGCACCATCAATGTAAACTTTAAAAAAATTATAAAAATTAAAAACGACTTAAAAAATAAATTTAAAATCGAAATTAAAAAAATCAAAAATTAAGCTTGGCGCATTGAATTTGCACCGACCGTAGATTCTTCTATCTTCTTCCTACTTTCTGTCTTTCTTCGGCTACTTTATCGTCATATTCTTTCTTTCGTCGTCTCCTTTGTCGTCATCTTATTCTTATGTTGCCTTCTTCTTGACACAATGCGCACAGCTTTATTTTTGATTTTTTTAATTTCGATTTTAAATTTATTTTTTAAGTCGTTTTTAATTTTTATAATTTTTTTAAAGTTTACAATGATGGTGCACTTAGATTTTATTCTTCAAATTTGGACACAACGTTAGGTTTATAGTGTTGTGCTTGGCGGCAGTAACTGGGCGAAATTATTTCACGAATTTTAAGTGCGAAAATGTTTAAACAATATATTGTTGCTTGGCCCTTCTTTTAGATCTCAATTGTTTTAAGTGGGAAGGTGCTTGGCAGTTTTTTACAAGTTTTTGTTTTTGTACAGCATAACCTTTTCTGCTAGTAGTTCGGTTTGTTTTGTTTTGGTGTTGTCTTCTCAGTCTTGGCTGAGGAAGTTGACCAAACGCGTCGGCGAAATATCGCGGTCCATTTTACATGGCTTTTAATTATTACCAGTGTGTTTATCCTAGTTAAGTGTAGAGGCAAACGGAAGCGAACGGGAATTGCACGGTTCGTCAGAGCTTTCTTTTGAAATTTTGTCTTCCCACTAAATAATTTTAAAAATAAGATAGTAACTACCCATTACAGCCTAAGAGACTGGAGTACATATGACCTCTTAAAATAATCGTATTTAACACTTTGAGGTCTTACCAGAATTCATAATGAGCTCCAGTGTGCGGCATTATTTAGTCAATTAGGCTGATATGGGTCGTTACTATCTTATTTGTTTTTAAATTATTAAGTGGGAAGACAAAATTTCAAAAAAACGCTCTGACGAACCGTGCGATTCCTGTTCGCTTCCGTTTGCCTCCTTTATCTTCTCGTGTTATTAATTTAAAATAGTGAAAATCTTTTATTTTTTGAAAGAAGGTAAATAATCCTAATATAAAACTAATAATCCTAATAATCCTAAATATACTTTCCATTGAGTTGAACGACTATTTTACAATGGTGACATGTTTAAATTTTTGATATTCGAAGGGAATCAGCTAATAATCCGAATCCACTTACAACGGTACAACGGTACAACGGTACAACGGTACTTACAATAAGTGTTTAATTATAAAATCCAATTAAATTTAAGCGGCTAGTATATAAGGTGCCAGATGCCTCGTTCGGATCTGCTACATAAGTGTATCTACATCGATGGAACGAGATCCTTTTCATCACAATCTTGTCACTTGGAGACTCAAGTATGTGTGCGTATTGCTTAACGCGTTGATGAGCGAGCACGGGTACGTACAAATTCTCGAACCGGAAATGCGTACAGAACGCACAGAAAACATTATACATCCATATTGAATTGAAAAATGATCCACTCAGTCAGCATAAATGTATATACTTTTCATTGATACGTGAAAATAGCATCTAAACACTGTGGTTCTTAAAAAACAGTTATTTCGATACTTCATCTATGACAGCTATTAAAAATGTCAATAAGTGCATACGTTTTTAGCTAATAGGGCTGAAAATTTGTAAAATAAGAGACAATGTTGGTCTTAATGACCATGCAAAATATGAGTTTGGTGACATTTATTGAAGACCATTTTCATTCTTCAACCTATCAGGAGATGTTTATTTAAATTTTAGCAAATCAATTATATTCAAAAAAAAAATAGGGTCAGCAAACCGAAAAGGTTGTCTTTACATGTGTGCAAAATTTCAGATCGATCGGTGAAACAATGCGACTTCCATTTCTCCTATTAACAGGCAAAAGTAAAAAAAACAAAAAACAGAGGTCCGTGTCAAAAGAGTAACAAGGTGTCGCTCGCTTCGCTCGCTCAAATATTGTGAGTGGCAAGCTTTGCTCTACATTTAGTAATTTCAAAGTTATTTGTATATTTACCAATTGTTTCATTGTAAAGGGTTGTTTCATGTAATTTTCACTTCATGTTCATAATTTTAAATTTGATGTTGTTGTTATACTGTGTCCAAGTGGCAATCATTTTATAATGACATTGTTTTATTATTATTAATACAAGATTTGCTTTACACTCTTTTGATTCGAAAGTGATTAAGAAGATAAAAACCATATTATAGATTTCAAACTAAGCCTAATATGTCAACAATTCTTGAAGTTCTTGACTGAAAGTTTATAGAAACTGATGAAATCAAAGAAATAGCCGTAAATAGTTTGAACTTAATAGGACAAGCGGTTCAATTATTGTCGACCAGTCAATATCTAGTGGAGCGGTCGCTCCACGCCAGCCAAGTCGTACGGCGCGCGCACACTCTCATATAAAGGCCGGAGCAAACCCACTTTTACTGTAAGCATCAAAGTGGCATTTTCGGCCTACTGGATCTCAAAATTGAGAAATCTCACATTGTTGCGAAATATCTTAATTTCGAGCTATGGCCCACCCTAAAACATATACCAAATTTGGGAACAATAGGTTACGGCCTTTGCGAGCTAGAGGGCCGTGAAAACCGTGTTTTAGGGCGGTTTTAATCTTAGTTGTAGTAGTAGTCTCCTGGAATTCAAATCCGGTAACAAGGCCACAGCCTAAACGGCTGAATCGATCGATCTCAAATTTTTACCACGTGTGCACTTTTGGCGTCTGATTTGCCGTCGCCCCCATGAATTTTTTTGTACCACCATTTTGAAAACGGAAGTGACATCATATCTCGACAACGGCTAAACTGATTGGAACTAAAATAGCGCCAAACGATTCGGACGGTCAACTTTATGGATTATCAATAGCAACAGACTAAAATTTATGTTAACGAAACCGGAAATGACGTCATGAAATTTGAAATACATCGATTGGCATTTCGGCAACAAATTTGATCCGATTATTTTGATATTTATGTAACGTATGTACTTTTGTATCTCATTTGACTTGTTATAAAAACAACCGGAAGCCGCCATTTTGAAACCGGAAGTGACATCATATCTCAATAACGGCTAAATAGATTTGAACGAAACCAGCGCAAAACAATTTAGACGGTCAACTTTATGTATTATCATCAATAATATTTGCAGTTTCGCATACCGAAACCGGAAATGACGTCACACATTTTAAAAATCTCACAAATTTACATTTTGATGCAATAAATATACTATTAGAGACAGCTTATAATAAAATGTAATCATGTTTAAATAATAATACAAGGGGTCAGTGATTTCAGCAGCCATTTTGAAACCGGAAGAAACCCCATATCTCGAAAACTGGTTGACAGATCGATATGAAACTAGCGCCAAACGATTTAAAAGGCCATCTCTATGGAATAGGAACAGTCAAACTAGAATTTTCCTATTTATGAGACCGGAAATGAAGTCATTCAAATTTATCAATTATTGTAATCCCCACCTATACAATAAATACATATTCAGAATGCTTAAAATGATGCACATCATTGATAGTTATAAATTCTATGTGGCAGTGCAGAAAGTTCAGCAGCCATTTTGAAACCCGAAGTGTTGCCATATCTCGGAACTGGGTTGACCGATTGGAATGAAACCTTTGCTATTCTTCATGAGAATAACCAAATTGTAAAGGGTGATTTTTTAAAAGGATTTAGTAATTGTTGATTCGATTGTCACAAGTTGTAAGAATAAACTAAAAAGAGGAGTGAAATCCCCATAAAAAACACTTCGTGTAAAAATAACAGCCAAGCCAAGTCTCTTCAACTAAAAAAAAATATGAAATCTAAAAATTCTGCACTGAAAAGTAGTGATATCAAAAAATGAGCCAAGTAAAAACTTTATTTGAAAATCAAAAAATACTTGGCGCATCGTTTTTTTAGGGCATTATAGGTATACTATGTATATGTATGTATATTTGATGTATATTTTATAATTGGCATATACTTCCAAGCTATTTATATACACGATGCGCCAAGTATTTTTTGATTTTCAAATAAAGTTTTTACTTGGCTCATTTTTTGATATCACTACTTTTCAGTGCAGAATTTTTAGATTTCATATTTTTTTTTAATTGAAATGACTTGGCTTGGCTGTTATTTTTACACGAAGTGTTTTTTATGGGTAATTATATACACGACCGCTGGAATAACAAAAATGTAGGTATGTTAGAAACTACAAATTGATTATTTTCTAATTTCTGTTCATAGTTTGCATATGAAAATCAATCATTGTTGACACCATCTTGATGGCACCATTCGGAATAGCTGTATTTCTGTGCTTCTGGCTATATTTGATATATTTATAATGATTTTACCTGAGCAGTTCTACGTTCCGGTGAAATCTTAAATCCGAAGAGGAATTCTCAGTTAAAACAAAAATAAATCTATTGAACTCCATGTTGGTATAAGTTTTATCTGACCTGTCGATGTGACAAAAATATCCGACTTTGCGGGAAAATTCAATATTCTACATTAACGCGATTCGAGCGATACCACGTGACTTAAAATATAAAATCACGTATTTGGCGAAACTACTGCACTTTAAAAGTCGGTAGGGCATTTTTCTCATTCAGTTAGTGATTCTACAACTCACTGTATCTTTTTAACACATTATTGTTGAACAGTAAATTTTGACTTTTTTATTTTTGAAAATAAACATATTTATTTTTTGTCACGATTTAAGCCCCACCTTTCACACTACAGACTTCCACGAGGGCTCATTTTGTACACAAAGAATGGGCGGATGTCAGGACTAAGCCCAAATTTTGATAACTTCATTCCTACTTCGACTATAGCTTCTACTAAGTCAGTAATATTTGACTATAAAATCCGGTACGTTATATATTTTTTTGTAAACATGTAAACAAAAAATTAGAAAAAGGGCCACGTCAGCCAATAACTAAATATCTAATGAATATTCTCTTCAAGTTTCGTGTCATTCAGACAAATTGTTTTGTCTATTCTTTGTCAAAGGTAATGTGCATTTTACACATTTGAAAACGTCCTGTTTTTTTTTGTGGAGCCCAAAAACGATTAATGTCACTTGATATCATATGTTACCAGCTCCCTCTTACGAAATATGAAGATAAGTAATATTGATTTTTTTTTCGGTCGAATCACCTTTATGTTAAACAAACAAAGTTTTGTTCGCCCTCATGAGTGATATCTTCAGAATCTCCCACAAGATGTCTTTGTAATCTCAGCATCAACTTCTCTTGACAGATATAATTTGCCCTCAACTCACATCAGCTTGTATGTGTCAACGTCTCGGAATAACTGAATAATATTACACAGTTGTTATTTGCAACGCAGCTTCTCGTCAACTCGTCCATGCATAGAAATATGTCCACGCCTTCTCGCAGGCGATGAGATTGACGTCTGAAAGAGAAGATGGAATCGGATGTCGCTTGCTCATCAATATGCTAGCGATGTTGTTGTCACAGGGATTCGATATCTGATTTCACTTGACATCTCGCTCGAGATCTTCTCAGTCTCGTAGGAATAACATTGCAGGAATTCGACAATGTATAGAGAATATTTACTGATTTGAATCTCATGGTAAACTTTTGTGTTTGACATATTCTTCATTTAAAAAAGTAGGGGGCCCTAAAATAGGTATATCCTGCCTGGGGCCCGAAATCTGAAAGTTGTCCAAGTGTGATTTATGCCGGTGCTGGATAAAAGTGACAATAAAAAGCTGGTGTTTTATGTATCTGTGTTCGCTCACCAACGCGTTATCGGCGTTTTAATATTGAGTTTATATTTGTATAACATTTTTTTTGTTTAAATATATATATTTATACCTTCTATTTGCACAGACATGGTACGTACACTAAACTTTCACATTGAAATCAGTTTGAAAAATGTCTCAAAAAATCAATAACAAAAATGTATATCAACAATACAGTTTATTTTTCCTTTGTTTGATCTCTCAACAGACGAAGCCACCGTCAGTTGTTCTGTAAGGCCGAGAAAGACAACATTGCAAGGTGAGCGCGCAATGAAGTATTTCTCGGCCTAGCAGAACAACTGACTGTGGCTCCATCTGGTGAGAGTTCATACATAGGAAAAACGAACTGTACAGTGGCGGCAATATGATCGTTGCATTTTGCCTCTCTCAGACCCATATCATAAACATGTTTTTATATGGAGCAGAGAGAGATAGAGTACAAACATCTTAATGCCGCCAGTGTACATATACGATATTGACAGAATGCTAATTATTGTAATCTACGGTACACCGCTTGGTAAATCCTATAGTGCATGATAATCTCAAAGCTCTGTGACAGTTTGGATATTGCGGGGCTTATGGTTGACTGGATGTGATTGAGCCATGCATAATCCTGACTGTGATTCCTGCCTTTGTATCATTTCCAATTCGTACGCAATTGCTGAATGAGCTCTGATTGGACAGTCATGAATTAACAGCAACACGATGCCAGCATTCAGCTACATTCAAATGTAACGTAACATGTACTAATTAATGTCGATAGGCAAATGCTGAGATGTTTCACTGCTCATCAGGCACGTACGAAGGGGGGGGGGGGGGGGGGGGGGGGGGTGGAAATGAGGGGAAAATTCCCCCCCCCCTCTCTGGTTCAATTCCCCTCCATATGTTCTTATTTATATGTAAAGATAAAAATAAGCTTAAAAAGTGTTAAAATCGCGTTGAAATGCACTAAATTCATGCCTGAAATTCAAAACTTTTCCGCATTTAGCTGGCGGGCCCAGGCCCTTCCCCAGACCCCCTATTGTCTTCGTAGACACTTGTATATTTTTTTGTCTGGGGCTTAACGTCGCACTGTTCTGCAGCGAGGCTAATGGCGACGGATGAATGATTATGATAATGATTGGGAGATGATGGTGAAGAGTAGGAAAGGATGCAAAGTGGGAAAGAGGCGGTCGTGGCCTATTAGTAGGGTACCTTCCCAGAATTTGCCTGTCGACTGAGGGAATACCACGAAAAAAAAACAGTCAGGAAGGACGACCGCGGGAATCGAACCCGGGTCTCCGGAATACAAGTTCAGAGCGTTAGGCCACTCACACAACCTGCTCAAGTTCTTTTATAATATTATCCCCCCTTTGCAAATGTAGTTCCTACGCGTCTGCTGCTCATTGGCCACGACCACATATTCTCATTCTCGAGGCCATGTTGATCTTTTTTTCATTGAGAAAGAATCGTGTCATTATCTCAGCCTTTGTTAAAAACGCACCGTGCACATGACATAACATGAAGGCCATTTTAAAATAATATGTTCCATAGATTGCTAGCGCCCATAATCACATTTTATGGAGTAGTTTATTTAATTATTTATATTTACCTTTTTCCTGGCCACGCTATTTCTCCGACTAGTCTTCCACATGGCCCGACATTGATCTTCTCCGATGCCAATTTATCTGCAAATTTTTCGGAATGAATCCTTTCAGAGTTTTGCTCTCTCAGCGGAAGATTGCTGTTTAAGGTGGCTCCGTCGCTCGGGGCGGCCTTAGATCTGTATATTTTTGTGTATTTATTGAAATCTATGCCATCAATAACTCAAAGAAATCAGAACCATCTCGTATCTAATTAAGATAAATTAAATTGCCTTCTCCTATGTTATTTGAATGCAGCCTTAGTAAAATCGAGATTTTTAAAGCCCTAACGAAGATCTGATTTTGTGTACGTCTAGATTTAAGCAAATACTTTTTTGGTAGACATACGTATACTATGTTTTATAACATAAGGACGAAAATTGAAAACAATACACAAATATGCTGTTTTAAAAGTAAGAAACCACATTCAAAATGACTTTCCTGTATACCTCCGATGTTCAAATTTTGTTCATTCTCTGATAACATAAAATTTAAACTCAACATTGGTCGGGATTTGCAAACAACATTACATTATATGAGTCTCTTATACATTCATACTTTAGTTGAGATATGGGAAAAAGTTATTATAAATAGTAAATGGTAAATGTTGTTTAGGCTATTTAGATGCCACGGATGAAGTGTATAATGGATGCCAACTGTGTAAGGTTTTTGTTCTGAGAGTTAAGTTTGCGTTCAAAGAACCGGGGTTCTTTAGATTCACGAATTTGCCTCTTGACTTTTGCTCATAGTTTTATTCATGGAAATGAAGAGTGGGCTGCAATCCGAGGTAAATTCTCAGCAAATGTTTATTAAAAATCGTCATAACTTTGAAACCATTGAAAGTGTTTAGTATGGAGTTATTTGAACTTCTAAATACGGGCTACATATGTGAGTCCAAGCGAGATGGCGAACAAAAAGGGACTAATGCATTGCGTCTAGTTCTTGGGAAACCATCATGTTCGTGTAAATCTTGATGCGAGAGGGAGTTACTTGCTAGAATAACTGTTTTAAATGGATGAATATTCATTACAAGAATTAACGTTTTGCATTAAGATTCATGATCAAGTCTTGAGCCAAACTTTAACTCCTAAATGTAACCATTTTCGACCGAATTCTTGAGATGATGCTTTCACGACTAATATATTTCATTTATGATATCTTTTAATTAATTTTACTTCGTTGTACTGTTGCTATGTTTTAGTATAATACATTTCTTCTCGATCTTGTGAATGTTTCACAATATTAATTCTCGGGAGGGTAATGGGGACAAGCGCGGTTCTTTCAAAGCGTTTTTAATTTTTTTCTACATTGACAGAATTTTAAATAATTAAGGTAAAACGTAATTTTCTAGTTCATTATAGTACATAAAAATAATGGTATTCAACAACCTCACATCGTATAGCAGAGGTCTTTATGCACTCCAGAGTTTGGAGTTATTTATTTAATTTATTGGATGCGGTCTCTCGTCAATTTAGTACGATGGAACTTAAAAATAATACCTGTGACGATTCATTCAACTAAGTATAAGCTTTCAGCAAGATGATGAATTAATAATAACGGGCTTTCATAAAAAGTCTAAAATACGGCTATGATGAAAAGTGGCAAATTAGGATTAAGTATAGAGAGAATTACTCCAGATAAATTTATAGCAATAACCAAGGACCTTTTAATGTCGACTTGTTCTCATATTTTTTAATAAGCCAAATAAAAAGAAGACAGTGAATTTAGATGAATATTAGAATCTGATATTCATAGCGGTAGGTGCGCTCTTTTAGGATATAAGTTAATTTTATGTTATTTGATATCTAGTTTTGAACAGCAATCTTGTTGATGATAGGTGATATTCGGATAGCATAATCCTTCATGAGTTGGTGGTCCATAAAGAATCCAGGACAACATATTATGAAAGCCATATTAACGATTATTGAGCAAGGGAAGTGAGCGTCTCAATGTTATTGAATACAATATATCATTTATATAACAGGGGTCGGCAACTTGCGGCTCCCTAGTGGTTCTTGAATGGCTATATTTATAATTTAAATACGAAAATACAAAACACAAAACGCCCTGCGGGGCAACAATTGGAGGATTATTTAATTCAGTTTGTTCAATTTAGAGCCCGTAAATCACTTTTAAATTGTGGAAATATTACATTTTATTTGCTTGTCTGTTACTGCCAGTATACAGGTCGCACTGTTTCTCCAATCGAGCTGAAAATTTTCACTTATGTAAGGACCAACTCGGTGGCTTGCAGACCAACTATTGAAAAAAAAACTTTCATTAGTTCAATTCCATAAAGTACATATTGAACAATTTCATCAAATGGACTTGCCTATACAGTTCTTTCACTGTATCCTTTAAATTGCGTCCACGAAGGTCTTTAGCGACCACATTGAAAAGATTGATATAATATTCTGATATTCCACTATTGATGCTTGAATAGCGGAGGCCTTTTCGTGTGAGAAGCGATAAGATGATCGCCTTGCACATTTGTGCGGAGTTGGCACTTCGATGATCAGAAGGGAAGGGAAGGGAAGGCGAAGGGAAGGGAACAAAGAATATTCAGCCGACCAGTTCGAATATATTTCACTCTACTGTCAATGGAATCTGTGGATAACAAATCATATATTTTAAATGTAGGAACTTGAAATATGAAGTCATTCAGAGAACTAGATCTCCTGCGAGAAATGAAAACAGCTCTTCTCTTCTTCTTCTTGAAAACATTTCATCTTGTGACGTCATAAGAACGACTTAGTGGATTCTACACTGCAGAACAGGTTAAATCACACATAGCCACGTTCTATTTTCCCTCGAGTTTCGCCTAAAATGTGAGCCAAAACGGCTTTATCACAATAACAGTTATTTGACTGTTATTTACAGTCACTAAATTTAGGGGCCGTTTCAGTCAAAATGTTAGCCAAAATACACTGGAGTAGTTTCTGATTTGTTTTTACTAGTTTTTACAATGTAATACTCTACCATCATCTGAGTGTAAATTTAACTGACAGGTCTATAGATATGAATGACTTAGATTTGCTCGAAATTTCACATGAATATGTTATTGAACGAGAAACTGTTGCCATAGCAACCCATTGGAGGCATTGGGTTAAATCTGACAGCTGCCATCCAGGAGGTCTATTCTAGAACGTTTTCCCAATTCCATTCTGATGGAATCCGGTCACGGCCATAAGTTATTTTAAGACGGCTGGGTAGTGGGTTTGTCATTGAAAAGTTTGATTTGACTTTTATCAATATCTTTTACAAATTCAATTATTTGTGTAATAAGATTGTATGTACACACAACTTCAGAACTGATTATTAGCTACATAAATTTTGTCCTACAGATGTTTAGTGCCATATTTTTACCAATTTTCATGCACTAAACATTTGAAATGACGAATGATAGGTCATCATAAACTGTTCCAATTTATTACTTTATTTACATTTAACAGTACTTAACATGCGTAAAAACACCAATTTCACGCACAATTTCATAAGTAACAGATCATGATAAACATCTGGTGAAAAAGCCCGTAAGGACAAACTCACAACCCAGCCCTCTTATCGTGAATTGGCGAGCTTTTATAATTAGAACTTGAACAAATTTAAATATTCTACATGACCAGGTATGAACGCCATTTATAAAGATTTACCAAAGAGACGAATTGCCGATAAAAAAATATTTTTATTAATGAAAAGTCATGGAAGGAAAAAAAACTTAATAACACCAAAGAATGTATTGATTATATTCCCTCGAGCGTAACGGATAGTAAAGCTAATATTTAATTGACTTTTAGATCAGCGTGCAATATGAGGAAGAGCAAAATGTCACATTAAGCCAAATAACAACTTCGTATAAATGCATGAAAAATTTTCTCTAATTAAAAAGTCAGGTTTTGTAAAAGAGAAACTGGGCGAGTATAATAGTTTGACAAGTTCAATGTTCTTGTGCTGTTTCCATCAACTGAATTAAAGCAAATTACCAAAGAGGAACGATGTAATGAAAAGTGAAAGGTTTCCGAAAGCAATCAGATGTATGTGCGTGCTTATACCTATACTATATGAAGAAAACCAAAGAAAGCAATTACATTTTAAGCTGATAAATGTTTTTATCGCTGGTGTTTGATATCACTGTCAACTTTGTCAAATAAACGCAGTCGTTTGATAAAATTTAAAATAGTTAAAAAAAATATTATAACCATGTTTTACCTACAGGCAATCTAAATTATGTGTTCGCAATATATGACAGATCACTAATTACAATGTAAAATCACGGAGGGAGTTAAATTAGCAAAGCATTGTAGGTACTTGATAGGTTATAATTCAAACTAATCACAGCCCTAACTGACTTGGTTAATTTCATGGTTTCCCTTAGTATGGACCCAGAAAAAACACTCCGTGTAAAAATACCATGCCAAGTCTCTTTAACTATAAAAAAAAAATAGAAGAAATCTAAAAATTCAGCACTGAAAAGGAGTGATATCAAAAAAGGAGCCAAGTCAACGAATTTTCCAAATTTTAATCGTACCATTGAAATAAAAATATCAACCCCCGAGAAATACTTAAAAAAAGGACTTGGCGCATCGTTTTTTTAAAGACACTTTTCTATCCTAAAAGTATAGGAAGAACTCTACAAGTATATTTTCCTGAGTATATCACATTCATTATCGACGAATCATACTACGTTTTAATATAACTAGTACTCTTACCTACTGGCAGTTTTGGTATTTTGTCAATATTCAGAGGAAATAAACGGATAAACGAATAACGAATAAACGGAAGCGGCCTAGTCTATTCGTTATTGCCACTATTTCTAGGGTCATATTAATCAATCATACTTCTCAATATCGTGACTGAGGGAAATAGCGAAAGCGCTCATTACAAGAAGGCCGTCAATGAGATTTGTATAAGTGACTAGTGCACTGAGCCATGCTGCTCAAATAATTACTGACTAGATTTTTATCTAAAGTAATACGTTATGTAATTTATGAATTTTTTTGGTATAAAATGTTAATTAATAGCAATTAATTACACGGCGAGAAGGTTCAAAGTATAATGCTGTAGTAGGTATGTTGATGTACCCACAAAACTATAGGTACCTACCAATCACAAACACAACTGTTCTGTATTCATTGCTTGTAAGACAATGCTATGTTTCTTTGCGTACTTATATTTAAATTTAAAATATTTTACAGAATGTTCAATATTTAATTTGAAAGTTTTGTCCCAATTTTTCTAGGCATTTCTGAACTACGTAGTATGTGAGTGGCATAAGCTTAAGAATAGAAAAATGTCTTTAAAAAAACGATGCGCCAAGTCCTTTTTTTAAGTATTTCTCGGGGGTTGATATTTTTATTTCAATGGTACGATTAAAATTTTGAAAATTCGTTGACTTGGCTCCTTTTTTGATATCACTCCTTTTCAGTGCTGAATTTTTAGATTTCTTCTATTTTTTTTTTATAGTTAAAGAGACTTGGCTGGTATTTTTACACGGAGTGTTTTTTCTGGGATATCACTTCTTTTGTTAGTTTATTCATACAGCTTGTAGCACATGTCCGAGCAGGGACTAATTTCTTTAAAAAAATACGCCTCAACCGATTTGGTTACTATGAAAAGTTGCGTTTGGTATAAGATGAAAATGATTATCCAAGAAGAATAGCTTAAGTTTCGTTATAATCGATCCAGCCGTTTTCGATACATGACGTCACTTCCGGTTTTGAAATAGCGGCCGAATTCCGGTATAGGTAATAAGAAAACAATCTAGTTTTATCTAGTTGATACCTTCATGAACGACCATCTGAATTCCTAATCCCTATATTTCCGTAAAATCGGTCATGCCGTTTGTAATATATGACGTCACTTCCGGTTTCATTTAGTGGTTCCTGCCGCCATTTCCGGTACCATTAATTTATTTATTCATTTTTCACAATTGATTTTTCAAATAAATAGCAGAATGAATACGCAGGAGCTAGTTCAGTTGCAATCGTTACAGGCGTTTTAGATATATGACGTCACTTCCGGTTTCAGGAATGGCGGCCGAGAACACTGCTACCTTGAATATATAAATTGTATTGTCTATGTTACAATGTAAGTTAATTATGTACGTATTTTAAGTATAATTTGTTGAAATAAGTTAAATATTGCGTATTTATGACGTCACTTCCGGTTTAGAAAATAAGAAAATAATATTTTTTTTATTGATACTTCATATAGATGACCATCTAAATCGAATGGCGCTAATTTCGTTCTAATCGGTCCAGACGTTTTTGAGTTATGACGTCACTTCCGGTTTCAAAATGGCGGCACAAAAAATCACAAGAGGCAAGGTATCATCAGACGCCAAAAGTGCATATGTGGTAAAAGTTTCAGGTCGATCGGTTTAGCCGTTTAGGCTGTGGCGCTGTCAACAGGGTTTCCTGATATCATCAGAATCATCATCTTCAGAATCAGAAAGTGGTGTAATTTCACTGTTTTCTCGGTCCTCTAGCGCGCAAATGGCATAACCTATTGTTCCCAAATTTGGTATATGTAGTGGGGTGGGCCATAGCTCGAAATTAAGACATTTCACAACAATGTGAGATTTTCCAATTTTAAGATCCAGTAGGCCGAAAATGCCATGTTGTTGCTTACAGTAAAAGTGTTTGGTCTGCTCCTCAGTTTATTAGGCATTTACGGTATGTTGAGTGACTGTGAGTGTATAGTACGACTTGGCTGGGTGGAGCGACCGCTCCACTAGATAAATTAGATTGTTGTCATAACATAATTATAGATAATTATAGATTTCATATCTCCATTGATCTCATGTTGTTACATGAGAAACATGTAACAACACATGTTTTAATAACATGTGTATTGTTCGGATACAGGAATGTTTCAATAGGATGGTCAAAATCAACTGTCATCTGGATTTTAATTTTAATACCATAACTGTGTTCAAATTGAATGTAACTTAAACACTGTAATTTGTCTCTGTTCATTGTTGACTGATGTGTTATTTAATATTATCTTGTTAAATGTTCTGTTGTTGTTCTGTTCTAACGAACCTGTTTCAGGGAAATCTGTTTGTCTGCTATATGTTTTTATTATATTTGCACATTGTGGAATTTGGTTTCTGTTGCAAATAAAGATATAATATTAACAAATTGTTTAACCAAACGATCTGAAATTTTGTACGCGTACTTATGTAATCTATGAGGTCTCTGGGATCGTTTTTGAAGAGTATCAGCTGTGATTAATACATTTATATGTGAGTTTTTGGAATTTAAACTAGAACCGATTGACCGATCTACTTAAAACTTCACATGTTCATTGGGATCAACATTTTATGTAATATTGCCAATATGAAGACTAATCTGTATTTATTTTCAAAAGATATTGTACTTTTCATGACATTTAATCTATAATCTTTAAATATTTGAAAATGCATTTTTATCACCGCCTTCTTGATGCTTCAGTTCCAAAGCCTGTAGAGCAGCTGATACTTGCAAACGCATATCAAATCGGATGCAGTACGAAGGCTCGCTCATCAACGCGTTACACTGAGCGTTTTCCTAGTATAGAGCTATTCAACTATTCAACTATTTCAACTCTTCAACTATTTGCTGGATATAGGCTTTGTATCACAATGAGGATCACATGCTCCACTAAATATCATATAAATAACATAAAATTGAGCATATCAGAGATTTTCATTGGTCAGTTGTTGATGTCCCACAATTCCACTTCTACCCACTGTCACTAGATTCAGCATGTTCATACTCATCACACGTCTCGCTTAACAACGCGTTATACACAGAGCGTTTTTCTATCTATACCAGCAGTTGTTGCGCCACACTTATGTGTCAGTGGTTAGATCGTGTATTCGCATCATGTTGTGAGGTCATGTGTGATATTGCCTCACACATAGAATAGAGAGGGGGGACGAGTGGGTGGTTGGGGATGGGAATTGTACATTTATAATCAGTATAATGTGTTGACAGCACTCCTGTTATTGCGCAAAATAAAAAGTGTCAGTATTAAAGCATCCCCATAAAAAACACTCCGTGTAAAAGTACCAGCCAAGTCTCTTCAACTATAAAAAAATAGAAGAAATCTAAAAATTCAGCACTGAAAAGTAGTGATATCAAAAAATGAGCCAAGTCAAAACTAAATTTTAAAAACCAAAATATACTTGGCGCATCGTGTATATAAATAGTATAGAAGCATATGCCAAGAATCAAACGTACCTAAATATATATAATATACCTATAATGCCCTTAAAAACGATGCGCCAAGTATATTTTGGTTTTTAAAATTTAGTTTTGACTTGGCTCATTTTTTGATATTACTACTTTTCAGTGCTGAATTTTTAGATTTCTTCTATTTTTTTATAGTTGAAGAGACTTGGCTGGTACTTTTACACGGAGTGTTTTTTATGGGGATATCACTTATTTTTTTAGTTTATTTACACAACTTGTAACACACATCGGAGCAACAATGACTAAATACTTTAAAAAAATACGCCATTTCCGAATTGGTTAATACGAAAAATTGAGTTTGGTGCTCAATATCCCTCCAATATCACTTAAAGTGATATTCCATGAAGAATTGCGAAAGCTTCGTTCCAATCAGTCCAGCCGTTTTCGAGATATGGTATCACTTCCGGTTTTCAAAATGGCGACTGAAATTACAGCCACCTAGAATTTATTTCTAAAAATGTTATGTATCATTATAAGCCTTCTGAATATGTAGTTATTGTAGTAAGAGGTCATTAAAATCTAGTTCTTCATTTTCATGACGTCATTTCCGGTTTCGGTAATAGTACATCTCTACTTTAACTATTGATATTCCATATAGAAGACCGTCTGAATCATTTAGCGCTGTTTTAATTCCTAACGGTCTAGCCGTTTTTGAGATATGACGTCACTTCCGGTCTCAAAATGGCGGCTTCCTGTTGGTTTTATAAAAAGGCACCTCAGACGCCAAAAGTGCACATGTGGTGAAAATTTCAGACCGATCGGCTCAGCCGTTTAGGCTGTGGCGGTGATTGCGGTGTTTCCTGATATCATCTGAATCATCTGAAGATCAAAGTGGGGTAATTTCACTGTTTTCTCGGCCCTCCAGCTAGCAAATGGAATAACCTATTGTTATAAAATTTGGTATATGTTGTCAGGTGGGCCATAGCTCAAAATTAAGATGTTTCGCAACAATGTGAGATTTCCCAATTTTGAGATCCAGTAGGCCGAAAATGCCATGTTATTGCTTACAGTAAAAGTGTTTGGTCTGCTCCTCAGTTTTTAGGCATTTACGGTATGTTGAGTGACTGTGAGTGTACGGTACGACTTGGCTGGGTGGAGCGACCGCTCCACTAGATGTTGAAGAAAATAATTAATAATGGTTAATGCATAATCAATACCTGCTCTACCTGATCCTCAACCGGTCTGTACCTCAGAGGTAGAAACCGGAAGTCCATTTTCTAGAATTTTCATTGGACCCTTTTGGAATGATGTAATCTAGCTCTATCAATTGCCATTTACCTGATGTCAAACCAATACAATTATATTGAAGTATTCTCTTACACAATGTCTCATGTCACCATTACAAATATGATTCAATGAAAGCGGATTACTGGCTTCTGAGCTCACCCCAACAATCATTGAAATTGACTTCCATTCTTTTACTCCGAGGTACAAAAGTGTTGTCGTAAAAAGATCAATCCACAAAAGTTCTCCACAGGGTGCCTCTATTAAAACTTTATGTTAGCTTTTAAAACATATACTTTAAAACAGTTGACAGGAACAAAATTGCATAATTTAATTAAAAAGTGGTCCACATCAGCCATAAAGGAAGTAAAATTTCTTTGATGTTTTTCAAAGATAATTTTTTTACGTGGTTTTCTCGGATCTTGAATTACCGTAAGTCCACATAACGAAACCACTTCTAAAAGATTAATTATTCCATCAGAATTAAATTAATGACTTATGTGCGCTTTTTGTGTTGTGTGAGAAGTTTGATTGAAGGTTAAACTAATTCACTCTGAAATGAAGAAAATCCACTCTGGACTTTCAGATCCATAGACCTACAGGTTTGAATTTTGTAGCATCTTTGGTACTGCCGTGTGCAAAATAGAACCATTCACCATGTAGGATAACTCAAATAGACCACATTTTAAATTATCTAGTTAGCTCTGCTTTTCAAAAATGTTCACATGCAGTACCGTGATCCTCATATCTATTAGTGTTTTTCAACAATGGATCATAACATGAATAGATATGAGGATCACGGTACTGCATATGAAATTTTTTGAAAAGCAGAGCTAACTAGATAATTTAAAGTGTGGTCTATTGATATACTTACGAGAAATGTGATAACTTAGCAATACAGAAAATATAAGCCAGCTTGATTTACAATCAATTCAGATGTTTATAACAATATGTAACCATCCCAATAGAACAACAAAGTTGCATCTGACATTTTGAAAAAATCCTTGGCCACTAGATATTGTATGCGTTCTAATAAAATACATTTGAGTCTGTGGATTTAAGTGTACAGCTCAAAAAATGCTACAATTTAATAATAAAGAAATATTTTTGTCTGACTTCCAAGAAACTTTACAGCCTACATGTAGGTTTAAGTACAATAACCTGGGTACCCAGAGCTCTTAAACAGTGTTTGTCATATGAGTTCTGTGGAATGCGGGTTGGTCAAACATCAAGCAGAAAGTCATCCCTATAGTCATAAGGGTGGTAAGTACACCCAGCAGCCACCATCACTAGAAGCGTTTGTTGAGGTTTCATACGTTCGCTGAAAGCTTTCTCACTTGATGGCCTCGTCAAATAAGGGCTATTTGCAGTTGACGATGTACAGGTTGGGCTCAAGAAACTGCAACATGTTGCATCTCCATAAGAAAATGGCTAATTCTATTATGATGAAACAAAAGTTTCGTGTGAAGCGTAAGCAGTGGTCTTCTTCAATTTTGTGATAAGCGAGCTCCCGTAATGATGCGAAGTAATATTCGTGTGAAAATTGTTGCTCAATATTATACCTTGGAAATAGCTAGGAATAACATCTTACCAAATACGTCAAAAGAGCAGAGTAGATAATTCATTTGAACATTCTTTGAAGAAATTTTACAAATATTTCTTAACAAGCATAACATGTCAGTAAAATGTCACTCTGTGTGGCTCTAGAAGTTATTCATAGATATATCTGAAAATTTCTAAAACTTTTAAAAAGTCGGTCTTCATAACCACACACATTTTGAGGATACTCGGCCAAAGGTTCCATCTTTGATTTTCAACCAATCAAAAAATGCAGTTCAAATTTCAGTCTGCACATAACCAAAACTCCGTTTCATGCAGTCTAGAGTCCTGTTAAACATGGGTAGTCCTATACCTGCCCATGCTATCTAGGACTCTAGACCCCATGAAACGGAGTTTAGGTGCAAAATGTCATCTATGTGCGACCGGTAACAGAGACAGAATGAAAAATAACAGAGATCTGTTCCAGAAGCGTCAACATGATTCGCGCTCCCAACATGCATGCTGTTTTATGTAACGTACATTGCATAAAGGTCGCAAGACAAACTTTATTCTCCTCGGCCTTTCAGTGTCATGGACTCAAGTTTATTACTTGTCTTCGAGCTAAGCTCATTGGAAAGCACACTTAACTTTCTTTTACGTTTTCCTGGACGAGTAGCGAGATTGGAGACGCTATCGGTGTATAGAATAAAGTTTTTTGTAATCATAAAAGCGGTGCTAATATTATCGCCCTCGAGAGATTTCATCAAACTTCGTTATAACAAACTCGCGTCGTAAAATGGTTTTCATTTGCACACAGAATACATATTTGATGAAATGTTATAGAATGTAGCAGCAGTAGAATGAGCACATTTGATGAAGATTTTCTTTTCAAATCCTGCCGAAAGTGAAAGTGGTGGAATCTTATT
Source organism: Leuctra nigra (assembly GCA_934045905.1). NCBI lineage: Eukaryota > Metazoa > Arthropoda > Insecta > Plecoptera > Leuctridae > Leuctra > Leuctra nigra. The sequence goes on from OW203770.1 coordinate 12,329,979, forward strand.
AATGGTCTATAAGATTGTTACGCGTAGTATTCATGCTTAAAAGGACAATAATTTATCATTTATATTGAAGAATGAGGGAAAACAACTGTATTTTTCGGTTAAACTTGTAATATTTTCATTGATGGTTCAAAACTTGATTCAATAATACTTGTAGTACTTTTCAGCGTAATTTCATGCTTTTAAATATTTTAATATTATTTAGACATTCTCATTTCAAGTTTAATAATACGTACGTTAATGTCACAAATTTTACACCTGACACATTTTTAATATTGTTTTCGTATAATTATGTTATACCTACTCCTTTTTTAAAAATAATTTCAGAGGTTTTATGGGCGCTCAATAACTCTGTAATTTATTCTCTGCGAGTTCTCATGAATACGATTGAGTGATAACGACGATTAAGATAATGATAATTAATTACGTAATGTGGAAATTAGTCGGTAGAGACCTATTTCCCAGCGCTTACAGTTTTATTTAATATACCCCCGTGGACACATAAATTACACGTTCGTGACGAATACTATATAAGACTGCTTGTCATTCCTCACACTTTGTGATATTTTACAGATCAATAACGACATCAATCATATTCACCTAACTGAATTAATTACAACAATGTTATAAACATTCCCTTGATGGACTATTCCATCAATCTATGACAAATATATTGCATTAAAAATGTCATAATGTTCATTATCTTAACTATTTGTCTCTTTCCCAATGAGATAATAAAATATCACATTCAATTTCCTTTAGGTATACTTATTATTTTTTATTATAGTGCTGTCAAACTATACAGCGATGATGATGATGATGATGATGATGATGATGATGATGATGATGATGATGATGATGATGATGATGATGATGATGATGATGATGATGATGATGATGATGATGATGATGATGATGATGATGATGATGATGATGATGATTAATAGATTAGGATAGACGATGGGAGCAAGACGGTCGTGGTCCATTAGTAGGGAACCTTCCCAGCATTTGACTATTGACTGAGGGAAGCAACGAAAATGTTTAGGATGGGCGTCTTCGATTTTTTAACTTGGGCGGTGCAGTAATAAAAATAAATTCTATTTTACTTGACAATTGGGAAAAGCTGGTATGAAACTTTAATATTCTCTCTATAATATTGTGTTCCCCTAAAATAAAGTCCAGACCTCGAATGATCAATAGAAATTAATTGTTTTACTTTGGTAGTCCAACATTTATCTTGAATAGTCTCGTATTAAAACATCAACTAGCAATTTGGTGAGGAAAATATAGTTACTAGATTGAGTGCTTTTGACTGCTTTTTGATATTGGTCGTTTTAGCGCGTTCGAAAATTCACTCGTTTTATTCAGATTTTTAAGTAAGATTCGATGATGAACTATTCATCATTTGTTTGTCTATAGGTACTACATCCTTGATATGTATTTTTTCAACATAACGCCTTTTTAATGCATTTAAGATATAGAGAGATATGTCTTCTCAAAGAAAGTGTACGTAAAATCATGGAAAACATACACTTTACGACTTGAGGGCTATTTTTTTGGGATAAGTGACTAAACATGTTGCACTTTAAAAGGAGTGAGTTTGTCTACGTTTTATGAACATTCATTCATCATTTTCCGATGCACAAGTTGGAAAACAAACATAGTTTCCTCTTAAGTCTTCTTGCCCAATGAAATGCACATTTCCAACCAACGAACCGAAGTTATTTTTGAATGCAGAAGTTATAAATAGGAAGCTACTTTGATAAGTAAATCGAGTTTCCTCATTAAGTATTTCAACTTGCCCCACAGTCGGTAGACAATTATAACTTCTCTTCTTTCATCTTGTTATTATATTTCCTCTTTCTCTGTTCATCACAGAGATTTCCTCAACTAATTGAGTTTCATTAAAGCTACTTTATTTGAACGGATTCATCTCAAGTGAGCTGGATATTCCATTCACAATGCAACCGGATATAATCTACTTCATAATGAACTGAAGAGAAAAGTTAGTTATACATTGCGGATTTTTGGTATCAGCTTGTAAATAACTTCTTTCTATGCAGTCTAGTCCTGTATAACATGGATAGTCCTATACCTGTCCATGCTAACTAGGTCTCTAGACTCAATGGAAATAATTTAATATATTGTCAGGAAATGTATTCTCTTATCCATGAGGTTATGTTGGTAGATTTTTTAGAACCTCGTCAAGGTAATTTTTGAAACCCTCGAGGTTTGTTAAAGCTTTGTGACGAATACATCACAATAATAAGTTTGGCATTGTAATTATTTTGTAAAAATGTAACAATAAAAATGTCAGCAAGTACAATCATCTCTACAAAAAACAGCATAACAGCAAGAAAGTAAACACGCAGAAATGAACTTGACTTTCTTTGATATTTTTTCCTCTATAATTCCAAGACATCCGCTTATGGTTATAGTATGAGTTCTTACCTTCTTTCTCAAATAAAATGTTCCAATAAACTCATAAGTATCTTGAACATCTTCGATACAATATATTTGGCATGTTTGGCAAACACTTCGGTTCAATGCTTTGATCAGGACATAGCCCAATCGTATTATCGACATATTCAAATGTAGAATAAATTATAGAAAATAAATAGTTTTTGTACCATTCATGAGTTTTTAGCATTTGATCAATATGTATGTACTGTGACATTGTTTCTTTTCTTCTAATTTTTGCATTTGATTTGATAATTTGTTTTGTATGTTGACGCGTATGTTGAATGGTCTAAGGTAAAATAAATAATCGAATCAAATCATAACTACTTTAAAAACTGGAATCAAAATAATGATTAAGTAATACCTACGTTCTGAACAAGTTATTAAGTGACAACAACAGAAAGAAAACTTACATGAAAGAGAAGGCGGATGAATAAAAAATTAAACGTGTAGTTCAAGAATGGAGTTCAATGAATTAATCAAAAGCCTTAATTCAGAGCAATTTACAAAAATTATAGAATTTTAAATAAAGATATAAAGATGTTCCATTTACACGTTTCAGTTGATACATTTCCCTTTAATTCGTCGTACAGATTGTGAAGTAAAACATCTCGGAACTTATTGTTTTTAGTAGTAAAGAATTTTCATGTGAAATAATATGAATGTAATACGCATTTTCTGCTTTCCAGAATTGATAATAATGAATATCCTTCCTAGAGGCCTCATGCTGATGCTGGCCTTGATCGGCTAATGGAAAAGTGTGTTCGCTTCATGTACTAATGCAAGCAGTGAGTGGTGTTGGTGGCAAATTACAATCCTGGAAAAACACGGAGTTGTGATGATCAATGTTAGAAATTACCTATCATGACGGCAAAGATGTTATGAATACTCCGAGTTCTAATAATGTCTCTGACGACGGCATAGTCCGTTATATGAAGTGGCTTTTTAATGGGACTATGTTGGGGGGTTTTCAGAGAAAATTAACGATGTACAAAAAATATTTTTAAGGTTAGAAAGAATTGTGACTTCACCTTTCATGTTACCCTGGGATAATTCTGCAATTTTCTGTCTGTTATTTTATTTCACTGAAATTAAATCCTCCAGTGCAATTAGTCACATAAAGTCCAATCCACACAAGGAACAGTTGGTTGGTCAACTTTATCAACACCTTTATCGTCACCACAGTGAATCTGCGCACGAGCAGAACTTACTAGAAGTTACAAGTGAAATATTACACATTGAAATATGTTATTATTAATTAATATAATAGACGTTTGATATGTTCGTTTGAGATTTGAGCGCCTGAACGCAACCCGCAGTGAACGGATGTGTTGCGGGTTGCATTGACACATCGCCGTTATAACCACTGCCATTTCTCTCCGATTATCAATCAGTAAATCAATCAACAGTAAAGCGGATTATAAACTGTAAGTCAATTTTCCGATTAAACCAAGAGACCTATCTTGCTAGAATTCAATTATTAAACGAACTTCTTCACATCTGTGGTGAGAAAAATAGCTTGGGGAAAATGAGTCAAGGAGATTTGAGTCATTTTTAGTTTTATTTTATTGTCTGTTTGCAGCAAATTCAAATTGCAAAACACAGAATACCAAAATCAAATTTAAGACAATTACATAACATATTTAACAGTATGAAAGAATTAAATAATAAAACATTTCTAGAGATATCAAATAATTAATAATTAAGGTGATACTAGCGCTCGGCCGTTTTCGAAAATTGAGAGAGAAAAATTGTTTCATAAGTGAGTGTAGCTTTTACAGGATGTTCACATGATCAGTCTGATTGTATATAGGGTACTAGAGTGCCACGCCCACCAGGCACTTCCGGAGTACACTGGATTTTTCCCTTATGGAAAATAACATGGGGTCTTACTTTGAATGCTGGTCATTTATAAACAAAACAGAGTTAAGAAAATCCCAATACACCACCATTAACTTCAATCTTTTATTTATAATATTATGTTGACACATCTCTTCAAATATATACCAAATTTAAACTGTAACAAGTTAAACAACACACTACACAGGCTATGACGTCACGAAAATGTACACCGCAAGATGTAAATTCAGTGAACTGTCAGTCTACATTTCAACAGCTCATTACATCTCGTTTTATGGTATCTTGAAATTAAAATAACTATAATATGAACTTGATTCAGTGTATAAACCTAAAGAACACAGAAATACTTCAGTTTTGTTTACTTTTGATCAACAATCGAAAATTGACATGCAAGTTCTGGCATCATTGTTGAAAATTGTTTCATTTGTTTTTCATTTTTGTAAAGTCGCAGTTGCCAACTTGCTTCCCAGGACATCGCGCTGCGCCGTGTTACAATATATTATTGATGTAGATTGCAACGTCGCACTTTGGAGCTGTTTAATAACTTAAACAGATTAATTACGGTATATATTTGAAGAAATGTGTCGACATAATAGTATAAATAAAAGATTGAAGTTAATGGTGGTGTATTGGGATTTTCTTAACTCTGTTTTGTTTATAAATTACCAGCATTCAAAGTAAGACCCCATGTTATTTTCCATAAGGGAAAAACCCAGTGTACTCCGGAAGTGCCTGGTGGTCGTGGCACTCTAGTACTCTATTAGTAGCACTTTTTCATTTTTGCTTATTGCATCGTAAATTAGGCGCCGGTTATTCAAAAAAACGACGCAAAACTATGAAATTTGCGATACGATTGGAGACCAAACTCGTAAACCAATTGATTTCAAATTTTTATTATGATAAGATGAAAGACAAACTTAGGGTTATCACTTGGCACATTTTTTAAATTTAATTTGATACGGCACCCAGGGAGACACGAAAATAGCTTTTTTTTCACCAAAAATCCACTAATTATAACTAATTAACGAAACAAAAAATAAAAATGTACCAAGGGATAACCCTAAGTTTGTCTTTTATCGAAACACGTTTCAAATAATTTGGTCTACCCATTTCGTCTCCAATCGTATCGCAAAAAGTGTCTACAAAAAGCAGCAAAGTCGCTCGCGCTTGCAGCACCTTAGTATACAAGATAAGTAATAGAATGATGATAATCTTAATAGGTACCTACTGGTTACTACAGAGGCATTTGAATAAAACAATGAGTCTATTTTTTTATGAATACCTACTTTTATTATTGTGATTGTACTAACTTAGGGTTGATATCTAACGAATGAATATGACCAAAGTATATACAACTGTTTGCAACTTCTTTTATCACGCAAAATGCGGGACAATTCTTTTTCCATATTTTCAACGAGCGAATTTCTACATGACTCGTATACACTTTCTTTGGGTGCTTTTTTCTCTGTCTGTGTTTCTTTGTTCGTGGTTTTGGCTGCACTGCCCAGGGCACACAGTTCACCAATCGCTCCGAAATTGTACACACACACTAATGTCATAAGAGCGGACACAGTCTTGTTTAGATATTGGACAAGATCCTGTGATTGGTTGAAAATTAAAAATTTAATCATGGTCATTGGGACATTGAAAGATGTTTTGAAAATGTTTCGACAAATTGGTCAAGAACTTCCAAGATAATTGATATTTGACTAGTATCTTATTCTTGTTTTGAAACATGTCAGATGCATTCAATGAAATTTCAAAGCAATATCACTTCTCAAATGACGTATTTTATTCCAGTTTCCAAGCAGCTGAGAATATTATTTCGCATGCAAAACGAATGCTCGCTCATCAACGCGTTACACACAGCGTTGTCAAAGAAGTACTCTGTTTTATTTATATTCCTCATGATCATATGACGTATATCCATATTTGTCTACCCTATAATAACACTCTTGACATATCTGTGACCAAAGTGAACGGACATTTGAGAGACGAAAAGTGTTCAAATATTTCCAAGTAAAATGCAAATATTGAAATAGGACACATGCCGTTGGGCTTGTGCACACAGAGGCTGATATTATGTCTGCATGAAAAGCATTCGCGAATAATTTTATATTACTCTTACTCAAAAGTTTTGTCAGCACAAAAACTTTCAAAGCTAAATACAATAGGGATAAAACGGATGAGGATTAGTGAGAGAATGTTTTAGAATTGTGTTATCAAATGGAAATATGATAGCGGGGGATTTAGCTGGTGGCATGTCGAGGATAATAAATTGTCATTTTATTCACCTCTGAAACACATGTTCCTACTCTAAGTAACACAACTAATTGAAAATGGAGCTTGTGAATCACAAAATTTTAAATCGGAAGCAAATTCAAAACTGTTTTCTAAAATCTCATAATTTTTTTTAAATTGTATTATGTATATGTTATTTTACGTATAATGTGGTATTACATGTCAAACGCAAAGTAACCGTTAAGGCACTTTTTTCACAAAATATTCAAAACTAACATTTTTATTTCCCTCTTGTAGCAAGATCGGTCTCTTGATTTCACCGGAAAATTGATCTTAATTGAATTCTCGGCTTTTCTGATCGAAAATTTAAAATAGAAGATGTGGGCAAGGTCTTCATGCACAAGGGCGTATTCAGAATAAAATTTCGGGACGCCGGACATTATTAACATTTTGAAAATTTAAAGTGGAAAACAAAAATGATATGGGAACGCAGCAACAAGGAAAATTTTTGGTCAAGATCATTCGTTTTGGTGAAGTTTGTATCGCAGTGATGCTTTTTGGGAAATATAATTTACAAATATCAAAATAATTGGTCTTATGTTTAAGAATGTGTAAATTTGTTAACCAGCATTTATGAAAGACCGGGGCGCATAGCGCCGGGAATTGCTTAAAATGTATTTCAATTCAAAGCATTCTTGCTCGTTTTCGACATGTTCAGTCTATTTTTAGTGTTTTGTTCACATATTATTTTAAATGTTCTTATTTTTTAGATTAATCCCTTATTTCGGAAGAAGGGTGGGAAGGGCATTTCAAAGGATAGGTTATCAACGCGTTACCCAGCGTTTTAGCGTTAAAGAAAAAGAGAACGAAAGAATATACAAAAGTGTAGAAGAAGGATAACAGCAGAAGGAGAGGAGGTGTTGCCAAGTCGGCTCCTGACCTCAGTTGCCCTGGTCATTGATGTCAAGTTCATAATCTCGTTGGTGCATTTCACCCATGACTTCATAACCTGCGAAGTTGGCAACATTGTAATAATATTTTCTCAGAATCAGTAGTTGTATTATTAATTTCTGTTATTGCGGTATTTTGACATTTCGGCTGTATTTTATTGTTCATTATCAGAGCTATTCTGCTTCCAAAACTGACTTTTGGCTATAAAAAAGATTTTACAAGCGAGCGTAACGAGCGTCACTACGATATTCGTACGGCAATTCCTTATTATTATTATGTATAGGCAATTTCCGGATCATTCCATTCAACCAATTTATCTGACATTGAGTTCACACACTGATGCCAGAAGAGCGGTCTTTTGTACAGTTTTTGTACGAGATCTGTTATTGGTTCAAAACTAAAAATAGTAATTGACAACTTTCAGACATGTCTGTCAAGAACTTAAAAAGTTCTTCAAATTATTTGAAATTAATAAAAAAAAATACACTGCTCCTTTGATTTGATGAGTTTATTTGATTGCCCTTAAAGGTCTATTACAGAGCAGCAACTTTTACACAAATCATATTTCGCGTCGAATACGAAGTCTCGCTTATCAACGCGTTACAATGAGCGTTTTCTTAATACTTGAAAATTCCTCAAGAAATGAATCCTTTTACATGGATTTTATTCCACATCTCCTGTCATAGATAGTAATGATTCGGCCGACATTGCTAATGTTATTTTCCCCTACACATATCACCTTACAGTGTTGTCTTAATGCCTCTCTGATGTGCAAGACCCTGTGTAATTACCCGCAGCAATTAGCTGTAATCAGTGCGGAGCTGGCAACACTGCTTTGACCAACAAGATATCGCCACAGGTTTGAGGTTATGTTGGTAGCTTCATGTGGTACAAAGTCTTTGATTCTCCACGGGGTTTTCACTGGAGACTTGTTCATAATGCAAGGCGGTGGGTCGAGATACTTTCAAAGCAGAACAGAAACATGGCAACACAGCCGTTGATGTGGTGCGAGGAAATAGATTTCAATGGAATAGAAGTCATTGAAACATTTACAGTCAAGTTCATTCCGTGTTCAGCGAGTTGTAACATTCAAAGTTGATAAAAAAAAATGTTTTAATTTTGATGTAGTATCTATTAGGTAATACATTGATTTTATTAAGGTTGTTCAAATGTGCATGATTATTATAGTAACATGTGTACTGATTGACCATCCTGTTAATTATACTTACATATTAAATTATAATTAATTTAATTATTTCATCTTTATATAATTTGTATAATACATATATTTTTTTTGTAAATTAATTAACAGGATGATAATACTTTTTATTTGTGTGAATTAATTATGTAATGACATTGTCTCAGTACCTACATGTATAAACGTATTTATTATTTTCAATTTCTCCGCCTCAATATTTATACAGCATCATATAAAATGAATCTCTTTGAAAACATGGAGTGTAATCAATCGTCTACTGTCTACAGAAACTACAGCTGAGCTTTGTACCTCAGAGGTAGAAGAAAGTCTATTTCAATTCGTCATGAACGAATTCAGAGGTATTATATTACGGAGGCAATCATCGTATGCTAATAGTTTTGCAAAAGAGAGCAGTAAATATCTGGCAAATGCCAGTTGTAACCCGACCGGTGTGTTTTATAAGGATTCGTGAAGCTATTCAAGGATTTTAATATTTTACCTCTATCCTGTGGGACTCGTATAATTATAATGAATTAAATTCTAAATAGTATTGACGAGCAAACGGATATGACGAACGAGCACAATATGACTTCATTTGAAGATGGTCCAGATTGGTTTTCTTTTCACTTTTTGAGAAAATGTATTTTATTATATAACTTCATTAATTGATAGAAATATTTATGTTAAGTTATCATTTTTATGACTGGAAGTTAAAGAGCTTTTTTTTCTCTATGTATTCCTGTATTTACAAACATTATTATTTATTATTAACTCTGTATGACAATGTGAATAAAACATTTTTATAAAAAAAAAACATGGGGTGTACACTTTTAATGTTTTACATAAAGACCTCAAAGCTTAATGTCCGTAAAGTTAACAGCCCCACTTAAAGCACTAATTACGGGAATGATGACATCAGCTATTAGTGCTCAATTAGTGCTACTACTTAAGTCCATACTGATAATAAGTGAACAATTATTTTGGGATATACGGCTACTTGTCTGTAATGGCTGCTAACTTCACGTAGCAGAACCACTAAAAGCACTAATTTCCGGATAAGTACCAATAATTAGTGCTCAATTAGTGCTTTTGATTGGCGCCACCCCCATAATTAGTGCTTTCATATTTTGTAATGGATATTGTAATGAATGTGAATGTGATTTTGTGTTTTCGATGTGAATAATGTTATGTATTGAACGAATCTAGTCATATAAAGAAAGAAAGAAAGTAAATAAACTTCTTGAAGTGAGGTCAAAACCCTTATTTTGCCTTCATCCAATCATAGTTATAATGATGACATGAGTCAATGTGAGAGAATACTTACTTCAATTGTATTTGTTGACATCAGTCAATTTGCGTTTAAAACCTGGTAAGGTAGCAGCACTTGTCCTGTGTAGGATAGACAAGGTGTATAGAAGTAGTGTGTAGTGTTTTCGGGTTAGATCAGCCTGCATTGACGATTTATGAACTTATTTCAGATATATCAAAACAATATAATACAAGTCTTACCAGAGTAAAAGAAGTTATCTGCTTTGGAATGTTTCCCACACACTAACATCATAGAATAATGAAACTAACATGCATTTTGGAAACCCTCTTCCCAATCTTCAAAGCAGATTGCAGATGATTGTTTCTCCCGCACATCGTCCTTCGGGAATAAATGAAAGGAGAGTCCATCTGCAGCTGTTGATTCTTTGTTTGAACATTGAGGAACACTACAGTATCGATTTGCTGCTTTTAGTTTGCTTTTAATTGGTAAATTCACCGGTTGAACATCCATTGACAGATGAAAACAAATGAAGAACAAATGATTTTTGACTACATAGGCAAGTTCGCGAAGCAGCCTCCAGATGTCGACTCCTTTGATTTTAAACGCGAATACGTATTTTTTTGTCTGGGGCTTAACGTCGCACTGTTCTGCAACGAGGCTAATGGCGACGGATGAATGATTATGATGATGTTGGGAGATATGGTGAAGAGTAGGTAAGGATGGAAGGTGGGAACGAGGCGGTCGTGGCCTATTAGTAGGGTACCTTCCCATCATTTGCCTGTTGACTGAGGGAATACCACGAAAAACCTTTCAGTCAGGAAGGACGGCCGCGGGATCGAACCCGGGCCTCCGGAATACAAGTTCAGAGCGTTACCACTGTTTTATGAAGCACAAAAAGGCAGCCCCTACTTTTTTCTTAATGGCTTTACCGATTGACTTCAAATTTTCTCATGTTATAGATTAGAGAGTAGATCTGTGTCGTGTATTGGCCACAAAGTTTTATTTTTCTTTACATTATTTCAGGGCAGAGGTGCCAAAAAAGACTCATATATTCCTCAAAACTAGAAAAAAAATGTTAATTTTTGGATCACCATAGACACAGATTTACTCTTTATCTTTATGCTGTTAAATTTTGAAGACATTCGGGCAAGCCATTAAGATAAAAGTAGGGGCAGCCTTTTATGTTTTTTGTGGTTCTGAATATTTGAATTAAAATAACTTACTTCACAGCAGTATATGCAACATGCAACACAAGATTAAATGTCACAAATGTCACGTACAGCCCAGAGCTTATGTTTTTTCATGCATTTCTAGGATTTTTTTTACATCGGAATCGAAAATTTCTGGGAGTATTATCACTCTTAACCATAACCGATGTAATCATTAAATGTCAGCAAAAATGTTTCGTTCGAAGAAAAATGTATGTAACGAAAACGATATTTGGCTCTAATACCATTCAATAGGGAAGTGAAGTGAAGTTTAGATTTTAGAATAATAAATATTTTATGAAAGTTGAGAAGTTGTTGAAGGCAGATGTTGTATTATTTTTGTTGTGTGATGAATAGTTTTCAAGGAACGAATTTACAAAGTTTGGTAGATTGTAGCTGTCCATGAAACACAATTTGACGTCACACGCCGAGTCGGGCCGTATAGATAATGTTAGCCAGAGCCAGTTCTATGCATCCCGTAACACAGGGAACACGGCGTGTGACGTACAGCTGGTTTTTGCAGAGGAGTGAAATGTCGAAAACTAATAAATTAATTATGGGAAATATATTAATTAAAAAAATATAAACAAATTTCACATTGCTCTTTGAGGCTATTCTGTATATAAACAATATCTAATCTCCACATTTACCTATTCCCCATTGTCTATTGGACAGTTGGTCAATAGTTCAATTATCGACTGCTCTGCAATCTTCTCCTGACTAATTATCGGTGAGCTGCCAGTGCAACGAATCCAGCCATTATATTACTTGCCATGTCAATTAGCAGGGCAATTACATGGATGACATCTGTGGAGGACGTGCAATCGATTGCGGTAAATGAGGTCACCGATGTTGTTTTGGCGACTGAATGTAGACGAATAACAGGTAGAGACTCGTGGGTGAGATAGTTTATCTCTCTGCACTCGATTTCACAACTCTATACATGTATCCCTCGAGCATAAAGTGATGGTATGTTATCGGTCAAATAGTTTTCTTTTTGAAAGTTCATCGACGAACAAAACTGCAGGGATTCCACCGCTGATATTGACATTTAAAGCGGAAATGATTAGGTTATAAGTTGTGCTAGCTGGTCTCAGTCAAATAGAGCGAATTATCCAGCAGAAGTACTTTATAGAAGTATATGCTGACGTTTCCTTGTCAGTTGTCATAAAGTTCAGATTGCACGATTGCACTCGATAAATGTTATAAGCAATCATCGTTGGTGCAGTTTCATCGGTTTGATTATTTAGATCGATTATTGGTCGTAAAGAAGGCTTATGGTTTTCATTTGATGAGGGACATAGTCGATTGCCGGTAAACGTCGACAGAATAAAGTTACGTTCAACCTGGTGAAGAAAATATGTCCGATATCTCTATCTAACTTTTGATGCATTCAAATTATGAAATATGGAAATAATAATTAGAGTAACAATTTTTTTTGTCAATCTTCCAATAAAAACCTACTAATGAGGGCAATATGTGGCCGCAAACTCGTGAACAATCTGAAAAGCTGAGACATTTCAGGTATTCCACGAGCTTGGGCAAAAATATTGTATTTTATTACAAGAGTATATATTCGACTAAGATCGACTTAAAAATTAGCTACGGTATTAATTTTTTGCATTTTTCGTAAATTGACGATATTATCGTCGCTGATATGCCAGTCAGTATCTGATGTGTTTGTGTCTTATTGCAGGTTCCATCAGCAACATCGACGGCGCAGAATATCACTGCAATAAGACGCAAGTACGCAAGGTGATCTCGGGTGTGGTCGGCGCAGCGTCTTCTGTCACCAGCATCCAAGTGGCCAACCTGTTGCGTCTCTTCAGAATACCGCAGGTAAGAGTTTTTTACAGTCACAACAGAAACAACAACTCCGTAGAATATCATCACCCTTATTGAAACTCGACACTATAGTCGAAATCATTATACTAAGTTGCGAGAAATTCGTCCTTTAGCGTAGCCCTAAAAGACAACTTCAAAAACTCTAGTCCGTCCAGACTGAATCCTGCTGATAAATTAACTGGATTTGATTTGATAAGGACATTTACTAAAATTAATGGATTTGATAGAGATATTGGAGAATTAGTATAGAATTATAGAAAAATATAGGATAAAGAAAAGCTATAGATATTCCTTTTTGTAAATTGCATTTGTATCTTTTGTTTTACATTTGATTTAGGTACTATTTTAGGCTATGATTACGTTTCTATGTAGTATACGAAGCAGTGATACCTGAACGAATTGAAAAATAAAAAAATTGTTCGATGAGTACACCATTACTGCTAAACAAAATTCATTGTTCACCAGAATAAACCTTAATCGATTACTTAGTCGTCAAGTAATTATACCATAGAGGTACTGCTATACAGTTCATGTATACCCAACGCATTAAGATGTGATAAACCTTACCCCCTATCGCGACTACCAGTCGTACACAGAAGTAGTATAAGTTGCCTAAAATACAGATATTTGTATACAGAGGGGTGATTTGCAAGACTGGTTTTATCATTGGCTTTGATCACGACTTAATGCGTTGGCTGTACACCCACGGTCAGAATAATTGACGGTGAACTGCCAAGTTGGAGCCGGAAGTACCGTCAATATTTGTTAAATTGAGAAATAATATTTACTTATAAGGTGCAGGTTGATTGGTTCTTGTAATCAACCCCTTCAATCCCATATGCTCGCCATCTGCCATTGCCTCTGTGTTTACGTCTGAACTGAATAAACAAGTTTATAAAAGGACTTAGAATTTTGCAAGCAATTTATGCAACCGCGGGTGTACTGTTGTAAAATAGACCAAGAAGGCGAAGGAACTGGAAACTAGTTTAAATATTACATGATGTATAAATAATTATATTGCAGTTTGTAGAACGAAAGATGACAAATAACAAATAAGATACTCGGCTGATGTTTAACTTTGGTTTTGACTTCGTTTCGTTTATGAACGAGTAGGATGCACATCGGGATTGAATTAGGATTGAAAAAAGGACAAAGTAGGGTTGAACGAAGGTATGTGAACTCTCTCTAGGTATAGAATGGATTAAAACGTAAATTATTGAAAATAGGTGTGGACAAACAAAACATTATTATTGTGGGATGAATAATTCTCAAGTAATTGACCAATGAAGGTGGGCGTTGCCTTATGAAAGACAAAAGTATTACCATGGTAACGCCAGGGTTAAGAGAAAATAACAATTTTGCATTCAGACAAATGAAATTCAAAAAGTTCAAAGAATTTAGCTCACACGTGTTTAATAGTTTAATTTACCTCTTGAAATAGTACAATAAATATATTTAAACTCATATAAATCATGTTTGATGATATGCTGGACAATTATTACAGTGGTACAACGGAACAAATTATATTTTGTCAGGTATGTTGCCAAAGAGTTTTACTTTTTTATGGCTTCTGTCACTGGATTGTTTCGTCAACTTAAAAAGGCACTACCTCTCTTATGATAGGTTAATTGAGACTGAACAATATTCAAGTAGATAGTTTAAATCATTACTATTAATAATGGCAATTTTTTAGATTAAAAAACTGTTACATTCTGTAAGAAACAGCTGTTTGCTGTTAACTGACAGTTGTTTGGTCACTGACAGCTGTCACTGACCAAACATTGACTTTTGTTTTATGACGTAGTGGGGGGAGGAGATCTACATTGGTCAATTGATACAGGAGAATGATAGAATTCTCAAATGTTTAAAATTATTTATCCATGTTTCAAAACGGTTGATGTCATGGGGCGCAGCATTGCCATGGCAACAAGTATTCACCATGGTAACACATTGTTGTGGACTTAGAAGAAATGACCTCACCATTCTCACATACGTCACACATAGATTTTCCCGCAAAAATGTTACATGAAAATTCAATTTGATATTTTACTAGGAAAACGATCAGAGTAACGCGTTGATGAGTGAGCACCGAAACGCGCAACATCTCTTTCCGGAATTTCGTAACGCACAGAAAACATAACATTTAATCACCATAAAAGAACCGGTTTTTAATTGAAACTGAGAAAAGCCATCTATATACTTTGGTGCTTAAAAAGAAAATCGGATCTAAGCTGCACTGGACATCCCGTTTCGATCTAGCTGCTGATAGATTCTATTTCAAACAGTTAAAAAGTCCAATAAGTATATACATTCTCTACTGATTGGGCTGAAAACTCTTAAAATAAGAAAATATTGTGGTCTTAATGTCTACGCAAAATTTGAACTTCATTGGAAAATTTTGATTTTTGACCAATCGGGAGATATTTAAAAAAAAAAATTAACCAATAATAGGATGATGCTGAAACTTAGTCAAAGTTAATAAATGGTTGTTCTGAAGTACATTACAAAGTTTCAAATTGATCGAATCCACCAATCAAAAGATATTTGTTTTAAAATTAGAAACAAACAGAGGGCAGCTCTCAAAAACAATCCCAAACTAAGTTAGAATGATATTAGTATGTGTGCAAAATTTAAGCTCGATCGTAAAAACAATGTGGCCTGTAGCGTCTGGAAAAACACATAAACACACAAACACACAAACAAAAAATAACAGAGAAAGTGTCCAAAAGAGCCAAATGGAGACGCTTGCTACGCTCGCTCAATGAATAAAAATGTTATTTTTTTCTGGTGAAAAGTGTATTGATAACATGATATTATATGTTTTGATATTTCAAATTTACAATACTTTTTAAGGAGACTTCCCTATTTGATGCATGTCAATATTTTAACGGCTGGAATATTCTGAAGAAAATAGGACAATGAGACGTAAAAACGAATTTATAGCCATTTAGAATTACCGTCCCGTCTTTGAGATGTCACGTAAATATTGCACGTCCACAAAGAAATGTCATGTTTTATGCATGTTTAGTGATAGGTACTTCTCAATAACTTGGAAATCATTTGCCGATTTTCTGAAACTTGTCCAAAACTCTTCTATAACTCATACATTGTATAATCTTTGAAAATTTGAAGTTTGAAGTGTTTATAAACGGTTCCTTCACCAATCAGCGAATCACGTTCAGAATGCCAGATAAGTTGGTCGAACGATTTGAACTTTTAATAAAATAAAGAAGAAGATAATATACCAGGAACCAACTAGTAAAATACAAATATTTGAACAGAAACACTGGTATTGTCAAGTATAAAATAAATAAAAAATAGTCAGCATTATTTCGTCGATGCGTTCGATCGAATTTGTCACGCGCGACTGACAAAGTCGATCGAACGCATCGACGAAATAATGCTGACTCTTTTTAATTTATTTTATACCAGTGTTTATGTTCAACTATTAGTATTTTACTGATTTGAACTATGTGTGTGTAATGTTTGGATTTCTTGCAAATTGTGTCGTATTGTTTACGAATGCGCAGGAAAGTGTGTTGTTGTGTTCACGTTGACGGCTGTGATATACGGTTCGTTAAGAGGGTCGTATTTCGATGTCGTATAGAATGTCTGTGTAGTAATTAGCAGAGCCGGTGTTCGCCACAGAAACCACCCCGTGCTGTGTTCTTCTTGGCGAAGTGTCGCTTCTAATTCCACAGCCCAGTGGATATGTCGCTTCCAATCCATTCGCCATCTTACACGGCTTCCTTGTTACTTACCTTTCTGCATAGCTCATGTTGATAACACCGCGTTTCTATTCACCCCTTCTACACCCTTACTCTAGGGCGATCGAGGCGTAGTCTCAGATCATCATAATGTTTTGTGTTCTTATTGATATTCATGCCATACAATCCCTGAAAAAAATATTTAATTCTCGTGTCAAGTTTCTTTGATAATTTGAGTTCTCTACCCTTTGTGATCTTACGGCGCCAAGTAAAATCGATACATTTTTAAGCTATAATGAAGTTCTATTTTTTTGTACCGATAGATTTGAACTTTTTTCTTATAGATCTACGGACGTACTATCAGGAAATAATTGCAAACAATACCAATGTGTGCTTTTTTAAAGTTAGAAACTAAATTCGAAATGATTTTACTATCTCTACCATGTTAAAGCTTTGCTCATTCTCTAATAACATAAAATTGAAACCTCACTTTTGGACTGGAGTTGCAAACTAAAATACATTTAAATAATCTTTTATAGTTGAAATACTGGAAAACGTTTTTTGAACTTATACTTTCAAGAAATAAATAAAAAATAATATATTCAATATTAATATTAATAATATTCAAGAATAAATATTTGTTTATAATCGATTTTAAGATGCCTGAATAGTAATTCTCTACATTCGATCAAAAAAAGTAGTTACCTATGAGAACACTTCTAACATCAATAAATACCAACTGCAATGTGAAAAGATTTTCCTCGAGTGGGACTCGAACCCACGACCTTCCGATATCTAGTCAGATGCTCTTGCATCATCTTGCACCAACATCTTGCACCAACATTGCAGTTGGTATTTATTAACATTCACCTAACTTAGGGATTCAGTAAAAATCATATTTCATACTTCTAACATCCTTCACATGAAGGATATTGTCTGCATACTGGAGCTTATCAATATTTTCAATCAATATTAGTTGATTTTGCAGTGATTTATTAATTTATAAAAAAAAATTGTGTATTCATACGCACGTGAAAACTGTCAAAAACCCAGCGGGCATTATAAGTTAAATCTGACCCGTCAACACGCCAATATAATCATGTCCGCCCTTAGTGGAAAAAAGCAATTTTTGATTGCTGATATAAAACAAAAGAAGTTCGTGGCAACTATAAATAATGAAGAACCTTAATAAATGACTTAATTCTGTGGGTTTGTATAATGGAAAATTAATAACAAATTAGAATTACTAATAAGTTTCTGAAGACTTGCTCATAATATCCATATAATACACTGAAGAGTCTAGTTTCGCAGTTTTGACTTCGAAACGTTAATTTCTCAAGTTTTTATTATAATATTTCTTTTGAAGTTAATTTAAAACCACTTCATTATTAATAACCTAATTAGAAAAAAATGTTTTTCATATCTTTTCTTAATTGAGTTTCTATAGTTTAGCTTCGACAAAAGTTTGAAGAGTGAAACCTAATTAATACAGCTTTGCAGTTGAATGCCTCGTAACTATTTTCTCGTAAGGGCAGTGATGTAGAGTTTTATGAAGCAATTATTAGTAAACGAACCAAAATATACATTTTGTGACCCAATTTTAATCGATAAGTTATAAGATCTCTTTGAAATCAAAATGGTCGATTTTTATTTAAGAGCGGTAAACCAGAATTATTTTCAATTCATAATACAATTAAAATGTACTTTATTCAGTATTTTTCTTAAATGAGTGCCACGTGAGCAGTGTTGTGACTAGATAATTTTATTTTTTATCTAGATAAAGATAATAGATAACTGTCAAAAATTTATCTAGATAAGATAATAGATAATATTTTGAAAAATTATCTAGATATTAGATAAAGATAAAAAAAAATTATCTAGATAAATATTAAAAGATAAAAGATAATTTTCTAAAATCTTGTCTAATTTAATTTTACAGATATTATTATTAGGTATATCTACAAACAGTTACTTTATAGGCATATCTAACCAGATTATTGATGTTCCTACTGCCTGTGATTAAAATTTACTGAAAGGGAAGGGACTATTATTATTATAGGGGATTATAATTTTAATTTTCTAATGCGTAAATTTGGAAACGGCACAGGTCAATCACCGATTTCATTATATATAACATTATTTTCTAACAAAAGTTTTGAAAAGTATTGGGAGATAGGATACTGAATTTTTGTAGGAACGATGATGTAAGTCAGTATAAAATTGTAAGACATAATAGCTTCTATCCTTAATATATCGGGTTTCGCAAAAAAAAATCATCCTGATTGAGAAGTCACTATATCGAAACTATTAAGTAGGATTCTGAAATTTGTACACATACTTATTAGAAAACATACCAAAATTTAATATGTGCAGGTTTCAAAAACATTCCTATTCGCATAAGTGATGGAGCCACTTCTGACAGGAAACTTTTTAGATGCACTTTTTTATTTAGAACCCATATAGAAAAGTTACGTTACCAACTGATGACATTTACTTAACCAATAGATGACATTCAGAAAATTACGTGACCAAGTAGTGTCCAACAGATGACTGGTGATGACCAACTGTTTTAGCTGACCATTTTAAGGTAACCAATAGGTTACCATCTGGGTACCATCTAATGACAAATTAGGGACAATTTTGGTTCGCGGTGGTTAACTGTTTGTTACGAGTCATGTATGTTACCAAGTCGTAACCATGCGCGACCGACATGTGACCAACTGGGTACACATTTGGTTGCAAGGGGTAACCTCTTAGTCATGAGCACTTGTTAGTTACCAAGACGTGACATTGGACGACCGACATGTGACCAACTAGATACACATTTGGTTGCCGGTGGTAATCTCTTAGTCACGAGCACTTGTTAGTTACCAAGAGGTGACATTGGACGACCGACAAGTGACCAACTGGATACACATTTGGTTGTCGGTGGTAACCTCTTAGTCATGAGCACTTGTTAGTTACCAAGAGGTGACATTGGACGACCGACATGTGACCAACTAGATACACATTTGGTTGCCGGTGGTAATCTCTTAGTCACGAGCACTTGTTAGTTACCAAGATGTGACATTGGATGACCGACAAGTGACCAACTGGATACACATTTGGTTGTCGGTGGTAACCTCTTAGTCATGAGCACTTGTTAGTTACCAAGACGTGACATTGGACGACCGACAAGTGACCAACTGGGTACACATTTGGTTGCCGGTGGTAATCTCTTAGTCATGAGTACTTGTTAGTTACCAAGACGTGACATTGGACGACCGACAAGTGACCAACTGGGTACACATTTGGTTGCCGGTGGTAACCTCTTAGTCATGAGCACTTGTTAGTTACCAAGACGTGACATTGACGACCGACAAGTGACCAACTGGATACACATTTGGTTGCCGGTGGTAACCTCTAAGTCATTAGCACTTGTTAGTTACCAAGACGTGACTATCTAACGATAACACATGACCATTTGAAGACGAATTGTGGTTTCCGGTGACCAAGACGTTACTAAGACTGACAATCTAGTGACCAACTTGTTGAAAAACGAACATTTTCGTTATTTTCGTTTCAGCTTCAATGTCGGGGGAAGTTACATATTGATAGAAGGACTTCAAATAAGAATATTTTCTTGAGATATAATTGTGTTTTTCCTGTTAATTTTGCAAACCCAGCGTTGCAATAGTACATTTTGGATGCGGAACTGAATACAGAATCCGAATCTGAAGTCAGATTTAAAAAATATGAAAACAGACAAGAAATAAATGCAATAAACTATAGTGTGAGAGCCTTTAGGTCGATAAGGGCCATATTCATATAGATATTTAGGGTATAAGGAACCTTATGACTTTCAGATTCCACTGTGTGGAATCGGTTTTAACATTACATTATATATGTAATAATGTACACAAGTACATACATTTTAATTAACTAATTTTATGATAGTTAATTCAGTTAATTTTACAGTTAATTCAAAACGCGTCTCGGTTTTCTGAAAACCGAGACAATTACAAATAATTTACAATAATCTATGCCCAGTTGACACACATAGGTACCAGAAAACAAGTAGGTCACAAGTAGTACAAGTAGTAGTAAGAATTCTGGATTTTTACAGTAATCCAGTCGATACCTCTGTATACAAATGAAAATCAAATTACGGGACGAGAAACTTTTAAACTGATAAAGTTCAAAATGGTACACACAATTATGTAAGTAAATACAACAAAATTATTGCTATTTTATTTATTCCGTTGATAAACTTGAAAGTTTATAGTCATTGTGAAATCTAAAATATGTATTTTATTAGATGGAGTAGAATTAGAAACCATAGTTATACCTTGTTCTACTATTCCCTTGTAACGCTTTTAATTTTTCCCGCCCTACGCGCTTACCAACTCGCTACCATGCTTGACCAACACGTGACCAAGTGCAGACAAATTTTGTTGCAAGTGGTAATCTATCTGTCACTAAACCTTGCTAGTTACCAAGTCGTAACCACACATGACCGACAAGTGACCGTTTGGTGACCAATTTTGTTGCCGGACGTTACCAAGTCGTGACATCCGAAAAACCGTTAGATTTTACAGCGACTTCGCGGCGCCAGGGTTCGTTTTAGCGTTCGTACAAATCATGGTGGTATATATATACCACCATATGGTGGTATATATATGGTACAAATCGACTCGACTCGACACAACAAGACGTGTTACGCTGGACGGAAGGATTATTTCGTTTCATATTTGTATTTATTTCAATCATCCGTATACTACACTAAGTTTTTATTAGTGATTTAAGTAGAGAGAGCATCCTCGTGTGCTATTTATCGGCTTTTAGTTGAAAATGTAACTGTAGCCTCTATAACAAAAGAATTCCCAGTTTAAAAACGACCGGCAAGATACTGACAACAAAACGCAACACGGATTCAACGAAAAGTCTTGGAAGTAAGTAAGTATCTACTTCTCTACTTCTCTATCTATAGTCTACTTATCTACAAACATATTTTTATTTTATTATCTATAGCTTATCTAGCTTTTATTTTCTACCTTATTAGTCTAAGGTACTACCTTGTCGAAATATTTTGAAAGCTCAGTGAAATTAGTGATGATGCACAGAAATATCACCCATCACTGACGAAGTCTCACATTATTATGCAAAAACTAAACTACCTATAGCCTCAGGTTTGTCAATTTGAGTACAGATTAGAGGTTGACAGTTGTAGTAACTTCTGACTTGAGGTAGTATATTATCAAACCTACTGTCTAGTAGGTATATAGTATATTATCAAATTCTACTGTCTAGTAGGTAGAGTATAGGTACTACCAATTTTAAAGAATCATAAGATTAGTGTGTAGGTAGTAATATGCAAAAGAGACCTGAACTAGGGCTCGAACCAGGACCTCTTGCTTGCTTTTTGGGTGTTTACTAATGTTCCTAGTTCATTAAATCATCGGGCATAATGAGAGATCCCGGTTTGATCCATGGAGGCTGGAACATGTGTTCCGCCTCCCCCCCCCCCCCCCCAACCATAACCACTCAGGATGCTAGGTAGAGTAAAAATATTTCTTGTAGTGTTAACTTATAGTTGTATTTTTTAAATGAAAGTGTACCTATACTACCTTAAAAATCTTATGTTTTTCCAGCTGTCAAAAAGCAAAATCTGTATTGCGAGGCACGCTGTAATTTGTGCCCCCCCCCCCCCCCCCCAATTCAATTGTTTGATTTATGATGCATTTTTTACATTCTGTTTAATAATTGTCTAACTTTTTCATACCTTTCAGAACCTGAAGCCGAGTCAAGCCAATTCATGTGATTATTTTCTCTTCGAAATAAAATCATGAGAGAGGATGCTCAGAAAGTACCTAACCGATGTGGCAATATTCTCCGGTATCACCATCGCTGCTGTCTCCACGAGCTGACACTATTCGAGCAATCTAAGGTTGATACGACCATCAGTTACTTAGCGACCAAACATTGGTAATTTTTCCTATAGTCCATCCCACCCTCATGTTGGCAGTAGAATTATGTTTTACTATTATAACATAGGTATAGAGTATTTGTATTTGTATTTGTTTATTTGTAACCTTTGACCCTCTTCCGAGGAAATTGGTACATTCATGTTATATATTCTATATATATTTTTAAAATTACACATACGTAGTTCTTTATTCGACTGGATAGGAAGGACAGTTTTAAGTGCTGTATGAGTTACTCCACATTAGGAATGTTCAAAATACTAATTATTTTTCTGATATATTTCACTACAATAATAGGGTGGGACGGACTACGCATAGGTGGCACTGAGTGGTTATGAACTATTAATTTAATTTAATTCTATAATTTTATAGATTTTGTGAGAAGAGAGTATAGCTGCTCAATTGGTCATTCCTAAATTTACCTTTTTTGGTGCTTGTGATACAATTATGTTTCATACCTACCTACTACCTAATTGTATTGCAAGCACCAACCAAAGTGCTCAGAGTGTTTCCTAATTTATTATACCTAGTGCTTTTTTTATTTTTATTGCAGTATTTGATTCATATCGCCTCCACCAAACTGAAACCGCTGTCAAGAAAATCTGCAAGAAAATTACAAACTACTTTCTTCATGGGCTCTTCAAATATTATGTCGTCCCCTCTAACAAATGCGCTATGAATGCTGACCCAGAGAGCCGGAATCCTACAGTGCTGAAAGAGATTATGGGTATGTATATATTTGTTTTTTAACTTTAAGTTTTTCTTTGAAGAGAAAATTTATGAAACACCCCTAGTTGAGGCATTTGAATTTGAAATCTGGTTCCACATTTTTCCAAAATCATCATGTGCTTCACGACCAGTTGTGTAAGAAGGACAAAAATGTTGGGAATGTTAGGAGAACCAACAAGAATCTACAATGGAATGAAATGGGATCATGGAATGTAATATGCAAATATGCTATCTCCTAATGGTTAATTCGATTCAAACATCTCCGATGTATAGCTGCTACTTGATTTACTATACACAGATATTTATTTGCATTACACAATCTATGCCAATTCTATAGATTCACAAATAGAAATTGTATTTGTGTTAGTCCATAAAAAAACTTTAAAAGAACCGCATTCGTTTAAACGAAGTTTCAACTTGATCAGAGAACCGGTGGACAGTGACTTATGTCAGGACATAAAGTACTGAAAGTTGTCAAAAGTGCCTTAAGTTTTAAGAGTAATGTACAGCTTTCTATTTTATAAAGAAGTGCCTATAGTCTATAACTAATTAAGCGAGTGGAGCGAGCGTCTTTATTTGAAACTCGGGGTTCGAGTCTCTTTTTTGTGTGTGTTCTTTTTGCATTACCACAACAGGCTACATGTCAAATGAAGACCAGTTCAATATTTTCACAAGAGACTCATTACGTACCTACTATCCTGTTCTCTTATCCATTGATTTCTAGCAGATAGTATTCTTGGTTTCAAGGAAAAATTGATTTACAGTTAGTTCATTAGTCTTTACTGATAGATAATCTGGTATAAATGTTTAGAGTTTAGATTTTGTTCTGATGTGACTAGACTACTACCTACTACATATTCTATGAAGCAGTAAGGTATTTTTTCCATTGATATTGAAATATCGCATATCGAAATTTTCAGAGTGTTTTCCGAGGACCAGAACTACTGCACATTATTATTAAATGTAATTTTATCAGGATTTTATAACACTTTTGATTCTATGAAATATGGCTTTTCCTTATGACCTCGGGTAGGTTGATATGAATAAATACCAACTGCAAGATTAAAAGATTTTCCCCCTCTGGGATTCGAACCCAGCTCCTCTGAATGTCCAGTTAATTGCTCTACCAACTGTTCTCAAGTGTTTTTTTCTCCATTTTTTCTCGAAACCCTTTTGGAGTCGAATCAAGAAATTTTAGATATTTTATCACTGCTATCGACGCAATTCGTGTCGGCTCTTCCCAAGGTCTGTAGAGCAGAAACGCTAACGCGTATCAATTCGTATGCAATACGAAGGCTCGCTCATCAACGCGTTACAGAGAGTGTTTTCCTAGTACCTATTTATGTACCATCAACCCCCCGGTTGTTTTTATCTCATGCTGATTAAAATTTCAATTCATTTCATCAACCCATGTTGCCTCTAATCGTTCCCAAATAAGTGTGTTGGTTGAACAAGCAGCAAGTTCGACTGCACTTGAAAAATTTATCTTTGAAAATCTAAGTTTGTTAATTTATCTTATCCTATCCAGACCTCTTTAGTACAGTGGAGTAGTCGACTTTTTTTTAACACTTTTTGCAAATTTGATTGTATTTTTGTTTATTTTTAGTCACAAAACAGGCTGTTATTCTGATCCAAGTTGACTTCTTATGTATAAATAAATTTTGTTCCGATTTCTGCATGAATTTCTCACTGCTAATTCCTCATTGGCTGAAAAAAATGTGGTCTGTAGGCTGTAGTCACATCATGATGTTGATCAAATTGAAATCTTGAAATCTTTCATTTATTGAGATTATACCTTGTAGACTATAGGAAAACGCTCTGTGTAACGCGTTGATAAGCGATAGCATCCGTATTCCATGCGATTTGATATTCGTTTGCAAGTTTCTGCTCTACCTTGGAAGAACCGAATTGAAATGATTCAAAGAAGCAGTGATAAAATATCTGAAATTTCCTCCAAGAAATTGTAAAACATTGTGTCCATAAAATGTCTATAACAAGTCAAGACCAGATTAGTCTGAAAATTGGCAAAAATAATGTTGGTCCCGATTACAATGCAAAATTGGAAGCTAATCGGGCAAATGGTTCTAGTTTTATTTTTTAATCACGTGATCCTGTTCAAAAACTGTGTAAATGAGACCGCTCGTACGACATTAGACGTGCAACATTTCAGATCGATTGCTTGAAACGGTTTGATCTAGGCACTGCTGGCCTATACAGACCCATACAGACAGCAGAAAAAAAGAAAGTGTTATAGAGTTAATGATTTTCAGAAAAAAAATATACAAAAAAATGTATACTCATGGTTGTTGAAATCCATTAGGTTATGTAGCTTACTGCTAAATTCTAAGAAAGCTAATTTTTTCCTTTTTTCAGCCTATCCTGTGGGAAACGCAATGACTCATGGATTATCTCTCGGATCTTACTACCGGATCATTAGCGGATTGATCGCTTGACAAATCAGCTGAGGATCGAGTGTTCAGTGACTGAGCGAGTGCGGTTTTTAGTGAGTGCAATTCACCGTAAAAGGGGACATTATTGACTATTTACCACTATTTTATGTGTCAGTGAAAATACTATTTTTAAATCAAATACTACCTATTATAGAATTTTTAAACAATGATATATTATTAGTGCAGGGACAACATTATATTCGAAAGATTTTCTTCACTTACACTTTACATTAGGATGAATCTGGCTGTATAATTAAAACGGAAAAAATTAGTAAAATCTGTGTTATTTATTTGATCAATTCTCAATGTGAACTTTGCTGAAATTTTGCCAATTTTGCTGTTTATTTTGTTATATGTTTGTAATATTACATTTATATTTGGAGGCTTGATAGTGCATTTATGTTTTACTTCAGTTTATTTAATTTCAATTAAATGCAGAAATGCAATTTGAATAATCAGCGTTTGATGAACTCATCAGTTGTGTGCATCTTAAAACGTCATAGCAGAAGGCTTTAGAAATTATGAATGGAAATGCAGACTTCATAAAGTGCTCATTTAACTTTTGAGTTCACAAAACATATATATTGTAAATTTTTTCCCCCACATCCACTCTCCTGACGTCATCATTACCCATCCCAGTACCAAGCGTGGTCACTAAGTGGTCATTTTATGTTATTTATTGGTCAAGTGATTGTCATGATTGGTTAGTAAGTGGTCAGGATAGGATTGGTCAACAAAGGTAACCTAACGGTCGTACCTGGTCGAGAATGGTTACGTACTAGTCACAATTGGTTAGTTGGTGGTCAGGATAGGAACTAAATGTTGGTCAACAAAGGTAACCTAGTGGTCGTACCTGGTCGAGAAAGGTTACGTACTAGCCACCATTGGTCAGATGAATGTCATGAAAGGAGATTAGTATTGGTCAGCAGGTGTTACCTTGTGGTCATAGTTGGTCCAGAAAGGTTATGTACTGGTCACAATTGGTAAGATGTTATAACGTGTATAACCCGATATATGCTAGGTTCACGTTAGTTAAGGAAGAAAGGGGGAGGACTGTTCGGGATATGGGGCGGCTTAAAAAAAACACATGACATAACCCATAAATCACCATCTAATATGATAAACAGTTCAAACTGTAATTACGGATGACAATGATCTCCAATGTTTCCCAAGAAATAATCAAAATGAGATAATGAACTGTCCAAAATGACATAATTATATTCTAAACAGCGGCCGGCCTGTGATACAAATAAAGATACCTAATATACAAATAATTGGCCTTGTAAACAATAAAGATACATAAGATACAAATAATTGGCCTTGTAAACAATAAAGATACAAACTGTACCCCCTAGTGCCTAATTTAATCACAATTACAACTCTATTGATAAGCGTGATCAGCCTGAGAATGCACATGAGGTAAACACCTAATGCCAAATAGTTATTCCAACAAATGTTCTCGTTCACTAAAAGTTCCGTGAAACGTGCGTGAGAGTACGGTACCTTATACAGTTCTTCCAGCTTCTTTTAGTGCACCACAAGCCTTCCAGACACTCGGTAATATTGTACACTCTCTTGCCATGGCTACATCAAGAGGAGAAAAACTGGGCTCTCAATCAAAACAACTGTCATGTCAACGCCAGCACACTGTCCTCTAGAATGAACTCTAATATTCCCCAGCCGCCAAGGTAGGTAGGGGTAGTCAGCGAGCTGAAGAGAGGGGAGGGGTAGGCTACCAGCCATAGACGAGGGGATGAAGGTGGAAGGAAAGGGGGGGAGGCAGTTAGAAGATTGTCAACACGTGACAAATCCCCCTTACGTGGGAAAACAAAATATGGTCAATTAGAAGACTCTGCTGGCTTCAGATCCACTACATGCCAGCGTCCCGCTATGGTACCGTCTTCTCTAGCCAGTTCCATAATAATGGGGCTGATCTTCCTAGCAATGATGAACGGACCTATGTATTTGGGGGCAAGCTTGGCCATGAAATATTTGCTAGCATCTGAAAGGGCGAAGTTCCTTCTCCAAACCCTTTCACCTACTCCGTAGTTGACCGCTCTGTGACGGAGGTTGTAGTGCTTCCTCTGGTTGCGTTGAGCCCTCTCAACGTTTATTTTCACCCGTTCTCGGATATTCTGTAAACCAACCCATTTTTCAGCATAATCTATTTCCAGTTCTTCGTTGTTGTTGTCGCGACGGATGCGGTTCCGTTTGCCTGACAAACCCAGGTCACGGCCCAACTGAAGATACGCTGGTGTATAACCCGTAGTTTCATGAACCGTAGTACGTAATACATGTTGTACCTGGGGTAGGAGGGTATCCCATTTGCGCTGGTTCTCCTCCACATAGATAGCTAGTAACGTACCAATTTCCTTATTCATCCTTTCCACTGGATTGGCCTGAGGATGGTAGAGGGGAGTATATTCCAATTCCACATCAAACTGGTTCAGAGCTTGTTTCAACTCTTTGCTGCTCAGTTGTGTACCGTTGTCCAGTATGACCTTCCTTGGCGCTCCATTCTCCATGATAACCTGGTTGACTAACGGTTGGATGACGTTGGCTGAGGTGGCTTTACGGATGGGAAAGAGATATACCCATTTGGTATGGGTATCTTGGATCACCACTATGTATCTATTACGTTTCAGCGACATGGGTAGAGGACCTATCAAATCTAAGGTTAGAACTTCCCAAGGATTGTCAGGAAACTGTCTAGAGTTAAGGAGGCCCGCCGGTTTCTGCTGAGTAGTTTTGTACTTCGCACACGTCGTGCATTTTCTAATATATGCACAGATATCATTGCGCATCCGGGGCCAGTAATAGGAAGTGGATATCTTGTTGAACGTTTTAAAGACCCCACGATGCCCCGCTGTCATCTTGTCGTGGCCATCTTCCATGATCTTCTGCCGCTCTTCTTTGGGAATCACTTCTTTCCAATTGTTTTCATCACCAGGTATCTTATGTTGGTCCTCGCAAAGTTTGTACAGGCGTGTACCTTTAACTCTCCAATCGGGGAACTTTTCAGGGTTCCGTTCGACCTTAACAATGAGGTTGTTGTACCACTTATCGACGATGGGGGTGACTACGAGAGAATCCATAGCCTCAACCGCTCTTGACAGGGCGTCTGGTACTTGATGGTTCTCACCCTTCCGATGAATTATAGTAAAATCGAATTGTTGTAACCTAATTGCCCAACGGGCGAGTCTACCAATGGGATCTTTGAGGCTATGAAGCCACAGGAGCGAATGGTGATCGGTCACCACTGTAAAGTGGGTACCTTCCAAATAGGGACGAAATTTTTCTACGGCCCAAATGACCGCCAAGCATTCCCGCTCGGTCACAGAGAACTTCCTTTCTGATTTAGTGAGGGTTTTACTGCCATAAGCGATGACATGTTCCCCATCTTCGAACTCCTGAGTCAAAACCACCCCTAATCCCACTGCCGAAGCATCGGTTTGAAGAAGGAAAGGCTTAGTGAAGTCAGGACATTGGAGTACAGGAGCGTTAACCAAATGTTTCTTGATGTCTTCGAATGATTCTTCTTGGTGCGAGTCCCATTCCCACTTACTATTCTTCTTGAGAAGCTGGGTGAGAGGTTCAATCTTTAAAGCGAAATCTGGGATGAACCGCCGGTACCACGACGCCAAGCCGACTAGACGCCTAACCGCTTTGATGTTTTGAGGACGAGGGAAGTTCAACACTGCTTCAACCTTCTCGGGATTGGCTCTAAGACCCTTGCTGTCTATCAAATAACCCAAGTACAGAAGCTCTTCTCGACAGAAGTGACACTTCTCCAAATTTATGGTGAGTGAAGCGGCCTTGAGTTTAGCTAACATTCTTTGCAAGATGTCGAGGTGTAACTCAAACGTAGGAGTCGTGATTATGATGTCATCCAAATAGACAAACACGTGAGGCTCGAGGTCAGACCCTATAACTTCATCAATAAAACGCTGCCACGTAGCAGAACTGTTGTGAAGGCCATATGGCATCCTAGTAAACTGGAAAAGACCCCGCCCCGGTATGGTAAACGCCGTCTTTTCTTTACTAGATTCTTCCATAGGTATTTGCCAGAAGGCCGACTTGAAGTCTATAGAACTGATGAATACGCTATTTCTCAGACGGTCGAGGGTGGCCCATACGTAGGGCTGGGGATAGGCGTCCTTCTTAGTAATGGCATTAACCTTTCTGAAATCAACAACAAATCGGTAACCCCCACAGGGTTTCTTAACAAGAAATATAGGCGAACTCCAAGCACTCTTGGAGGGTTCAACGATCCCTTGTCGTATCATATCATCCAATTCTCTGTTGATTTCTTTCTGGACGGTAGGATTCACGGGGTAGTACCGTTGCTTAATTGGTCGCTCCTCACCAGTGTCAATGCGGTGCACGGTACGATTGGTACAACCCAGTATATCCCCGGTCTTAAGGTTTTTGTAGTCTTCTATAACTTTCTGCAGCTGCTGTTCTTGATTATTATCCAGCTTGAAAGTCCCACTCGCCGTCGTGTCGAGAGCATTGACTGAATGATGATTCGTACGCGTGAAGCTCCATGTCTTGTTTGCAGCATCCGGGAGAATGTTCATACTTGTCCAGAAATCAATACCAAGATACAGAGGCATCTGGAGAGATGGTACTACCAACGTAGGTAACATAATGGAGCGTCCTTCAAGTTCAAATGGGATGTCTATACTACCAATCACTTGGCAACTATCACCATTAGCAATCTTAACACCATATTTCGCCGGTTTAAGTTCAAAACCCATCTTTTGCAGCTTTAACCAACCAGGACCTCCAACTATGGTAGCAGTAGCCCCCGAATCCAATAATCCCTCGATGTCTTTGTCAAGGATCCTTACTCGCAGGTAAAGGCGGCAGTCTTTGTCGCCCTGGGCTAATAAATAATCCAGCTGTTTCTCAATCTCGGCGTGCTTAACCTTCTCCACCCCAATATGATGCGTAGGATACCGGCTTTTGCAATGAGGAGCCTTTACTTCGGGTTGCTTCGCGCGGCTCCGGACGTACGAGACCCTTCTTCTTTTCCCGCATTCACACTACCACACTTCGTACATTGGTATCTGTTGACATTTTCTTCTCCGCAGAAGTAACAAAACTTCCTTTGAACGGCCTTAGGACATTTCCTAAAACGATGTCCTTCTTCTTTACAATTCCAACAAATCGGGGGTGTTGCCTGTTGAATGGCAGCCACTTCAGTAGCTCGACCCTGTTTCCCGATGTCCTGGTAAGCAAGGTCAGGCTCTAATAACTGTTTGAGAGCCGTCGGAGGTGGTCGAAATTTGTCAATTCTGAGCTTGTTTTCTTCTAATCCACGGACTAAATCCAATAGCTCTTCTACTGTTTTTGTGGGGATGAGTGCCAATCTGTCCGCATAGTATGGGAGGATATTTTGTCTGAGAATCTTGAGCTTCTTTTCTTCTAAAAGAGATTCGGGAAGTCTTTTAAATAAGTTTTTCATAATGGCAATATAAATACTTATTTTCTCTTCGGCTCCTTGAGTTCTCGCTTTAATCTCATTCAAAAGATTGTCTTCATAGTCAAAAGGTTGGAATTCTCTTTTGAGTAAGTGGGTGAGATCTTCCCATGAATTAATGTTCGCGCGGATTGACCTGAACCATATTATGGCCGAGCCGGTGAACAGATCTATAGCCGATGACCAAAGTTCTTCACTTGATAGGTTCCTCGCTTCACGCAATTCTTCAATACGTTCCAAAAAAGCGTTCACGCTTAGTCCTCTGCTGTCACCAGAAAAGGTAACACCCCATTTGATAACCGGGATCTGCTTTCTTACTGGTGTAGCCTGGCCCTCGTCTTCAGAAATCTTCTTGCTCTTCTCAAGCTTGGCCGTTAACTCCTTTACTTTCTTGCGCAATTCTTCATTTTCTTCATCTCCACTCTCTTCTTTATCTCCTGTTTTTTCTTTTATCTTGTCAAAACATGCAAGTGTTCTTTGTATAAGCTTCGATTTAGCCTTAATCTCTGCAGTCTGTTCCTTGGTAAGCAAAATTCTTTCCAAACGCCTGAGTACATGCCCCAACCTCACGTCTAGACGTTTGAAATCAGAGTCTGCTTTTGAAGAACCTTTATAGGTTGTAACACCCGACTCTAATTCAGTAACTTTAACTTCACATATCTCCAATTCTTCTTTGAAATCCAAATTAGTGTCTCTAGGGCCAAGTGAGCGTCCTGCTTTTTCCGTTTTCAAAAATGAAGCCATAGTTTTCTTCATGGCTTCAACCGTTGACAACTCAACAACGCCCCGTATGCGTAATTCATACTCAAGTTCATCTCTCAGAAGCCTTGAATAATCCATAATTGAGACACGTATGAGAAGAGGAATGCCTGAAGTAAGGACAAAACAAAATCCCTCCAAAACTAATCCACGTTGGGCGCCATTTATAACGTGTATAACCCGATATATGCTAGGTTCACGTTAGTTAAGGAAGAAAGGGGGAGGACTGTTCGGGATATGGGGCGGCTTAAAAAAAACACATGACATAACCCATAAATCACCATCTAATATGATAAACAGTTCAAACTGTAATTACGGATGACAATGATCTCCAATGTTTCCCAAGAAATAATCAAAATGAGATAATGAACTGTCCAAAATGACATAATTATATTCTAAACAGCGGCCGGCCTGTGATACAAATAAAGATACCTAATATACAAATAATTGGCCTTGTAAACAATAAAGATACATAAGATACAAATAATTGGCCTTGTAAACAATAAAGATACAAACTGTACCCCCTAGTGCCTAATTTAATCACAATTACAACTCTATTGATAAGCGTGATCAGCCTGAGAATGCACATGAGGTAAACACCTAATGCCAAATAGTTATTCCAACAAATGTTCTCGTTCACTAAAAGTTCCGTGAAACGTGCGTGAGAGTACGGTACCTTATACAGTTCTTCCAGCTTCTTTTAGTGCACCACAAGCCTTCCAGACACTCGGTAATATTGTACACTCTCTTGCCATGGCTACATCAAGAGGAGAAAAACTGGGCTCTCAATCAAAACAACTGTCATGTCAACGCCAGCACACTGTCCTCTAGAATGAACTCTAATATTCCCCAGCCGCCAAGGTAGGTAGGGGTAGTCAGCGAGCTGAAGAGAGGGGAGGGGTAGGCTACCAGCCATAGACGAGGGGATGAAGGTGGAAGGAAAGGGGGGGAGGCAGTTAGAAGATTGTCAACACGTGACAATGTTTGTCATGAAAGGAACTTACTTTTGGTCAACAGGTGTTACCTTGTGGTTATAGTTGGTCGAGAAAGGTTACATACTAGTCACCATTGGTAAGCTGAATGTCATGAAAGGAACTTACTTTTGGTCAACAAGTGTTACCTTGTGGTCATAGTTGGCAATCAAGCTGCACTTAATCGACGTGACCATTTCTCCCAGCTCGTCGACCAACTAGTGACCCTATGACACATATGTCACTAGTTGGTCAGAGCAAGTGGTCACTGTTTGTAAGCTATTGGTAACCTAATAAATGTTACTAGTTGGTCACTAAAATGTCAAGTCAAATTTCTATATGGGAAGTTCGTGCTTCCAAAGGGCAGTGGAAAAGGAGAAACAATTGAAATGTACAATAAGTTACAATTTTACTTTTTCAGCCATAACAAACAACTTAAAGCAAATATAATATAATTTATTTATATAAATAACCCCCTTTTAACCTCCATTATGCACCCTATTTTAAGTACCAAAGGATCCACCAGAGGTCAGTGATGTTCCTTGTTTTCGCGAATTGTAGGAAAAAAGTTACAGCTGTTCAAATTTGGTTGTCAAAAAATGGATTATAAGGATCTCAAATAGCGCGCGTCCAGAAAACTTCCAATGTTTCTTCAAAACTGCGTAGTACGATATAAAGCTGAAAATTTCAAATTATATTGAAATAAGATCAAGTGTGTAAAAATGTCAATCAATTTGAATGAATGGAATGAAATCTTGAAGTTTAACGTAAAATCAGAATATGTAGATTAAGTTAAAAAAATGAATATTTTCCCCACTATTCTGTTTTCCAGCTCAACTTCAAGATTCAATAACTGTCGTTACATAAATTGTTATTGATTTAAATTTTTACACAATCGAATCGAATCTATTTTGAAAATAATTTGAAATTTTCAGCTTGATATCTTACGGTGTTTTGAAGAAACAGCGTCCCGGCCATTGGAAGTTTTCTGGACGTGCGCTAATTGAGCTCCGTATAATCAATTTTTTGACAACCAAATTTGAACAGCTGTAACTTTTTTCCTACTATAGAAATGTTTTTGAAACTTGCAAATATTAAATTTGTGTATGTTTTCTAATATGTGTACAAATTTCAGAATCCTATCTATAATAGTTTCGATATAGTTATTTCTCAATCAGGGTGATTTTTTTGCGCCACCCGGTATTATGAATTCTAATTTACATTATGGTATTTTAAAATTAAAATAGATAAATATTTTTATCTAGATAAAAGACAAAAGATAACGATTTTTTTTATCTAGATAAAGATAAAGATAACAAGAAAAGTATTTATCTAGATAAAGATAAAGATAAAAAATAATTATCTAGATAATTATCTAGATAATTTTATCTAGATAAGTCACAACACTGCACGTGAGCCATTTGCCATTGGAATGGAAGGGGGGAGGGGGGGGGGGGGGGCGAAAGACAACTCGAAAAACTTGAAAAACTGTGGATCCCAAAAATTATACCATTAGGTAATTTTGTTAAAATAATATCTGAAAATCTATTCAAGAGGATTTAGGTGAAAAGGTAACCTGTAATTTCTTGGGTTGATATGCCTCTTAGCTACAATGATTTATTAGCCAATGCAAATACCCTCAACTTCTTTTTAAAATCATGGATTTCTTGTAGGCGGGGGGGGGGGGGGGGGACTGCCTTACTCTACTCACACTTGGCCGACGTAGAACATTAAAAAATAAAAACACATTCAATTTGAAATGGCTTCATTTAGATGTCCCAACAATCTTAATATTTGTCGAAAAGTAGCGTAGAGCTTCGAAAGAATCCAATCGCCATTTCTTGTATTCGAGGATTCATAAACAGATCCATAAATAAAGATGATATTAAACATTCATCATTAATAGAATTACCTCATAGCAAAGCGAATTACACAAATGGCCAGAGTTTTAGATTAACCTCAGGATGTTTTGTTGTGAATCGGTTTTCCCGGGCTTGTAATATTCGCCGTTGTTTACCGATGCATAAAACATGACACGAAGAAACATACAGCATTGGAAGTCGAGGATTTTCTCCCGAGCTGGATTTCGAAAACAAAGAAGAGTTTACAAGAAGAGAAAACACTTGAATATCGTAGAACAATGTGAAGCAATTCGTAGCTTTCACTTCGCTACACGCACTCATGCAACTGCACGTAGTTGAGTGGATCAATATTATTTAACAAGTACATCGAATGGACAACTTTGTTTGGAATTTGAATTAATTTAATTAACTCAACTCATAAATATCCAAATGGAGCTATAATCACGAAAATGAAACATAATCAACAATTCATCATCGTTTTCAACATGCAAAACTTTCAACAGATGCAAGAGAGATGTAACATGCAACATTTGGATCGGATCTGATCCTAAGCTGGATACCTAAATTTATTTGTTTTGTTCTGGTAAATGCGTTGAGTGTGGCGGCCAACGTAATATTGTTGTTGCCTTAAAATCATTTGCAAATTTTTTACCTGCTGTTGTAGGGGAGAAAAGGCAATAAA
The DNA here is from genome assembly GCA_934045905.1 of Leuctra nigra. NCBI lineage: Eukaryota > Metazoa > Arthropoda > Insecta > Plecoptera > Leuctridae > Leuctra > Leuctra nigra. Next base: position 12,365,617 of record OW203770.1, read on the forward strand.
GATATATATATATATATATATATATATATATATATAATCAACGAAATATAAACCCCCAAAAAACTATTACAATGATTGTCATGAAAATTATAACCCAAAAACTTCTGAAAAATTTCGATTTAATGGGTTGAATGTTGTGAGCTAAAGTTCATTAACTAGGAAAACGCTCTGTGTAACGCGTTGATGAGCGAGCACGGACACGCGCAACACCTCGAACCGAAAATATGTCTATCGAAAATATCATTAAAAGCCAATAATTCTTGAAATTCGTCAGACTTGTAGGTATAGGTATAAAAATCTCCAAATATTCCTAAAGTATTAGTCCCAATAGCCATGCAAAGTTTTAAGTTGATCGATTGAACCTTTATGATTAAAATGTTCCTTGTTAAAATTCAAAAATCATAGGATATATTTAAAAAAATATACCTGGGACCACTCATATGATAAAAGTGTGTGTACTTACACAATATTAGACGATCTGTTGAATGGTCATATCAGTTTCATACGTTTGAAAGTTTCTGCTCTAACTACCTTGGAACTATAAAAGTCGAAGAAGCCGTGATCAACATTTTCGTGCAATTTGACAGATATCACGCAAAATGTCAGTAAAATGTCAATAACTTTTGGATTTAAACACAGATAAGTCTGAAAATTGTCAAAAATACAGATAATGTTGGTCCCAATGACCATGCAAAGTTTTAAGTTGATCGGTCATACGGTTCTAGTTTAAATTTCAAAAATCATATGAAATATTTTTTTAAATTTTAACCAATGGGAGGATTTGGCTGAAACTTTGTATGATTGGGTAAAATGTTAGTGGTAATGACTTGTCAAAATTTCAAATTGATAAAACAAACCAATCAAAAGATAATTTTTTAAAAATTTGAACCAATCACGGGAACCCGTTCAAAAACAATCCCAGGGACCGCATAGAGTACGTTAGTGTGTCTACAAAATTTCAGATCGATTGCTTGAGCGGTTTGACCTGGGCTGTGACCACAAAAAAAAAAAAAAAAAAAAAAAAAAAAAAAACACACACAGAAAGTGCCATAAGAGTACCGTGGTGACGCTCGCTACGCTCGCTCAATAAACCCAATAAAAATTATTACAATGATTTTCATGAAATTTATAACCCAAAAACTTCTGAAAAATTTCGATTTAATGGGTTGAACGGTGTGAGCAAAAGTTCATTAATCACCATAGAGTTAGAATCACAGGATCTGTTCAATATGCAAGAGACATCTTATACATTTGTATGCGTGAACAATTTCAGATCGATTGGTTGAACTGTTTACACACAAAAACACATCTAAGGGGCAGTGGTACATAACTTGGTGACGCTATGCGCTTAATTATTGAAAATTTTAAGTTTAAACCCGAATTTCCCAAAGAATTGAGTAATATTGGCAAAATGTATTCCCCTTTACCCGTGGTGCAGATAGAAAACAGCAGCGTATTCAACAGAAAACAGCGCAGGGGGAGTTCAGTAGAAGCGCTGCTTGAATTCTCTTGAGAATTGAATACTCTTTTGTTTCGCTTTGTAAAGCTTTGCTCCCAGATGTTTTTATAAAAGATTTCTCTCACACAGATTATCTCTGAGATTTATTCCTGTCTCGATTCCGTGTTCCCAACAATAAGAGTGTTCTGATGTTATTTATTTGCTGCGCGGAAACGATGTTCCGCGATGTTCACTAGAGACTCGTGCGGTACATGAAGTATAATTTTATACTAATTGTATCGACACTTGAGGTACGATAAAATGACATCTATGAAACACAACAGGATAAAGCACATACTCATGTTAGAAAATGTATAAGTTGTTTTGTTGGATATTTTAAATTTTACGCCTTTTAAAAATTCTGTGATTTGATATTGAGTAATGTAACCAAACACAGTAAATGCTAGGAATTGGATCCACTATTCATTTGGTAATGTCACGGTATATAAGTTTCACTTTTCAAACAAGTTCTGGAGTCTGAGTCTTGAAATCGGCGTTTTGAAACCGTTTGAGATTTCATTGTATAAAACGTGAACAAATTGAAGGCTAATTGGCTTAGTGGTCAATTTTTTTGGTTTTAAACAAAGAAAACGCGAACGTTTTCAAAACGCCGATTTCAAGACTTGTTGAAGTTGTGCAAACAATTGATACTATAATTTTGATTTTGCCACAACAATTGAAGGAAGTCCGTACAAATTGTAACATTTGAAGGGTACAGGGGAAGAACGCTATGAGACAATTTTTGGAAAAAAATTAGTTTAAGGTGTCATCTGGCTGTGGATTTTATGGGTAATCAGAAAATTAATTCGGTTTCCAGACAATATTGCCACAAAGTCTTGAAAAAGGCAATTGAAATATCGATTTGTATGGAAGATGGATACAAGTTTGAACATAAAACTTCGTTTATCTCAGTTTCATCCGAATGTGACTCAGAGCATTCTTTCCCTGTACGCTTCAGTTGTACTTTTATCAAAAGGTAGCCGATGAGGACTTGACGTTATGGGCAGTGTTGTGATTAGATAATTTCATTTTTATCTAGTTAAGATTAAGATAACCTGCCAAAAATTAATTTAGAAACGATAATTGATAAAATTCCAAGAAATCATCAAGTGAAAAACGATAAATAAAAAACATTGACTATTATAATTGTAATATATAATAGATATTTTTTACCAAATAATACTGCTCCGTAATTATTTTAGAATCATAAATTCGGTACTAGAGTTTTTAAAAAATGGGGCCTTCAAAACAAGCCAACAATCGATTTTCCTTCTTCATATCATCTGACATTTGAAGCTCATGCAAAACACATACATTCAGAATTTTGTATTTTTATCTAGATTATTGGCAATAGATAACAATATTTTTATCGAGATAAAGATAAAGACAAATATTAAATTAACTGTGATAATTAAGATAATAATAAATTATTAATTATTAATAAGATAATAGATACAAAATAATTAACTAGATAAGTCACAATACTGGTTATGGGACCAAACTGTACCTTATGGTCCAATTATGTTTTTAATTGAAGTTTCACTTATACGATGCCAAAATATATCATATTTGTGGTGAAACGTTATCAGATTTTTGGCAATTTCTCACATTATAACATTTTATTTCTTATCCGGCCGGTTACCACATATTTTGGAACAGCGGTCTTATTATTATTTAAAAAAAAATCTAAAATTATACAATATACTATATTTAGTCATTCCTCTTGCGGTTTCAGGTGTAGTTTCCGTACACTATTCAAGGATCATTTCATGTCTCCCTGAGTTATCTTGGAGTAAAAGTGGAACAACGAGTACATAAAAATATTATTAAATGTTATTATTAACTAGGAAAACGCTCAGTGTAACGCGTTGATAAGCGAGCACCGGTGTGCAGCACATCTAACCATGATCTAACCGAAATTCCGTAAATAATCCACAAATAATCACTTGCAGAATCACATCAGAGTTCAAATTTTCTTCAAAAACTGGTAAGATTGCCACAAAACCTTGAAAAATAAATCCAAGAGAAGCAAAAGACTTTCCCATCACTCCCAGGATCACAGAAATGTTAAAATTTTCTACAAACAATAGCTAGACCACAAAACCTTACGTTTACTAAAAAACCTCCAAGAAAGCATCGCCAAACAGCAAGAATAATCACTGGCAGAATATCAAAATAGTTTAACAACTGTCAATGTCAAAATATTTGTGAAAACATAATGTCACTGCCAACTGATATACAGAAATGCAGTAATCATGGTCCATAGGTATTTTTTATGAACATTTCGCAGAAGATTTCGTTGCTACGATACAAAAATCAATTTCCGATGAAACCAATGGACCCAACTTGCTGAAAATCATTTTGTCCACAACCAGAATAGTAATATAAGTTTTGTGAAAAAATTGGCCTGATCCCTTACATCGTTTGGCAGGAGACGCCAAATGCACAAATAAACACACAAAAAAACAGAGATTCTAGCTATAAGTTTCAAGTGGAGACGCTCGCTACGCTCGCTTGATAATATTTAAATGGATCCGTTAATCTTTGCTATCAATTACAAGAAATTCTCATTTCTAACTTCTCTAATTAGTTATCTCTAACGTATCGAACTTTCTCAAAATCTCTAACTTCTCTAACTTCTCTCAAACTTCTATAATACAACTAATTAGACTCAAGTATTTCTGATAGAAAATGTGTGTAAGTCTAATATGGTAACTCATCGATTTAGGCTCTCGCCGCGTTGAATAAGCGTGATGTGATTCATGACGTGGAAGTATAAAGCTGTCCGAAGTAGACAGGTATTTCACATGGGCGCTTCAAAGCTGCGGAATCCCTTATAAAGGTCCTGACAATGTCGAGATTACCTCTTCTTTGTGTTGGCGTGGAAGGTTCAGGCATTGTGATGTGAAAGACGTCTCGCGTGGGTGGAATGAAAATATCTACGTCGGAAAATGAATTTGAATGTCGAGATTTGCATTTTCATGAATCACATTCACCAGGTCATCGTATTTTAATTATGTTTTTGGTTTATTGTAGGATGTTAACTATTACATAATTGGTTATAATTTTTATTTTATTGCACAAGCGGTGGATTTTTCTTTTCTTTGAGGATGACAATATTTTTTTGACATATATCTGTGTTTTATTAAGTAGGAAGAAATGTCCTACAGGTCGTTTCTTGGATTTTGAACACAAAAGAAAATAATTTGGAAAGTGGAATTGGCCAGTTTTGGGTTTGAAAATGCCTGGAAAAAAGTCGGTATCATTATTGAAGTTAAATTTATTTAGTATGGGGTAGGCAGTGGATGGGAAGGAAACAATTTAAAATGTATTTATTTATACTTAATTTTCGACGTTTTTTATTAGTTAGTTAGAGAACATTTAAAATTGAATTTGTCTATTTTTTATGTTGTTAGGAGTTAGCTCTTGTGCCATAAATCTACTCATTGCGGATTTAATGACGCTGCTAGCTCATAATTTTCACAAAATGTGAGGCAATGACTTTTCACTGAATGCCCGCGAATGTCATTTAGATTAAGTTGTCAATCGATTAGTTTTGAAGTGGTTCTTGGGAAGTCGGTATTTTATTGAACGCGATATTCCCCGGGTTGAGTTGAATGAATAATTTTCCGCCATCTCTGCGAGGCTTGTAAATAGTGAAGCAGAAGACGCATCTAAAAAGTGCTTTACATTCTAATCCAGGGCACTTGTGTTAGGGGAAAATTGGACGGAAAATGAGGAAAACCCCGAAGATAAGTGAAGTCAATTTCGGGGACAGAATGAGGGGAAGTGATGGTGTGAAGGGGTGGGGGGATCAATAGTTCGCACAAGGACGAGAAAGAAAAATGTGAAAATCGGCGTGAGTATATGCAGAGTTGCAGTGTACCTAATTTGAAAACTTCAATCTATAGGTCGGCGGTTTCTTTGCTTTGGTTGGATATTTTCTGTGGAATCTCGACCTTCGACCATATCGTAGTTTCATTCACAGGCGCGTATGAACTTAATTTGCAAGGGGGAGGGATAATATTGTAAAATAACTTGAGCTGGACATACTAATGACTACGAAGACAATGTGGGTCTGGGGGGAGGGCCCTCCAGCAAATGCGGGTCCGGGTCGCACAGCCCCGGAAAGCTTTTGAATTTCAGACATCAATTTGGTGCATTTCTACGCGATTTTAACACTTTTTATGCAAACATTTGTCTTGACACATAAATGTATAAGAACATAGGGAGGGGAATTGAATCAGAGGGGGGCGGATTTTCCACCCATCCCCCCCCCTTCCTACGCGCCTGTTCATTCATAGTTAGAAACTTTTCGGAAAATAAACCTGAAAAACGTTTTTTGAGCGAGCGAAGCGAGCGACTCCTTTTGGCTCTTTTGGCACGGACCTCCGTTTTTTTCTATGTTTTTTTCCTGTGCGTACCTCTATCATACAGGTCACAGTTTGTCTACGATCAAGCTGAAATTTTGCACACATGTAGGTACAGACCTTCTCTGGAATTTGCAGACCCATTTTATTTTTAAAAAATCCGTTGATTGGTTGAAATTAAAAAAATATATCATCCTATGGGTAGGTCATCAATTTGAAATAATGAAAAGTCATTGCAATCCAAATTGTCTCAAATCCTACAAAGTTTCAGCATGGTTTCAGCTATATCCTCCAATTGGTTTAAGTTTAAATAATATAATTCTGATTTGTCGAATTAAGTTCAAATTTGGCATAACGATCAAGACCGACAATATCTAAAATTTTATAAATTTTTAACCCAATCGGTCAAGTATTTATTGTCATTTTCATTTTAAGTATGAGTTGTCAAAAGAGATTTCTGGAAAAAGTATAAGTAGAGGTAAGCCACGTCACAATGTAAAGTTCATTCACGATTAGAATTGCAAGCCGTAATGGCGGCGTGTACTACCGTAGTCAAGTGAACGTATACCTAAACATGTAAATATCAATATAATAATCAAAAATGTGTATAATACGGCTGTAGATAAAAATAAATCAATTTTATTGAATTTGTATAATATTTACTACTATTAAAAATTGTGTATTTGACATAATTTATACAATTTCAATAATACAAAGAAGAAAGTCTTGCCATTGACAGGGCAGTGTTCAAGTGACTGACCAATGAACGACGTGATCGACTAAAACGTCAGTGATATTCTTATCGTGAACGAACTTTATCTGTTATTCAGCCAGAGTGTTTATATGGAGATTGGAAAGTTGCAAAGAAAATAGTATTGTGTCGTATCGTGTATCGTGACTGGGGATGTTGCATGTTCTGTGCTCGCTCATCAACGCGTTACACTGAGCGTTTTCCTAGTAGTTACTACGTAAACCACAAAACTGAGTTTACTCGAAAACCAAAACTTACAAAAATATAATTGAAAATCTAATCAGGAACGAAAAGAAAATCGTAAAATATATAATTATTTGAAAGTGGGAGATTTGAAATGCTAGTCAACCTCAGCTTTAGTGTTCAGGTCACCTTAACACCTTGATAGGTTACTATCTGGGCTTACGTCGCACTGTTCTGCAGCGAGGCTAATGGCGACGGATGAATGATTATGAAGATGATTGGGAGATGATGATGAAGAGTAGTAAAGGATGGAAGGGCGGAAGGCGGCGGTCGTGGCCTATTAGTAGGGTACCTTCCCAGCATTTGCCTGTCGACTGAGGGAAAACCACGAAAAAACACCAGTCAGGAAGGACGGCCGCGGGAATTGAACCTGGGCCTCCGGAATACAAGCTCAGAGCCCCAACCTGTTCCGTTAGGTCACTATCAATAGGTTACGCGATGTGTTTGTAAATGGAATGCATTGTTAATCTTATAGGACTCCAATTATTCACGACTCGCCACTTGGATCAAGCATAGCATATCTCGAGATGATTTCACGCCCACATGGGATGGGCTGGACCGTTGAACACGGCATGAGAGTGCTGAAAGTGGGATCAATGACCTGCACTCACTTCTTATCTTAACACCCCCAAATTAATTACGAAAATGTGTTCACCGTCAACAAAATGAACAAATTTGCTATAATAATGAGCTTATACATTCTCAATTTTTCTCAAACTTGTAAAACAGAAATAATAGAATGCTATGAATCATTTGTAGATCTTTATTATCCACATGATTACGCACTTAACGATTTGAAACTTAAAACAAAATAGACACAGATAAAATATTGCATTTGCCTTCATTTTCCCTACGAATGTCGCATGTCACGCACATTTCATTGCTTTTTCCTTTCAAAAGTATTCCTTCGCCAAATCGTTTCAAATTCTATTATTTTGCATCATATTTTTTAAAAATGCCCCGAGTTGTCATAGAGATTCTGTTGTTCTGCATACTGAATTTGTCTAAAAGTCTCTTCAAGAATACCTAATCACACATATTTATTTATTTCCAAGAGAAGCCAAAACCGACTCAATTATTTTGTATCAAAAATTCAAAATAGGCCCTGGCTTTGGGTTTACCTTTTCGTAATATTCATAAAACATCGATAAGTTTCACCCCCCCCCCCCCCCCTCCCCCCTCCAACTCAAAGAGAAATCCAATATCCATTCTCCATTACAAGAAAAAACAAAGACTGATAAGAAATAGTACCTCGCCCAACAGAGAAAAATCAGCATGGAAATGTTTGACACACGTCTCCTTTTTATTTCGATCTTAATTGGACGCAACGTTATGTTAAAGTAATTAGATTTTAAATACGGGAACTTTCAGGACCTTCAGGCAGAATAACGAGAATAACAAAAACTCGATTTCTCATTTCCTCTGGAGCTGTCTAGAACCTGAAAATATTCTTAAAAAATATCTTAGAGCTCTTTCCTCCAGTCACTTTATGATTTGACCCCAAACTAATTATTTATAAAAATGTTTTTTGACAATATTATTGAGGTCAACCCACATAACTTATAAACGAAAGTTTACCAAATTTTTGGCCGCCATTTTGTTTTTATCAAGTGTTTTGTCAAAATCACCATTTAATTTTTCACTTGAAAATGTGAACAAATTTTTACATTCAATATTTTTTTAAATTTTTTGCAATGTTTTGTGCAGACAATGTGCTCTAACCACTAAGCTAAGCAGGCGATCCAATCTGCAGTGGTTTTTGTTCCATATAAACTGTATTTCTACAGTCCGAGACCCGTGTTGAAGAGGTCTGAAGACCGTGGAATCCTTTCCACGCTTGACAACTGACATTCAACTTCCCGTATGGATTTTTCTCATATACGATGAGTACTTATAGGTGTCAAACTTGGTTTTTTCTGATGACCTCAGATGGGGTGATGATATTTAATACCAACTGCAAATTGAAAATATTTGCCTACTGTGGGGATCGAACCCACGTCCCTGAATTGCCGGTCCAGTGCTCTAACCACTAAGCTAAGCAGGCGATCCAATCTGCAGTGGTTTAATAATAATAATCTCAGTAGTAGTCTCCTGGAATTCAAATCCGGTAACAAGGCCACAGCCTAAACGGCTGAACCGATTGATCTCACATTTTTACCACGTGTGCACTTTTGGCGTCTGATTTAAACTTCACCCAATGAATTTTTTGTGCCGCCATTTTGAAACCGGAAGTGACGTCATATCTCAACAACGGCTAAACCGATTGGAGCGAAAATAGCGCCAAACGATTCGGACGGTGAACTTTATGCATTATCAGTAGCAAAAGACTAAACATTTTGTTAACGAAACCGGAAATGACGTCATGAAATTTGAAATACATCGATTGGCATTTCGGCAACAAAGGTTGATCCGATTATTTTGATATTTATGTAACGTATGCACTTCTGATATATCATTTGACTTGTTACAAAACCAACCGGAAGCCGCCATTGTTAAACCGGAAGTGACATCATATCTTAATATTGGCTAAATAGATTTGAACGAAACCAGCGCCACACAATTTAGACGGGCAACTTTATGTTTTATCATCAGTAATATTTGCAGTTTCTTATAGCAAAACCGGAAATGACGTTACACATTTTAAAAATCTCACAAATTTACATTTTGATACAATACATACTATTTGAGACAGCTTATAATAACTTAATAAGATGTTATCATGTGTAAATTAAAATTCAAGGGGTCAGAGATTTCAGCCGCCATTTTGAAACCGGAAGTAACGTTGTATCTCGAAAACTGGTATACCGATCAGTACGAAACTAGCGCCAAATGATTCGGAATGCCATCTTTATGGAATAGGAACAGTCAAAGTAGAATGTTTTTATTTATGAGCCCGGAAATGACGTCATTCAAATTTAAAAATTATTATATTCCCCATTCTATACAATGAATACATATTCAGAAAGCCTAAAATGATACACATTAATTGTAGATATAAATTCTATGTGGCAGTGCAGTAAGTTTAGCAGCCATTTTGAAAACCGAAGTGTTATATGCCATATCTCGGAACTGGGTTGGCCGATTGGAATGAAACCTTTGCTATTCTTCACGAAAGACTATACATGAATATACAACAGATTTTCATTAGTAGTAACCAAATCGTAAATGGCGATTTTTTTAAAAGAATTTAGTAATTGTTTATTTCATATGCGTCACAAGTTGTAAATAATAAACTAAATAAAGGAGTGATATCCCCATAAAAAACACTTCGTGTAAAAATACCAGCCAAGTCTCTTCAACTAAAAAAAAATATATGAAATCTAAAAATTCTGCACTGAAAAGTATTGATATCAAAAAATTTGCCAAGTCAAAACTTTATTTGAAAATCAAAAAATACTTGGCGCATCGATTTTTTTGAGAATTATAGGTATACTATATGTATATGTATATTTGATGTATATTTTATATCTGGCCTATACTTCTAAGCTATTTATATACACGATGCGCCAAGTATTTTTTGATTTTCAAATAAAGTTTTGACTTGGCAAATTTTTTGATATCAATACTTTTCAGTGCAGAATTTTTAGATTTCATATATTTTTTTTAGTTGAAGAGACTTGGCTGGTATTTTTACACGAAGTGTTTTTTATGGTTTTGTATACTATCGGAAAAATCTTCAATACATAAGTAGAATGTCTGTCTGTCTTTATGTTCTTCATAAATTTTTAAACCCTTTGACCGATCTCCACCAAACTTGGCATGGAGTTTCTATGGGGTCCTGCGCACATCGTAGGGTACTTATATCGCCAAGCCACCCCTAATTGAAAATACAACCCCAATTGAAAAAATTACATTCACACTTTCGGCCATATACTCCTACACCATTGACCGACCTCAATAAAATTTTGCACACATGTAATTCGTTAACCTGTCCACATTTCAGGCTACTCAGTACTCACCCCCGCCCCCAAACCACCCCTAATTGAAGAAATTCAGCTTAAAGGCAAATGTACCAGAAATAATTTGACTTTTTGACATTATCAGGTGTAATAAAACTTACGAAACAATCTTCCGAATTTTCTACTCTCGTGTAACCCCCCCCCCACCCTCCAGCACGAGCAACGCCGGGCAGGTCAGCTAGTACTTTATAAATGGGGATCAAAGCTGTTGGAATTAAAATACGTGCTTATATAAGAAAATCGATTTGAGGAACGTAACTGATGCTTTACTGTGTATTCCAATAATCTTCCTGCTTTCCTATAGTTCATGTTCGCAAACGAAGGCAGCCGCAAAGGTCGGTGTGGTCGTGACCAGTACGTAAGTGGTCACTACGGTGCTGACCACGTACCGCATGTACGGGTTGTTGTGGAACGTGTCATCCGGCTGGTTGCCACTGTTGTACCATACCGACTAAAACCAGTGTCATTCAGTGGTTGTCCTATGGAATACACTTAGAGTATTAAAAACAGTGGCCACATTATTATAATCCGGTGTACCTAGTAACTATTACCCAGAAAAAACTCTCCGTGTAAAAAAGGCAGCAAAATCTCTTCAACTAATAATACAAAATGAAATAAATCTTACATTTAGCACTGAACAAGAGTGATATAAAAAAATGGGCCAAGTGAAAACAATTTAAAAAATCTAAAAAATATTTTGCGCGTCGTGTATAAATAAGACGTTTAGGCCAGAAATTATTAAATAATATACCACACACAGTATTGGTATACCAATATACCACAATAATATATATCCACAAAAAAACGATGCGCCAAATATTTTTTTGATTTTTTAAATCACGCGATCACGGGTGGTGGTAAGAACCAACCAACCACCTCATAATTTCTTCATTTAATAAATCTGTTTCTTCAGAGATAAATGGCCTGATGTCAATTTAATTGTTTCTGAGGCGAGCTCAAACCCCAGTTAATCTTCCTTCAACCAGTTATATTTTGTTATAGTGACATTAGTCATATTGTAAAGAAAATGCTTCAATATAACTGTTTTTGTTGACTTCAGTCAATTGACATAGCTTGATTACATCATGCCAAATGTGTGCAACGAAAAATCGATAAATGAACTTCGGGCCTTCTACTTCTGAGGTACAGAAATATTTTCGCTATTCGACATCCAGCTTGGCCGATCACTGTCAGTTATTATGTTCGTGGGTGTACCTAAAAGTAGCACACAGAAACTTACCATATTAGTTTATAGCAACTTACCACGAAATACCACGGGGGTTATACTTATAGAGTATAGTTGGCTGCGAGTTTATTTATTAATTATTTATTTATTTATTTATTAATAAATCGGGTTACTTGGGTTACTTCGGGTTACTTGAGGAGCGCGGGTTCGACGCTTATCTCGGACACCACGTTACAAGGCAAGTTGATTCACGTCACACGCAGATCTTGTGATGCTGCGGATGCTGTAGCCCCTCTTCCTTGAGATATCATCTCATCTCTACATCTCGACCGTGAATTATTCAGGAAATCAGAACTAATCAGCTTTTCTCACATACTGCTATGCATTTAAATAAACGTACAATTAATCAATCATATATCTATCGGTTTTATCCTTTACTCTGTTGCAGTCGTTTGAAGGTTTTACAACACGTATTCAATTAACTAAACCCCCCAGATGGAAACGGTTGCAACTCCGAAATCGCAATATTTTCTTGAGAGAGTCTTGAATACTCGTTTTCCGAAGATAATAGACTTCTATTTCCTATAGCGGCAAATGTGCTAGAGTGACATTTTCGAACAAATATGGAGCTAAACACTTCATTTTGTGTCATTACTAACTCGAAGTTGCTTGCTTGTTTGAGTTAAGGTGGTGCGATATTTCGTAATCCCACAGGAGGTAAATGATGTCTAAGCCTAAGCTGCTACAAGATGATGGTATATCCCACTGTCCTGTATATTAGCAAAGCAGGTCTGTAATCTTCAGCCAGGGATGAACTGCGTCTGATATCATCGTTCACTTCACCTCTCCCATCTCACGACTCTGTATTAAAACCAAGTGTTCTCTTAAATTGCTGAGTGTTGGTGCAGCTGGCGACTAACAAGATTAAAGATCATCTCCCAGTTCTGGTCCAGATGATGAAAGAGGCGACACGTTGCCGGGCAACCGGCGAGTAACAAGATTAGAGATAGTTTCCCAGTTCAGGTGCGGGCCATCAAATTCTTTATGACCCTCCGTCGCTTAAAGTATATACTTTTCATGTCCGTCAAAGAATCATCAAGTTTGAGGATGTATTAAATTCTCATATATTTTTTGGGAGTGAACTCTGCAAGATGAGAATCAAGAAATGAGGATGAAAACTTGTCGAAAATTTATTTTATATATTAAATATCTTACATTTTACAGAAAGTATTACGATTGTGTACTCTTAATAACTATAACATAGTTCTTTCGTGGAAGCTTTTACCTAAGAGCATTTATTTAACATAAGTCTTCATTCCATTGTACTGAAAGTAATATTGTTCAATTACCGTTGTAGTGTACTATTTACTTTTGCAAAATGCTCAGTTTGCTTTCGTAATAACTCTGTGTGTTTTATCTCTTCTTATTGTGAAATCGTACACATTAGTGCTATTGAGTCTCTTGTAGATGTTATGTTTTACCTCCGAGAAACGCGCTACAATATGTATAATCGCATTGGAAGTAGAAGGACTTACAGTGGAAATCGAATGAGGCTTATTTCCAGGTTGTTTTCTCATTAAACTTCCCAGACGTCTGTGACGAAAATGTTGACAATCTTCGGAATTTTAGATGTTTGATAAAAGCTTTCGCAGGAATCTTTGTAGCGCGCTAAATTGTAGGAAATTCAGCATCTGTACTCTTTAATATTCTGTCTATAAACACGATACAGTGAGTAGAGGGAATTCACATTTAATTTGGTTCGTTTTGAGCTACATTAGTGAAGGAACAATTACTCATAGAGAGTTTACAGTACTCTTAATTTTAATGTTCTTGTTTTTTTAATGTTTTTAATGTTGCTCAGCACACACTATTCAATCAAACAATCTGAAATGTGACAAACATCCCAATGTCATCCCAGGGTTTTTCCAAATTCTCGGATTCGTCGAAGAGTGGAAATGCGCTGCTTGTCCGATTAAACCTTTCACCACAACACACATCATTTTTCATCAACAACTCAATTTAATTCACTCTCAAATTCCAAAATAACAATAACAAGAACATCTCTGGATCATTTTTCTAATGTATGTGATACATTTTGGTCGAAACTTTTTCTTTTTGATCCTAAAAGCTATTAATTGGCAGCTTTATCTCAGCAAATCCATCAATGAACTTCCATTCTGCTCGAACAATCTCGAAAGTCTCAGCCAATGAAATGATCCTGAATAATTAATTATTACAGATCAACTGCGGTTCAGTCTTCTATTAATACCTCTTGCTGAAGTTTCATCTCCTCATTTCCGACGAGACAAAGACAGAGTCTCATTGTCTGTCTCGAGCGGGAGTTAGAGAGACAATATTATCTGTTTGTCTGCAGAGTGCTGCGATCTGGTGAGCTACACCGCCACTTGATGCAAGAACCACGGCTTACAGGAGTGTTGGCGAGAGATAAGTCAAATAGGCGGTGGTTAATGGCGCGTGCTACTGCTGGTGGTGATGAGAGATATTATTCAGAGGAGCTGAGATGATTTAGTAACATTAAGACTTGCTTGGCAAACAAGATACCTTTGGGAACCTTCTCAGACCCAAACATAATTTTTGCCCGGATTTTGGTAAAAAAAAAAAAAAAAAAAAATCCTAAGAAAAAAAATCATTTGAAACATTTGAAAAAAATTTAAAAAAATGTCAAGGTTTTTTTATGTGTTATTTTTTTTTATTAGTATTGACTAATTAAAAAATCATTGTTACGGTGTATAAATTTAAAAAAAAATTTAATCTATGCTGTTTTGTTATGGCATTGAAGCAATGAAACATGTATTTTTTATATTCCACAATGAAAAATTAAATTTTTTTTTAAATTACTTTAAAATGGGGTTTGCAATGGCGACATTTTTTGGTAGCTAATATTCAGATGATTGGCACAGCGTCGACCAATAACATACAATCTTCAAAAAAATTGTGTTGGGTGCTTCAACCTATGTAAGTTACATCTAAAATTACTGAACAGCAAGTCCCTAAGACTTCGGTGGCTCAGCAAATAAAGACCGAAGTCGATCACTTTTTATGTATCCTACAAGATACCAGGGGTCTGAGGAGGGTAAGATAATGATGGTTCACATTGTCCGCTGTTGCTTTATGCGGTATGTTTTTTTTATTTCCATTAACCAATCACAAAGTCCAGAAACCGCTCACGAGACTTGTGATTGGTCAAAAATCTAACGCTGTTTTCGAAAACCAATTTAATTTTTTAATTTTTTGTTACAACACAACAATGTTTCACACAATGTTAAAGTGTGTTATTTTGTTTGTTTTTGTTAAAATTTCCCAACCACACAAAACCAAACATTGTTCCGTCTGCAGAGTTGTTTTTAAACAAGACCCAACTTAATTACATACGCTGTACTGCCTTTGAAATTAACTTTCTTTGATGGCTTTAAATACAAAGCATTACATCCAGAGCAAATGTTAATCCTTCACAAAAATAATATACGAATCAACTTTTGGACTGTTTTTTGGATCGAAGCAGTTGATTTTGACTATTGCCATGCAATAGGTTACAGACTGACATTCATTGGGCTTATGACGTGAGTAGGTTTTAATTACGTCGTATATTGGCATTCATTGAATGACTTAACAACTGATTTAATAACAGATCAAAAACCGGCCCTGATTAAACGTAGCTTAAATTCGAAAACAAAGTGCTGTACAAATTGTTATATGTGAAAGCAGAATGTTTGCAAAGCTCATTAGAAGAAAGTACGTCTTGTGCAAGGGAAAGTTTGTCATCATGGGACCAATCCGAAAGGAAATGGTCAAGAATAACTCATCTGATCGATCTGTGACGTCATGATTGAATCATTGGAAATTTGATTGCCAGACTCGAACATGGACCTTCTACCCAGACTGCCAATCAGGAGGCTTCATTGCTTCCATGTTTCATTCCTCGGTAATCTGATCACGTGGCCATCCCAGGTCGAGGCGAGATGTTTCGAGATATATCGACCCACTGCATTCGAGATATATCGAACCACTCCATTCGAGGTATATCGAACCAATTCGAGATATATCGAACCACGTCCTTCGAGATCGAACCACATCATTCGATATATAGAACCACCGCCTTCGAGATATCGAAGAATGAAACAAAGAAATGTAGAGGGACATTTTTCAAACTATTTCGTTTTTTTCCTATTATCATTTCAGTCAATTATGTGTGCCAATTCAAACATTTCTTGTGTGCTTTTGAAACAATCCAAATCGTATTTGAACCAAACATCGCAATAGTCCCCCATGAAATGCATTCCTCCTCACAGGAATCCATCATCTCTGTCCTTCTCTCTTCAATCATTGATAGACAGCGACCGTCTTCTATCTTTCTCCCTCACTCTCATTGTTATCCACCTCTCTCTCTCTCT